>ML787300.1:253578-291388 GCA_009831015.1 Picea engelmannii | reverse complement strand
GTTTTTGTTTAATTCTTGTTAATAGCTTAGTTGTTTTCTTTCTAACCTTTTACATCACAGCTGTCATGACTAGCAGAGCCCAACTAGGCATGTAAGCACTCACTTTTTGCTCACACATTGACGAAAAGAGTGCAAACAACAGGCTTTACCTTAAAAAGTACTATGCCTAGATCACCTAGCATCTGTACTTTTTACATTATTGTATTTTAGTTTGGTGTGTCTATTTCTTTCGCATGCTCGAATCTTTACCATTGCCACTCATGACTGTGTTTTTGTTTTCATGCGCATATGACGTCTTCCTTTCCTATCTTTTTTGGGTTAGCGGATGGCACTAGTCGACATACCCAGAACATTGCTTCGGCAGCATGGGTTATTTACCAATTTTACGAGGTGGTGAGTTCAGGAGGTATCTGCTTAGGACCAACAACCAACAACATGGCATAATATCATGCTGTCATCGGACTGTTAACCCAAGCCTCCTCCCTAGGCATCTCTCGCATCATTGTCTACTTAGACTCCCAACTCATGGTCTATCAACTCAACCGTATCTATGCTATCCGTAGTCCTATCCTGCTACGTCTCCACCTACAAGTTCGTCGTCTAGAATGAATGTCCGATTACATTGAATATAGACACATTCCAAGCGAACTTAATAGTGTTTCGGATTCGTTAGCTAATTACATCATGGATCGGTATCTTTCCCACATATAATATTTAAGGAAAGAAAAATTGTACATTACATGTAAATTAAAACACATCACAGACATCATCATGTACAAATCATTGGCACTGTAAAAACTCAAAACTATATATATATATATGGCGTGACTGAAATGTTTCGATTACATCAAAAAGCATGTAGAAGAGAAAAACGTCGGGTCTCTAAACCCCTACAACATCGCCTGATAAGGCATACAAAATACGATCACCAGAGAGACTCTAATCTCCCCGCACTACATTGTGCTGCGAGTAACACATCACCACGCGCACTATGCACCTCAACAAAGAATTGATATTCTCTGGTACTCCCAGAGTGTGCCTCTACAGATGTAAAGGCACTTCTCCCCTCTGTAGAGGAGGAATGCCCATCGTAAGGCCTTGGAGGTTTCTTTCAACCTCCTAGAGACCTATCACTGGTACTACCGGATCTGCTGCAACCGGGACGCCCCCGCGACGTCCTAGTATCGGTATATCGGTCCAACGCACTGCTCCCTTGTATGCATGTTGAAAACAATACATCTGTTAAAAACTCTTCTACACACCTAAAAAATATATATATATATATATATACATCAAAAACTCAAAAAACAAAAACTAGGCAAGGTATGGCTCAGTCTCTTACCTGACATATCCCAGTCTTCCCCCGTGGGTAAAATCAAATCCATGCTCCTGCGGAAATCTACCTCAGCATACGGGAAGTCCTCTATCCAGAGATATTGTCGTCTCAGGCAGGCAAATAAATCGCCAGTGAAATAGAACTCTGACTCCGCTACTAGCCTTGGAGACAGACTAGTCCACCTCTCCATCCTTGGTTCGTCCACTGGTCGCACCGCTAGTGCTATCTAAGGCTACATCTGGGGGATGCACTCCAGAAAAAATGAGATCAGAAATGAGCCATAACCAAACTGTTTTTGTCCCGTCCGGCACCGTGAAATATGTTCCTTCACATTTCGAAGGAACCCTGCACTCCAGTTGAACAGTGTTGGTTCCAAACACTGAACACCATAAGCCAACTGTGATCTTGATGCTAGATGCATGCTAGTACTACTCGTCATGCTTGTGATGGAAAACAGTATAGACCGGAGGGGTATCTCTCGGATATCCTTGATAGGGATTCTACCCCCTACCAGTCTTTCTCCTGGGATACAGTGGCGTGCCAGATACACATCCACTTGCTCAAGTAGCGCCCTCTGCCCAGAAAAAGATATGGGGACCCCTCTTTTTGAGAGGCCAGTCAAAAAATACACGTCTTCTAACTCAATGGTTAAAAGCTATGTGCCAATCTGGAATCCTTGCTCTGCAACATCCCATAGGCCGATCATATGCTCAAGAAATAAAATCTCTTTCTTCATTTTTTGCAACTTGAAGAATTTGAGTAAGCCACAAGCTCGCAATGAGGCCCATGTGCGGGGACTCCGCAAGGTAGCTAAGTCATCCATCTCATGTTCTCTTTCTTTCCACTCGACCATGGTCACCGAAATCACCTACAAAACAAAAGAATAAAGAAATTCATTATTTCAATGTTTTGGCAATTTAGGCAATTTTTAAAAGCAAGTTAAAACATGAAATCTAAATGCCCACATCATTTAAAGTGACCACACCCTCTTTTACAATCACCATGCCCTCTCTTAGCCATTTAACATCCATCATATAACAATGAAACGTTTTTAAATGCAAACGATTTCACTATGGCTATGTGGGCATACGTGGGGATTTTTTCATGGATTCTTTACCAAAAATGACCCATCCAATCAGCTATTGAGGCATTGGCATATTGGACATCCCCTTCTAGAACGTTTTTGCAAAAATAATCCCCTTTTGCTATCATTTTTAAAAGAGGTCGATTTTGATCTTTTTGGGGAAATTTAGGGCTTCATATTTTAAATTAAATGATTCTATGAAAATGAATATCAAGCCATGTAATTGAAAGAAGGAGAAATTAAGATCTACCTGGTCCAAACGGCAAGCAAAACGGTCAACCGTAGCTCCGGCAGCGAACAAAATAAGATCCACTTCAAAATGAGAATCTCCACTACTCCAAAATCCTAGTGCAAAATGAAATGGTAAATGGAATTTTTATTGTATTGTTATTTATAAATTTCCATTTTTTATAAGGTATAGTCATTTATGAGTTTCTCTAACAATATAATGGCTTCACTGAACCCCTGGTTTGTAGTTTTGGCATCACAGGTTTCCTGGTAGTCTTGATGGATTATTTACCTTGTTGTGCTTATGAGCATAGTCTTAGTTCGTTCTCGAGCTCGAAAACATGAAAAAGCAACCGGGTCAACTTTTATCTCTTTTTCGGAGCCGTACGGATACACAAACACACGAAAAAGGAACCCCCCTGGAGTCTCCTTTAAACCCTTTTCAGACTCTCTAAATATGAAAAGATTGTCGAAGGTCAGAAAGGGCGCCTTTCGAGCGATAGTTTATCTCTTTTTTGGTCTCGTTAGACTACTGTACGAAAAAGGAACTGAGAGAGTTCTCTTTTAAGTGTTTTTCCAAACTCTATAATCCTGAAAAACCTTTGAGTTTTCTGTCTTTGGACTCGTTAAAATACACATCGACAGGCCCATATGGGACCGAACCCTTACTTCTTCTGGTTCGTTAAACAAAAGAAGAGGAACTTACCGAAGGTGAGTTATATCGAGCATGTGTTATCCTCCTCGAGCTCATTAAATCAAAAAGAGGTACTCGTCTATCTAGATGGGGGAAAAAATTGAAAGGAACAAGCCAAGCAGTCTCTTAAGAACATTATCCAACAGTTTTTAGAGTCACCCTTGAACACAACACTTTGTCATTTGCACGCATCATAATCCACTGAACCTCTGCACTAAACCAATCCTTTGAGTCCCTTTCACTCCTTTGGGTTGCCCGACGCAAGTCACAGTATCCACTGCATAGTTTTGGTCCATGTCATGTTTTGTTGTTGTGCCTCAGTGTTCAAGGGAAGTATCCGCCTCGAGAGTCAGCCATCCCAAATATCTTGCCTCAAAACCTGTGTTAGTCCATGTTCTTTTAATCTACCAATTACATATCTATGTCCGTTTCATGTCGTTGATGGGGGATACATCAAGGTCCTCCCTCAAGAAGTCTACTCCTGTTGACTTCAACACATTATCCAGGAATTAGACTTAGAAACAAGTTAGTACTTTGGGACCTGCATGCCTCAATGGCAGGCCTCCTCACATTCGACAGTAGGTTTATGTCATTGACCTCTGATCGGATGATTCCACGGGTGTTCGACCTCAGCTCATCTATTCACATTCGCTGGAATGTACTAAGGTACCTTGGGAATCATTGACATTAATGGTGATCGCCCTCGCACTTGATAACGGTTCACACCATTGACCGGTAATCAAGTGGTTTCTTCCATGTTCGACATCAGGACATCTATTCACATGGTTAGAATCGTACCACATTGGGATCGGTAAGAAGACCCTGGGTTGAGTAATCAATTTGATATATGATTTTCCCAGGTTGCGAAGGAGTCTCTATTGGAAAAATAACACATACACTGTTACATAGATCCACTTTGTATTGTTCGTGGCTATGTCTTGTCATCTCGTAGATCCACTGTGTATTCTTCGTGGCTACGATCAGTCCGAGTCATCAGAGTATAGATCCACATTGTATTTTCGGTGGCTATACCTTCTTATCAATACAATTATGGATCCATAGTGTATTTTATGGTGGCCATATCTTGCAAGCCTTGAGCACCGAAGCATAGGTATGTCTGTCTTGGGTTTTGAAATATGTCATGATATTTGTTGGATGTTTGTGTGCAACTTCTATCAGGTTCTCCGAGTCTATACCCTTGCTTTAGCATCTACAAAGCATTTCAGTTATCAGTTCGCATCTTCTAACTTCATACTTTGGGGGGCAATCTATTACACCTCAATATTGCTCACTTCGATAAGTGTCGTAAGTATCGCATGTTCCTTACAACTTTCGCAAGTGTCGCAAGTTGTTCACAAGTGTCACAAATGTTGTTCAAGCATACTGCCATAACGATGACACTAAGGAGGTATTTAAGACATCTCATACACTTGATATGGAGGAGGAAAAATGATTAACTGAAGTCAAGGAACTTTTATCACCTGAGAAGAGCTCTTAAACAAAGGTTTTGAAGGTGAGCACTCCCCTACATTAGCCTTAGGATCACTGGCGCTCCCCTATAAGGTCTCAAGGAGTGTTATAATGCTCAACTACCCCTCAGAAGGAGCGCTCTCCAGCCTTGGAGTGCTGGCGCTCCCCTCAAGCTTCCTAGGGAGCACTATAGCACTCTGATGCCCCTTTTGAGGGACCGCTGTCTAATCTGAGGCAGTAGTTGGCCCGTTGAGGAGAATAAGGGGAGGATCTCTCAAGTTTATAAGGCAGTTGCATTCAAATTCTTGGTTCTATCAGAAGATCCCTGATCCAAGGAGGGAATTCCTCAACTTTTTCTAAAGATAGCTCAAGAGGTTAAGCTTCTCTTAACCTATATAAGCAAGCTCTATGATGGTGAAAAAAGGAGGAAGAATTGCTAGCATGAAACCTATGATCTCATAGGAAACACACAGTCAGTCAAAGAAGAGTGATCAGTGAAGCTGCTATCATCCAGGTTGTGGATCTTTCGAGCAAGGGTTGGACGAAGGGGACTTGAAAAAGCTGTCGAATTCACATCTACGATTGTAAGTACTGCTATCGTTATTCTCATTAATATGACATGCTTGGCCTGTTTCTTTCTAGTTTGTGTCTTTCTTTCTAGTTTGTGTCTGATCTTACATGAACTTATCATTGATAGATAGATCTATTTTCAAGATAATATCAATAGAGTAGGAAGTGGTTGTACTTTGTTTGTCTACAGGACTCAGCGAGGAGCGAGAGTTTGGAGCTCAACTCGGAGCGTGCAGGGAAAAACGTCGATAAAGAGGTACTTCTATTCTCCTTCCTTCTCGTGTATTAGTTTGTATAGATTTTAAAGGAAGTCAGTGTCCACGTTAAGCACTTTCTGTCTTAGAGCTAAGGTCTAGCTCTTTGAGGCAATCCACCTGTCTGTAGGGAGATTTTCCTACAACAGAAGGCCTACACTTGGTTGGTGGATTCTACCACTGTTAAAAGATAAGTATCTGATTATGTTTTAATCATGTTTTTGCATGACTCTACTGTTTATGTTATCATGATTTCCGCTGTGTATATGAATTAGTATGAAATGCTATTGATTGTTAATTATGGCAGTAAATCATATGAATACTTTGTGTAGAATGTGTTTATTTGTTTAAATGCATGTGGATTATATAATACCTGTATGAGTTGTGTACCATGTGGTGTTAAAGTTTCCTTTTAAGAGTGATTAAGCCATGGTAGCTGAAAGGGTGCGCTACAATTTGGTATCAGAGCCAAGGTTTCGACATTGAGCCTAGATGGGCTAGTGGAGCGGTCTTTGGACCGAGAATGCGAGGGAAATTGGGTCTGGAAGGCCAATTTCGAACCCCGATTTGCTCCAAAGTTTCAAGGAGTTACTTGACAAGTTTTTAAGATCAGGAGGTATAGCGACGTTATGAAACCGCAGCTAGTGTGGTATAAGTACACAGGGAAAGAGGACTCCACACCAGAAGTGTTGGAGCTTTAGGATCTATTCAGGAAGGAAGGTGAACCCTCATGACCGTTAGATATGGAAAGTGTGTGCGGGGTTTAAATCCCTTTGGAATTGCACAGGAGTGTGGAAATTGCGATACGCGAAATCCCGAATTAGTCAGGACCGTCCATCAGAAAGAACGCGTGGAGAGCGATCAACCTATCACTGACTCGTAACTTGAAATGGTCAAAGGGTGAGTTCGTGAGAATTCATGAAACACGAATTCATGATTGGATCATAACCGTCAATCTAAGAGAGATCTGGACTGTTAATTGTCCAGGAAGAAATCAACATTTTGGGAGATGGGAAGTGAGAGAGGTGAACGGCTCCGAAACCCAAAACCCCAAAATCCCGAAACAACCTACATCGTAGATCGTGGGGAGAAGAACTTGACCGTTGGATCAAGTAGTTAAATAGACAATGATTTCGGGATTTTTGCAAATGGAAGTTCAAGATGTGTGGATGCATGAACTTCAGATGCCCGAAACTCGAAACGCCAAAAGGATTTGCACCGTAGATATGAGAAAGATCTGACCATTGTATTTTACTAGGAATGGACATGGAAACATGGAGATGTACCACGTGCCAGTGTGTGAAGAAGAAAAGCGAGAGTGGTGGGACCTGATGACATTGTTAAAAGCGACGTGGACCCTCATGAACGTGCCACGTGCCACCGTGGTTGTGGGTGACCACTGTGCTATGTGGGCCAGAAGGGTAAAGTAAATTGGAATTTCGGAAGTCGGGGGTTGGAAAGGAAAGAAAGTCTGAAATCCTCGTGGACTGAAAACCTGAATTCCTGAAATCTCCGAAGACAGAAGAATCGCAACAGATTTTCAGGACAACAACTATGTTGTGGGCTCGGAGAATAAGGAAACCAATTTTTCGGAATTCGGGAATTGAAATGATAAAAGGTTGGGAGTCACTACAAAATGAACTCCCGGGTGTCGAAAACCTGAAGTCCCGGGTACTGAAAACCCGAAGGCCCAAAAGTCCCGAAATGCCGAAAACGAAAGTTTCAAAGACCCAAAAATTGCAGAGCCGAATGAGAGCTCAAAAAACTTATTTGAATCGAAATGTCTTTTGTTCTTGTTCGTATTGGCGTATAAATTTTGTGGATTGTTCATGAAGTTTTAATGGCCTGAAAAACTTCGAATTGAATTTCACAGTGTGTGTGCAGATTTCAACGAGGGTCAGGACTCCAGTTACCCAACGCTGAGTATGGAATGGGAAAAGGTGCAGATTGCCTCCGAAACAGGAGATGAACGAGAAGGAAAGGATGTCAATATGGAAGTTGAAGGATCGAACTCCAATGGGCATGTAAAAGAAAAGGATAAGGAAGGACACATAATGAAAATCATTGAAGGATTGCAAAGAGAGGCCCATGCTCATCGAGATGATAGCTGAAATCTCCTGATAGTCAGGATCGGTAGGATGTATTAAACTTAAAATTTTTGAAGAGCCTGGAAAGAATAGAGAGGAAACTCAAGAAGGGAAGAGACTCAAGTAAGACAGAGAGTCACATAATGTCTGGGAGAAGAAGGAGATCAAGAAGCGCTAGGACTCCCGAGAGGAAAAGGAGGTCGAGGAGTGGTAGATGACATCTTAGTCACTCCCAAAGACATTCCAGTAGGGGAATACGCAGTAGTTCGAGTTCGTCTCCTACTAGAAAGCACCGAGAATCTGGAAGGCATGAATTGAAAGGGGAAATCAACAAGATTAAACCGCCTACGTTTGATGGTGAACATAAGAAGGAAGAAGATGCCGAAATATGGTTGTTGGGTATAAAGAAATACTTCCAACTGCAGAATTATTCTGCCCATGCAGAAGGAAGAATTGCAATGTACCAGCTGAAAGGAAAAGCATCCATGTGGTGGGATTAGTTGGTGTAGGTGCAACACATAAGAGAGAAAGAGGTCACATGGAAGGAGTTTAAGAGGTATTTTGAGAAGAAATACCTGACCAAAATATACTATGATAGAAAGATGAAGGAGTTCTTCGAACTCAAGTTGGGTAGTATGACCATTGATGAGTATGAACGATGTTTTCTGGAGCTACTGAAGTATGTTCCATTCATCAAAGATGAGGCTGTTAAAATTCAGAGGTATTTGAGTGGACTGCCACCTTCCATTGGTGACAAGATTCAATATGATGATCCTAAGACTATGGAAGAAACAATTAGAAGGGAAAAATGCTTATACGAACAACAAAGAGAAAAACCTACCTTTCAGAAGGCTTGGGATGACCAGAAGAGGTTTAAGAAAGAACAGAGGCAGAAGGGAAACATGCTACTCTTTTTCAAGAAAAACCCTTTGGAACATTCATCTTTTAGAGACCCCAGGAAAGTTGAAGGGAGTGAGCAGATGCCAAGGTCTCCACCTATGGAGTGTTGGGGTTGTAAAGGGAATCATAGGTACAGAGACTACCCCCACAGAAAAGACAAAGCAAGAACTGTTCATACTATTCAGCAAGATGAAATAGTGGAGGATATGGGCAGCAGAATGCCAAGGATCTACATAGCCCTAGACAACAAACAAGCACATGATTTAAGTGGAAGGTACAATCAACAACCGACCACTTGTTATTTTAATTGATTCAGGGGCTAGCCATAGTTATATAGATCCTAGAGTGGTGGAAAGTTTACATTTAACAAGAAGAAAACATGAAAAGTCTTGGTTAGTGAAGTTGGCCACAGGGACCAAGAGGAAGGTCATTGAATTGGTTAAGTCTTGTTCAGTGGACATGAAAGGAATGAGCACTAAGGCTGAATTGAAAATTTTGCCTTTAGGCTCATATGATTGCTTAATTGGGATGGACTGGTTGGACCAGCACCATGCCCTTCTGGATTTCCATAACAAGAGGTTTACCTGCCTGAACGAAGAGGGAAATCCGGTAACAGTCCAAGGAATTCCCAGAGCCGTGGCTATTAGGGAAATCTCAGACATGCAGCTGAAGAAATGTTACCGAAAAGGCTGTCAATTAGATGCAGCTCGGGTGGAAGAAGCATCCTGAGATGTAGTATCGAATCTGGAAGATCACGAGGTACTCAAAGAGTTCAAGGATGTATTTTAGGAGGTACCTGGACTACCTCCGAAGAGGGACATCAATTTTTCTATAAATTTGATGCCTGGAGCAGCTCCAGTTTCAAAGGCTCCTTATAGAATGAGTACGCCAGAGCTAAAAGAGTTGCAATTGCAGCTCGAAGATCTACTAGCGAAGGGATACATTCGCCCCAACGTGTCACCTTGGGGAGCCCCAGTCCTATTCGTGAAGAAGAAAGATGGAATGTTGAGTCTGTGCATTGATTTCTGATACTTGAATAAGGTCACTATCAAGAACAAGTATCCTCTACCAAGGATTGATGATCTTTTTGATCAGTTGAAGGATGCGAAAATATTTTCAAAAATAGATCTCAGATCTGGATATCACCAAGTGAGAATAAATGATGAGGACATTAGCAAGACCACCTTTAGAACAAGGTATGGTCATTATGAATTCACAGTGGTGTCGTTTGGACTGACAAATGCACCTGTTGTTTTCATGTGCTTAATGAATGGAGTGTTCAAAGATTATTTGGACAAGTTTGTCATAGTCTTCTTGGACGATATCTTGGTGTATTCCAAGACAGAGGAAGAACATGAACAACACCTGAGGATGGTGTTGCAGGTGTTGAGAGAACACCAGCTGTACGCAAAATTGAGCAAGTGCTCATTTTACCAAAGGCAGATTCATTACTTGGGGCACATTATATCAAAGGAAGGGATCACTATGGATCCTGAGAAGGTTGAGGCCATTCGAGAATGGTCAGCACCAAGGAATGTGGCAAAAGTTAGATCTTTTATGGGTCTAGAAAGCTACTACAGAAGGTTTATAGCCAGATTCTCAAAGATAGCTCACCCTATCACTTCCTTGCAAAGGAAGGAGAAGAAGTTCCAGTGGACTGAAGAATGTGAGAGCAGCTTCCAGCGATTGAAGAAGCTACTAACCAGTTCTCCAATCCTGAATATTGCAGATCCAAATAAGGATTACGTAGTGTGCACATATGCATGTAAGGAGGGGCTGGGAGGAGTTCTCAGCCAAGAGGGATTTGTAATTTGTTATGAGTCCTGAAAGCTGAAAGAGCATGAAAGGAATTATGCCACTCATGATTTAGAGCTAGCAGCAATCGTCCACAGCTTGAGGAAATGGAGACATTACCTCATGGGAAGGAGATTCGAATTAAGAATAGACCACAACGGTCTGAAGTATTTATTTGATCAGCTGACTTTAAATGCGAGGCAAACCAAATGGCTGGAGTTTCTGTGCGAATATGAATTTGATATCAAGCATATCAAAGGGAAAGAAAATAAGGTGGTTGATGCACTCAGTAGAAAAGTGCACGAATTACATGCTACAACCATTAGCATGTACAGGACTGAAATGAAAGATAGAATTTTGGAAGCTACAAATATTGATTTGCAGTACAAAAGTCTTGTAGCAAAGCTACAACAGCGCAAGAGACCATAGACCAAGAAAAGTTACACCTTGGGAACTAATGGTTCACTTCTATATAAAAATAGAGTGTATGTACCCAATGTCCGAGATTTGAAGCTGGCAATTCTAAAGGAGATGCATAACGTGGCTTATGTTGGACATCCTGGATATCAGAAGACTGTGGAAACAGTCAAAAGCCATTATTTTTGGACGGGCATGAAAAAATAAATTGTTGAATACATCGCCAGCTGTATGGAGTGCCAGAAGGTTAAGGCTGAGCATAGACACCCAGCAGGGTTGTTGCAGCCTTTACCCATTCCTGAGTGGAAATGGAACGTGGTAACAATGGATTTTATCATCGAACTACCTAGAACCAACAAGCAACATGATTCAATCATGGTGGTGGTGGACAAGATTACTAGAGCCGCCCATTTTATTCCATTGAAAACCACCCATAGGGCAGCGGATGTTGCTGATATCTTTTTAAAAGAAGTTGCATGCTTGCACAAAATTCCTTAGACAGTTGTGTTTGATAGGGACCCGAAATTCACCTCAAATTTCTGGAAATCACTGTTCAAGGGATTCAGAATGAATCTAAACTTTAGTACAACGTATCATACTGAGTTTGATGGTCAGACAAAGAGGGTGAACATGGTAATAGAATACATATTGAGAATGTATGTGATGGACAAACCATCAAGGTGGGAAGACTACCTGTATTTGGTAGAATTCGCCTACAATAATGGGTATCATGCATCATTGAAGATGATCCCATTCGAAGCACTTTATGGAAGAAGGTGCAACACTCCAGTGAGTTGGGATAATCCAGCTGACAGTGTAGTAGTTGGGCCTGAGCTTCTCAAAGAGATGGCAGATCAAATAATAAAAATTAAACATAATCTAAAAGCTTCCCAGGATAGGCAGAAAAGTTACACTGACAGTAACAGAACCCATAGAGAATTCAAAGTGGGTGACCATGTTTTCTTGAAGGTGAAGACTAACAGGAGTTCCCTGAAATTGGGAAGTTGCGCCAAATTGGCAGCAAGATTTTGTGGGCCATTTGAGATCCTGGAAAGGATTGGGCCGGTTGCATACATGCTTGCACTACCTACATCTATGAATGTACATAATGTGTTTCATGTTTCACTGCTTAAGAAATATGTACGTAATGCTAATCATGTTATCGATTGGAATGTGATTCAGGTGGAACCAGAAGGTGTCCTGCAAGTGCATCCTGTGCGCATATTGGACAAGAAAAGAAAACAGCTCCGGAATCGAGCCATAGAGCTTATGAAGGTTCAGTGGACCTGGTACGGTCCTGAGGACGTGACATGGGACCATGAAGAATTTATGTGGGCAGAGTACCCACATCTTTTTGAAAATTTTGAAAGGCTTGCAGAGACAATGTAAGTTGCACTGAGGATAGTGCAAAAATAAGGGAGGGGGATTGTAATATCCCCAAGGCCGAGCCCAGTTGTAAATCTGATGTATGAAATGAATTGTAAATATGTGTTATAGGTTGGTGAGCCAAGTTTGTATAAGCCGGTGGGATTATGTGATTGCTAGGCCAAAGAGCCTAAGGGTTGGAGGCCAAGGGCCTAATTTTGTACTTGTATATATGAAAAAACATTTAATAAAATTGTAAACACTGCTAGGTGCAGACCGACCACGATGAATGAGTGAAGGGGGACTAAGTTGCCACAGAGAAGGAAAGAGATTAGGGGCTGGAAGGGGGGAAAAGGGGCTACGTATTTATCCTAAGGGGGGCTTAAGCCTAGGAATAATATTTTATTATTATTCCAAAATAACATGTGCCATTTATATTTTTTTATCCTAAGTTCCTGACCAAGGGAAGGTGATGCGTGCTGGTGGAATGCATGCAGTCTCCAGGGAGACAAGTGTCGACCCTGGTGCATGCGAATAAAACAGTTTGGGTGGATCATGAGGGGGGTTCACTCTCTCATTCGAGCAGATTGCCTGAGGGTGTAAGGGCTCTGATCATTACGACTGACCCGAGCTCTGCAGAAAAACCTCATACACCTTCTGAGCTAAAAAACCCGTGTATACCTCCGTACTGAATGAGAAGCCTGGGATCGATTCTGAAAGAGCTGGTTTCACCTCTGTTTGAATCAAAAAATCCCGTGTTGTGTCTGGAGAATCTGTGTGCATCCACTGCCCGAGATCGAGCCTGTGCGTGAGATCTCTGTTCCGAAGTTGTGACCCTGAGCCATTTTTCCATTGCTGAGCCTGTGGAAAAAAGCTGTGTCTTTTTTTCCGTTGGTTGTGTGGCCATGCAATGTTGGACTGTGTGGGAGGTTTGTTGACCTATGAGTGATTCTCTCCAGGCGAGAGAGTGCACAGAGGAAGGAGAGAACTCCTGGAAGGAACCCTGTAGGTGCCACAGATCCCAGAGACTTCTGGTCCGGTCTGTTGTTGTAACCCAGGGCAAGGGAGGTTAGCAGCCGAAGGACTATCCAGGTGACATAGAAGGTGTATACTCCTGGGGTGGAACATGCATGTGGGGAATAAGGGTCTGTGGGCAGTGAGTGTGGGTGGTTCCTGGGAGAGAATCCCTTTCTGTGGGTGTGTGTTGTTTTCCCTGTAACCTCAGCCTAACCTAGGATTCCTTGTCTCGGGGTGGAGCTTAGTCCCAGCTCGGGGGTGACACACTACTGAGATGATGAGTAGTGTGGTCTAAGGCTGGGAGGTTCGTGGAAGGCCTGCACTTGGTTGGTGGATTCTACCACTATTAAAAGATAAGTATCTGATTATGTTTTAATCATGTTTTTGCATGAATCTACTGTTTATGTTATCATGATTTCCGCTGTGTATATGAATTAGTATGAAACGCTATTGATTGTTAATTATGGCAATAACTCATATGAATACTCTATGTAGAATGTTTTTATTTGTTTAAATGCATGTGGATTATATAATACCTGTATGAGTTATGTACAATGTGGTGTTAAAGTTTCCTTTTAAGAGCGATTAAACCATGGTAGTTGAAGGGTGTGCTACAATAAAGGTGTTGTAGCTTGTCCCAAATCTCTTTTGATGATGCACATGATCCCACCTTGGATTTGACTGAATCTGTCAATCCATCCAGGATGGTATCTATTGCCAATTTGTTGTTCCTTTTTTCTTCCTTCTGAGCTGTAGTCTTTGGTTTCTTCAAAGCATTGTATCCTGAAGCAACTAAGAACCAAACTTCTTCCCCAAGAGCTTTCAAGTAAGTTTCCATTCTATTACTCTAGTATTCAAAATTTCTTCCATCAAATGGTGGAATCCCATTTGGAATTTTGTCTTCCATTTCTTCTTAGGATCTTCCTTCCAGTGGTTAAACTGTACTGAAGGTAACCCGCTCTGATACCAATTGTTGATACTGAGAGAGGGTTGAATCAGTATCAATTACAATTTAAAACTTTTTTCAACTTATACTTAAACCATTCAACTATATCTAATGAGAAATGAACAATAGTATAAGAGTTACACCAATACACCACAATACACCATGCACAATATATGAGAAATAATCAATAATTATTGTTGAAGGGAAGTAATGACTTCCAAAGGTAGCTACAGCTTCCAAATGTAAAGGGAGGGATAAACCTCCAAGAGGAAGATACAATCCTCCAATATCAAGAGAGATTTGAACTCTCCATTCTTGCCCCTTCCTTCCACCCAAGAATATATCATAGATAATAAAACTTTACATTAAATCATCACCATCAACCAATCATCACATAGAACCTGATAATGCTTCCTAAGACTTCTTCAATTTCTACAATTCTTCAATTCTTAGAGTACGCTGATCTTGTATATAATATTACTCAATGTATTCTCTGAAACTCCTCCAATTTTCAGTCCTTTAATCCTCCCCAAAGAGAAGTTATAGAAAGAATGGTAGACTTTATTCAATTCTGGTCTATTCAGGAGACCGAACTTGTACATAATGGCCCACGCTCAATATTTAGCATACGTTTCTGAAAATCACACACAAGAAACTATAGTCCATTATATTTCCAATGAAATTTTTTCCACGTCATTTGGATTCTCGATGAGTAAGTTATGACTGTTTTACTCGGAACACCTATTTATTAACTAGCTTCATGACTGGTCACAAACCCTATTTTCCATAGAGTGTATCTCCATAATTATAGAGAATCAAGAGATGAAATTTTTACCAGAGGTACCTTGATATGTCTTCTCAATACCATATCTATTTAACCATTTGAATCGTTCTAGAAAAAAAGTTATAGCAAAAATGGTAAGATGACCTGAAAATAGCATACATTAGAACACATCACCAAAAGACTTCATCCTCCCTTGAAATCCGGCCTTCTTTACTTATTATTTCCTCTGAAATTCAACTTATATCAAAGTGAATGTATAATGATGTTTATTTATACCATTTATGTCACTTCATTTTAACATTAGGGCTGACCTAACACTTTCTTATTTTGTAATTCTTTTCTTTAATTATCTTCAGGGCCTACATGTATTTCCTTCTTCAATTCACTTTGTCATCTTCAAAAATTCATTTCTCCTCAACCATGAGGATCCACGTGAAGTGCCACATACCACCGGAAACAACATGATGTATACTATCCATTCATGGGTGTTGTATATGCATGTGAATTGTCCTTCATGTCCAAATACCTTTATCAATCTTGCGATCCAAAACCCATGACTAGGGTTGACATCAATGACAACAACCAATATTCTAACAGAAACCATCTTTACACCAAATTTATATATTTCCTTCTTAAATAATTTATATATTCGATTATTAAATTCAATTGCACTTATTTTTTTTTATAAGATGACTATTAAATTGACTTTAAATTGGTTTGATACCAATTTTCATATGGATTCATTTTATACGATCTGTTTCATAATCAAATAACCTTAATATTGTTGAAATAACATTTTTCTGTTTTTCAAATAGGAATTTTGGTTATATGAATCTAGGAAAAAATATGAAATCATTTTAATTGCAATTTATGATGTACCTAATTGCAGTTCGTAATTGTTTTTCTGGATTTTGGAAAAATATATTCTTGTACTTGTACTTGTACATGAGTGACTAGCTATTGTACCTAGCTATAGATGAGTGACTGTGGAAGTACTTGTACATACCTCCTTACTTGGTATAGAGAAAACAGGTGGCCAATATCCCATGGGAGGAGGAGAGTAACCTTCGTCCCTAACCGTCATTGAGAAAGAAAAAAGATTCTCTCTCAGAACATCGTGGTATAGCTTGGGGGTGGCCAACGCTAAATCCATTCAGAAGTGACTGTGCCTATGGTTGGGTAGAAACAGGCACCCTTTTTAGCAGTCACTTCATGAATTCTAGTTTCTCATAAGTATTTTCATATTTTCAAAGGACCCATGTGACCAAGGATTGGGAACCTTGCGCTAGGCCTGAAAGGAGCTAAGCCTTTCTGGCTTTGGAACTCCAGGATTTTAGAGCTCCAGATTATTACGACCCTACCATTTTCAACCAACCAAGGGAAACTAGTTGTTACGGTTACCCACAAGGATTATCGACGCTTGGCAGTTTCCCCAACCGGGATAGATAGACTTGCCCCACCATTAAATCTTGATCCATTCATCAATATCAAGGTAACGCGAGCCACAGATCCGAGGGTATTATGGAGTCCCCTTGGCCATTGTATCTACACCGAGGTAACTTCAACGAAGTCCTACTTCAGGAGAGAAGGGATGTCATAACACCAAACCCCTTGAACGTCGGAGTTACAAAGTGATGAAAACCATGGAGTTTGTTGAGAATCCCTCTTAAATTTCTAATCAACCAGTGGAGGGGCCCACATACAGTACTTCAAAGAAGTCCTTCTTCAGGATAGCGGAGTGGCCATAATTCCAAAACCCCGAAGGTCGAAGCTGCTAAGTGATGAGGATCATAGATTTAGGGACCCTTTGGGATCTCCCCTGATCGTTAGATATAGACCATAGTCAACCCGATGCTGACCACTTCGGGAGAAAAGAGGAAGTCACACCATGGATCCCATGATCATCGAAGTTAGGAAGTAATGGAGGTCGTAGATCTAGGGGTTATGTGGACAAACCTTGACCGTGAGATCGAAGGGGTTGGAAGGATATCAGTGTGGAGTGATGTGGCATGTTGATGTCACCTAGGGTGACATGAACCCACATTTGATGTGCCATATGTCACCTGGATTTGTGTGTTTCACAGACCCTAAGTGCCCAATAAAATGTGACATGTGTCACCCACTGTAGGGGCCACATGTCTTCTCTGCCTTACAGCGTGTCACCCCTGGTACATGTTTACTTGGTCCATTTGGATGGTGGAGTACTTGGGACCCACATGTACATACCTCCGCATCTAGTGCATCACTATGTGCGAGGGTGGACCCTTCGGGAGTCCGGGACTTTGGGACTCTGGAGGTTTTGGGTGCAACATCGAGGATAAGACGAAAGTCCTGAAGGTCGAAGCCACGTGGATAAATATTTAGATCCTTTGAGATTTCAGGAATTTTGGACTCCAGAGGATAGTTGTGCAGAAAGGAGAAGGGACTTCCAGCACCGAACATCAAACTTCCTTCTAACTCATGTGTTCAATGAAGATTGTGTTTCATCGTTGGATTGGACAGTGGACGAACCTCCCCCATGGATGTAGGAACTCGGGGATGGTATGAATGAGGTGTAGCCACGTGGGTGCCACATGGCCTATGTCTGATAATTCCAAAAGAAATTCGGTAGGCCATAACTTGCAATCCAGGGCTCGATTTTAAGTCTGGTAGTAGTCATTAGAGAGATATGGTTGAGTAGAAGAGAATGGAGATCTCAGAGGGATGACTCGAGACGAATAAACTAAGAAAAATTTGTATTCCCCATCCCTAGAAAGGGTACTTAGGGGTCGGGTGTGTTACAAATTGGCATCAGAGCAAGGTTAAAACACTTGACCTTGTTGGGCTCATGAACAAGTCGCTTAAAAATATTATTAGAGAAACTTTAAGGGTAACACCCTATCTTACCCAATTCCTAAGAGGCTTAGTTAAACCTCTACTGAAGGAAGGAATGAAACTTTCAGTTGTTGTATATGTTTTGAAAAATTTGAACTATGTGTTGTTCATAAAACTAATAGATCACTAACTAAAAGAAAATATTTTATCAACAGTTAAACGATTAGTGGACCACGAGAAAACTAAAACATAAGGGATGGTGACACACCATGAATTTGGGGAAATTTCCCACAATAGAGATGAAGAGTATGATGAAAAGAGGGCAGTGAAAACCCCTCCATATTTGGCTGAAACTCTAAGAGGTCTCATTGAAGAATTACAAATCTTCAAGGATAACAATGAAAGGTTGATAAAAGATCAGGAAAATAAAATTTAAATTAATGCAATTCTACTGCAAATATTATTAGATATACAAAGGCAGTTGCAACATGGAACAATAGCTAGTCATGTGGAAAAAAATCATAAGAAGAAAACCTAAAGTCCACCTAAGATATGAAAGAATGGCCCTGAAAGTGGCCACACCAGGAGAAGTACCTCAAATAAGGCCCAACATGGAGTCAAGAGACACTCATAGGAAGAATCCTTTGGTTAGGAAACTAACAACTCCAAGGAATATTCTAGTAGAAAAACTAATTCGCATTCCCAGAGGAAAATACATAAGAGGAAAAATTCCAAGATTCATGACCTTGAAGAGTTCAAGAAATCCAAACCACCCACTTTCGATGGAGAAATTAAGAAGAGAGAAGAAGCATAAGTTTGGATTCTTATCTTGAACAAGTATTTCAGAGTCCATGACTTTGAAAATTTAAAGGTTCGAATAGACATTTTTAACTTGAATGTAAAGGTCTCCATTTGGTGGGAGGACCTTAGGAATGTGAAGGGAATACATGAGAAGGACTTGTCATGGAAACAATTTGAGAAATACTTCAAGAATAAGTACCTGTCAGAGAAATACTTTGATGAGAATACCAAGGATTTATATGATTTCAAATTGCTACAACTCACCATAGATGAATACATCAATAAATTCCTTGAGTTGATAAGGTATGTGCCTTACATGAAGGATGTAAAGGTAAAGATGCAACGACTTATTAGTGGACTTCCTCAGTCCTTCTGGAACATAATTGAATTTAATGAGACAAATACCTTAGAATAAACTATCTGGAAGGCAAGGTATTTCTATGAGAAATTCTTGAATAAGACAAAACCTCATGAGGACTGGAAGAAGAAAAGTGGTTCATGATTCAAGAAGAAGGGGTTCAAAACCTCAAGATTTAAGAACCATGGAAAAGGTTCTAAGATGAGCCTTCATACTAAAAGTTTATATCAAAAAAATTTCCCCTCTCAAAGTGGAATAAACCCTTTGGAGCAGCCGCAGTTAAGACTGATAACACAAACAGAGAACCCTTGAAATGTTGGGATTGTGGAGAAGAAAATCTGCTGAGATACTTCCCAAATAGGAAATAGAACAATAGGAGGGTCTACAACATCCAAGAGGTTGCCACATTCAATGATGTGGCTAGGATCATGCAACAAATTTACTCATCCTTGGATAATATACAAGCCGACCACCAAGCTTCAGTAGTGGAGATGAAAGGTATGATTTCCAACCATCTAGTTTCCATTTTAATTGACCCTAGTTCTAATTTGAGTTATGTTTTCCCTCAAACTATTGAGAAATGTAAATTGCAACAAGTTAAACATGTTAAATCATGGCTGGTACAACTAGCCACTAGAACCAAAAGAAAAGTAACAGAGGTCATATTAGCATGCCAACTCATTATGAGTGGATTACCCACCCAAGAAACCTTAAACATACTCCCTTTAGGATCTTATGACCTGTTGATTGGAATGGACTGGTTGGCTTCCCATAAAACCAAGGTGGACTTTTACAATAAAAATTTGTAGTGTGAAAATGAAGAAGGAAGAAAGGTAACCCTACAAGGGATTCAAAAGCTTGTCTCAGTGAGATAAATATCAACCCTTCAAGTGAAGAAGTATTGCAGAAAAGGATTCCCTTTATATGAAATACAAGTGTTGGACTATGTTGAGAACAACAACCAAGCCTAGAATACCATCCCATATTAAGAGAGTATAAATATGTGTTCCCATAAGAGGTACCAGTTCTACCTCCAAGAAGAGATATTGACTTTTCAATAGAACTTGCACCAGGAGCGGTGCCAATGTTTAGAACACCCTATAGAATGAGTACACCAGAGTTGGTTGAGATCAAACTATAACTAAATGAAATGATGGAAAAAGGATACATTTGGCCTAGTGTGTCCCCATGGGATGGCACACGTAGGTTGTGCATAGACTATAGGCAACTCAATAAGATGACCATAAAGAATAAGTATCCCTTTCCAAGGATTGATGACTTGTTTAACCAATTAAGGGGTGCTACAATTTTCTCTAATATTGACTTGAGGTTTGGATACCATCAGGTACAAATTAAGGACAAATAAATCCACAAAACAACCTTTAGGAAAAAACATGGTCACTATGAATTTGTGGTGGTGCCATTTGGGCTAACCAGTGCACCAACCACTTTTATGTGCTTAATGAATAATGTACTCAGTAAATTCTTAAATAGATTTGTATTGGTTTACGTTGATGATATCCTAATTTATTCTAAGAATGGGAAAGAGGATGAAGAACATCTCAAACTAGTGCTTCAAGTACTAAGAGAACATCAACTCTATGCTAAGTTTAGTAAGTGTGACTTCTTCCATAAACAAGTCCATTACTTAGGCCATGTTATTTCCGAAGAAGGATTGGGAGTTGATCCTAACAAGATCAAAGAAATTATGTATTGGCTTACCCCAAAGGATGTATCTGACATAATATCCTTTATGGGCCTATAAGGATATTATAGGAGGTTCATAAAAGGATTTTTCAAGATCGGTTGCCCAATCACCTCCCTTCAGAAAAAGGGAATTAAATTCCTTTGGACATCAGAATGTGAAGAGAGATTCCAAGAGATGAAATTCCTTCTAACCATTTCACCTATGTTTAAGATTATAGATCCAAACAAGGAATTCCTTGTGAGTACATATGCTTGGAAGGAAAGACTTAGAGGAGTCCTTATGCAATAAGAACATGTAATTTGCTACGAATCTAGGAAATTGAATGAGCATGAAATCAATTATATGACCCATGATCTAGAATTTTCTGCCATAGTGAATGCTTTAAAAATGTGGAGGCATTACCTCTTGGGTAGAATATTTGTGCTTATGACAGACCATTGTGGGTTCATATATTTGTTTGATCAACCAAAAATTAATGCTAGACAAGCTAGATGGATGGCTCTCCTTAGCAAGTTTGATTTTGAAATCAGACATATCAAAGGAAAATAAAATAGGTAATTACCTTAGCAGAGGTATGAAAATGATTCACTTGGAAGCTATAAGCACCTGTGAAATGGATTTCACGAAGACATTCAAAAGTGTACAAGAAACAAATGCATTTTTGGAGACTATAAAATCATACCTAGAACAAGAGCCTACATGGATGAAGTATGAATGTTATCAATTACTGAATGATGGCATGCTAACTTACAAAGGTACATTGTATATTCTGAACTGTGATGACTTGAAGAGGTTCATGATGGATGAACTACACAAAATACCATATACTGGTCATCCTAGTTATAAGAAGATGATCATAGGCATTAGGAAATTGTTTTATTGGCCAACACTGAAAAATGACATAGATGATTACTTAGCCAAATGTCTAGAATGTTAGTAGGTTAAGGTAGAGCACCGAAATCTAGAAAGGATTTTGCATCCCCTACCAATTCCATAGTGGAAATGGGAAACCATCTCCATGGATTTCATCATAGGATTACCAAAATCAGCCAAACAAAATGATTCCATCATGGTAGTTGTGGAAAAATTGAGCAAGGTTTCTCACTTCATTCCCATCAGGTCAACTTGAAAGGAAATAGATATTGCCAGTATTTTCATGAATCTAATTTTTAGGCTGCATGGCATGCCTAAGAAGATCATATCTGACAGAAATACAAAATTTATTTCAAGCTTTTGGAAATCTTTGTTTGTTGGTTTTGAAACTAAATTTCTATTTAGTATAGACTATCACCCTCAAACATATGGATAGACAGATAGGGTAAACCAAGTGTTAGAGGACATTTTAAGAATGCATGTAATTCATCATCCTAAGAAGTGGGAAGACTACCTACCACTGATATATTTTGCCTACAACGATGGCTACCAAGAGTCATTGAAGATTAGACCTTTTGAGGCCCTCCATGGTAGACAATGAAATACACCAATCAATTGGGATAACCCAATAGAAAGAATTACAATCAGGCCAGACATGATGGAAGAAATGGAACAACAAGTAATTAAGATAAAACAAAATCTCAAAGTAGCTCAGGATAGACATAAAATATATGCGGACAGAAAGATGACTCCTAGAGAGTTCAAAATAGGGGATCATGTGTATCTCTGAGTTAGACCTAGGAAAAGCTCCTTGAAAATGGGATATTTTTCCAAGCTTGCACCTTGGTATTGTGGACCCTTTTAAATTTTGGATAGAGTGGAACATGTAGCCTATATATTATCGCTTCCTCCCAGGGTGAAGGCACATGATTTTTTCCATGTTTCATTATTGAAGAAATATGTACATGATTCTAATCATATAATTGACTGGTATGTGATTTAGGTGGAACCAGAGGGAGGATTCCTGTCAGAACCTCAATACATAATAGACAGGAAGGAAACAACACTAAGGAACATAACCATTGCACAGGTCAAGGTGTAGTGGAGACACTTTGACCTAGATGAGGCTACATGGGGCATGGAGGATGTCATGAAACATGCATACCCATTTTTCTTACTTATATAGATACAAAGCACATCGACAAATAGAACATAGAGGACAATGTTAATTTAAAGGGGAGCGGATTGTAATACCCCTATTTCCCTCAGTTTGTAAATATAAATATAATTGGCCAAGAGACTATGGAAGACTAGATATGTTTGAATGTTGTATTTGATGAATGATTTTGTATAAAATCTCAATGTATGTATTTTATGTTATAGAAAATGGATAGTGTTACATAATTGTTGAAGTGGGGGTTTTCCAAGATAGACCATGGTCCTATGAGAGAGATGGTGAGGGGAACCATAAATGGTTTATATTACCCCCCACCAAACCAATACCTTATAGGATTTAATCGCTCAGACCAAGAACATGTCTTTGACCTCGAAATGAATTACCAGTCAGATTGGTAGCTGGAAATGTCCTCCTCAAGAGTTAATGAGGAGATGGGGCAGAGTACCCATCTGCAAGACTTCCATACCTGACCATAAGTTGGGGATTCATACACACACAACCTTGTTGAGGAAGGAAAGAAAATAGGTAATTCCTTGGAAGAGGCAGATTTGCGTGAGGAAGTAGGGTCGAAAGACCAATCTCAAGAAGGGAAAAGAGCATTCCATCTCTCTGGTTCGAGGAATAAATAGTAAATAAGATCGTTCTGGGAACAAGGAGATGTGGGAAAGGTTTTTGTTTCAAGCTAATAAACGGGGATGATGAGTGACTATGGAAGTACTCGTGCAGACCTCCTTACTTGTTACAGAGAAAACCAATGGCCAAGATCACATGGGAGGAGGAGAGTAATCTACGTCCCTAACTATCGTTGAGAAAGAAGAAATATTCTCTCTCAGAGCATCATGGTCTAGCTTAGGGGTGGCCAATGGTAAATCCATTCAGGAGTGGTTGTGCCTATTGTTGGGTGGAAACATGAACCCCTTTCAGTAGTTGCTTCATGAATTCTGGTTTCTTGATAAGTATTATCATATTTTGTGTATTGATATGGAAATGATGATTGAACATATTTATATGTTTATGATTGAGTTATGTATTGAATGATTAAGGTATAAATATGTATTGTCACTCTGTGAACCCATGCTTTTGAGCACTCTTCTTCTTGCCTCATCTTATCATCTAGAAAGATATGGGATGTAAGTCTGCAAGAGCGTCGTGAAAGGATTTTCTGGGATGCTTAAGTCCTACCAACCTCTATACTATACTTTCATGGAAATACCAAGTTCAAACCCTATGGAAGGAGGGTTCCTCCTTTAGTATTTTCACCCATGTGACCAAAGGCTCATGCCTATGTCCTTAACCAATTCATGGATAATATATTTGCGCGTAGCCCACAAGATTTTTTGAAGGACCCATGTGGCCAAGGCCTGGGAACCCTGTGTTAGGCCCAAAAGAATCTAAGCCTTTTTAGATTTGGAACTCTGGGAGTTCGGAGCTCTAGATTATTATGACCCTACCATTGTAAAACGACTGAGGAAAACTGGTAGTTATGGTTACCAAAGAGGATTATCAGTGCCTGGAGGTTTCCTTAACCAAGACAAATAGACCCACCCCACCGTTAAATCTTAATCCATTCATCAATTGCAAGGTAACACAAGTCACAGATCCAAGGGTATTTGGAAGTCCCCTTGGTCATTGGATTTATGATGAGGTAACCTCGGCGAAGTCTTATTTCGGGAGAGAAGGGATGTCATAGCACCAAACCCACTGAACATCGGATTCACGAAGTGATGAGAATCATGGATCTGGGGAGTTCATTGAAAATCCCTCTTACTTGTCCAATCAATCAGTCAAGGGGCCCATGTATGATAGTTTGGATAAGTCCTGCTTCAGGAGAGAGGAGTGGCCATAATTCCAAAACCCCTAAGGGCCAGAGCTACGAAGTGATGAGGACTATAGATCTAGGGACCCTTCAGGATCTCCCGTGACCATTAGATCTAGACCATGGTCATCTTGACGTTGACCACTCTGGGAGAAAAGAGGAAGTCACACCATGGATTCCTCGAACCTCGAAGTTACGAAGTAACAGAGGCCGTAGATCTAGGGGTTACATGGATACACCTTAACTGCGAGATCGAAGGGGTTGGAAGACTATCAGTCCGGGGTGATGTGGCATGTTGACATCACCCAGGGTGATGTGGACCACGTTTGATGTGCCATGTGTCACCTGGATTCATGCATTTCAAAAACCCTTAGTGCCCAATAAAACTTGACACGTGTCACCCACTTTAGGGGCCATGTGTCATCTCTGTCTTGCCACGTGTCACCCCTAGTACTTTCTTACTTGGTCCATTTGATGGGTGGAGTAGTCTGGACCCACCTGTACTTACCCCCATGTCTAGTGTATCACCATGTGAGAGGGTGGAGCCTTCGAGAGTCCAGGACTTAGGGACTCTGAAGATTTTGGGTTCAGCATCAAATATAAATCGGAAGGCCCAAAATCTGGAGCCACATGGTGAGATCTTAGTGTCCTTCAATAGTTTGGGAATTCGAGACTCCAGAGGATAGGCATGCAGAAAGGAGAAGGGGCATTCAACATTGAACACTGAACTTCCCTCTAACTCATGTGTTAAATGAAGGCCATGTTCCAAAATCGGATTGGATGGTGGACCAACAACCCCATGGATGTAGGAAATTGGGGATGGTATGAATGAGGTGGAGCGATGTGGGGGCCATGTGGCCCATGTTTGATAATGCTCGAAGAACTTGGAGAGGCCATAACTTGCAATCTAGAGCTCAGTTTTGAGTCTCGTAGTAGTTGTTAGAGAGCTATGGTTGAGAAGAAGAGAATGGAGATCTTTGAGAGATGACTTGAGATGACTAAAGTAAGCAAAATTTTGATGCCCTATCCCTAGAAAGGGTACTTAGGGGCCGGGCGTGTTACATGCAATCTTCAAAAGTTTCATTGTGTTTACTATTTAGATTTGATATTTCTAGTATGATTCTTTAAGAAATCATTAAATATTTCTGTTGATATCGTTCATTTGGTATCAAATCCGGTTGATTACAACATTTTTAATTTTTGATAAACAGAAATGGCCCTGAATTCAAACACAGTACAATACTAGATTCCTCTTTTTGGTGGGGAAAACTATGAGTACTCGTATGTGAAGATGAGAAATTTTCTTATCTCATAAGATTTGTGGATGCTTCTTTCTATAGGTTACATGGAGCTAGCTGATCAAGTTGCCTACAATTTTGTCTTCGTTGACTGAAAGAAAAAGTTGAAGGATAAATGGAGTTGACATCACAGTGTTTCCAAAGATTACAGAATGTAGGAAGTCCCATGATGCTTAGGAAACCTTGGAGAATACATACAAGGGATCTTTAAAGGTAAAATTTGTCAAACTCCAAATGCTCAGAAGAAATTTTGAATCTCTTTCTACGAGATAAAATGAAAGTGTTGAATCTTTCATTACTATAGTTCAAAATATTGTGAATATTATTCATGCACATGGTGAATCTCTTGAAGATAGGATGATTGTTGACAAATTTTTAATAAGTCTTCCTAAAAAGTTTGATCCCCTCCCTATTTATATTGAGGATTCAAGGGATATATCACAGCTAAACATTTTTGCTCTATTTGTAAGCCTTCAAGTACATGAAGACAGGTTAAAAATGAATGAGGAAGATTAGGATTAGGCTTTTCAAAGCAAGTTGAAGGTTGACGATAAGAATAAAAAATACTCCACTACCATGAATGATGCTTCTACTTTTTCTTCATCATCAAATATAGGAGGTAGAGGTCATAGAAGAGCCAGAGGAAGAGGAGGTCATGGTAGAGGAAGAAGCAACAACCTATTGATAACTCAACACACCCTAAAAATCCTATGTCAATTTTTCACTTTTTGGGTACCACTTAATTTTAGCGTTGTCTGAATTCGATTTTCTTCAATTTTCGGTTTGTTTAACTCTTGAAAATCCATGAAATAAAAGGGATTAACACTTAAGTAAGGAATCGACGACCAAAAGACTTCACTCGATGTGATCACGATTCATCGAAAGGAATTAAGAGGAGAAAAGAATCGCTCGAAAAACCTCAATTGTCGAACGCCGATATTCACTAGTATCGGTGAAAGGAAGTTTTGTTTCATGACAAGTATTGCATATGTAAATCATAGATCCCCTTTGGCATTGGCAAAAGGTGAAGGCCGTAAATTTTAAGGAAGAAGGAAACAATATCACCGATATTCGATACTCGATGCGCTTGTCGGAATCAGGAAAGACCGAATCATGACTAACATTTCGACCATGCTAAAACATTTTCCCCAATCACCGATTCCCGAAGCATTCCAGCATCAGGAGTTTTCAAAGAATCTAATCCAAAGAAAAACATGCGACGGGTTTATCCCCGATCGTCGATACCCAATACGTTTTAGGCATCGGCGAACCCAGTTTTATTTAGAATGCACAACTTGAAGAAAGCCCCGACCTCAACTAATATGCATGAATTAAGTCACTAGTCATTTAAAGCCATGTGTCTTTACCTGATTGGAGAAACTGTATGGCCTAGAACAACCCAAACTCATTCTTGGTGCTTGATGTCCAAGTCACACCCCAAGTCCGTTTTTCCATGTCATCACTGTACAATGAAATCGGTCGGCATTGGAGGATTTTGGAAAAAAAGGGAATCAACAAAAACATCCATAGCACATCCCCGATCCCCAATCCTCCCACCGAGAAAGTGACACGATGGAACGTTTTAGCACTAGATATGTTTAGATTCGGAGCATTTAAGGGACTAATTAATTCCAAATATAGCATTAGTTGCTACTTCATGTGTGAATCGAAAGGTCGTTTGAAATTACCGATTGAACACATCACCCTCCGTGCCTCCACCATCAACCCACGATGAATTAAATTGCATAGATTTGGCAGTAGATTTGTTTGGATTTCAGTCATCACCCGAATTAATTGGTTGACACGACATGGTAAGTTCTTCCCCATTTAAATTATCTTGAGCCATTGTAAATGAATCCATTATGTGCACAAAGGAGTTTCAGAGCACCCAGAGGAGCGAAATGAGCAATTCAAAGCAGTCAAGATTCTGTGAGTATCAAATAACCAGTCAACAAGATTTGCAGGTATGTACTAGTCTGGATTTTTTGTGCTTACACTTCATATATGTATTTTATCCAATGTTTCTCTGTACACAGTCTCGAAACGATTTGTTTCTATTCCAGGAATAAAGCCTCCAAGAAAACTGACCACCAAGCGATCTCTAAGAGTGCCAAAGCTAAGGGAACCAGAGGTAGGAGAAGGCTTTTCCCCAACGACCGCAAAATAATTAGAATTTTCTCCAAGGCCGGAACCAATCATCATGACATCTACCAAGAAGGTTTTCACTCAACATTTGGCCTTTGGAGACATGGAGGCAAGCACAGGGACCAAGGTGATAGTCCCTCACTGGGGAGAACTTTTCAAGAAGATCATCCGGGAATAATTCCCAAAATATTTCTCGCACATATACCCCAATATGAGAAAGATCGACGACGAAGTTTTTTCGAATATTTGAAGATCGTACCTGCACATGGTGGCAAGAAGAACACCAACGTTCCCTTGCATAAAACTCTTGAAGTGGCTCATCGACCACACGGACACACAATTTTTTTTTATTAACAACGTCAATGGCAAGTGTGTTGGGGTTTTCCTTCCGGTAGAGGTGCATATTTACTACAATCTTAGAGATCCAGTGAGTGTGTTGGGGTTTTCCTTATAGTAGAGGTGCAGATTTACTACAAGATTAGAGACCTGGAGGATCGATTGAACACCGATTTCGTCATAAATTTCTACAAGCACCACGACACCGGACGGGTGATGGTTTCATGGTGGAGAGATTATAAAAAATACACCAATCGAATTTCCGTCTGGTACTAGACGACCAACTTAAGGGGGTCATATATGTATCTAATGGCTCTGATCTACCAGTTGTATGGGGAGAAAGATTGTTCTAGATTTTCAGAGGCATGGATGCCTTTAGCTTACATAGTTTCCATTTCCGAGAGAAGTTTCAACTGGGGAGCCATCATTTCAAAGCAGTTGAGCATCTGCATACAACAGGCTCAAACGTCAAAAGAAGGAGAGACTCCATCCCTCTACATGGATTCAGTTTTACTGGACATCATGTGCACCAGAAATGTCATTGCTGGCATGAACTTGAGTTTTCACGCTTCAGAACTCCCGGTCCACGTTTACTTCATCATTTTATGGGAGAATATGTACAAAAACTCCTACTCCCTCATCTACGATGAATTCATCGAGCGCATTCATTTTATTCTTTTCAAGAAAGATTGTTCAAGGCTATCGGCAAAAAATGTGATAGAAAAGGTCTGACACTGGTATCTGGATGAATGTGATACCTACATTAGGGTATTTGGGGCCATTAGAGAATCTCATCTCCTACCAGCACATGCCCTTGATCGGCTTGTTGTGGGGCAATCTACTACCAGACCATGCTGCAAGGTTACAACACTACTCTGGTGAAAGATAAGAAGTAGACATTTATACCTTATGGATTCCATATAGGTTTCTACCTAGTAAAATACACCTCTCAAGCTAAGAAGGAAGGACTGAGCCAATTGGAGTTATGATTCCAGACTGGTTGTTTCCACAAGCATGACACAAAGGGTCTAGTTTTGAAACATGTGTCTCAAGTGTCATCTTGTTGGCCATACACCCATGACAAGATGGAAGATGAGGTCTTCATGAAAAATGCTCAGGATTGGGATGAATTCATTGTAAGGATGGTCGACCCTAATATGACCAGGTTCAAATCCATGATCCTGGATGAACAAGAAACAATCCTAGAACAATCGTCTCAAGGGGCCTGTAGGGCCAGAGAAGAAATGATAACAGTCGAAGTAGCAGTTCCCTAGATAGTGATCGAAACAACAGAGATTCCCCAGGTAGCCTCGATGAAAAGTAGAGGTCTCCCTAAGGCTCAGGACATGTGGGAGAGGGGTTTACTCATGTTATAACATGCGCAGTGGATAATTGATCAGCTGGAAGATGACCCAAACATCCTAAATATGACAAGGCTCCTTCTCGATGACCCAGATGAAAGCCTGACAGGCACAAGCGGCTCTGAATTCATAGAACTTGATGAAATTATTGGGTTAGACGTCCATGAATTCACAACTCCACTGGTCGGATCACCGACAAGTGTTTTGGCTCAACCAGAGACAATCAGAACATCTGGGAGGACGAGTGAGTAAAACCCCTTAAGTGAGTTTATAAAACTCTATGACGATGATTAGAGACCAAAAGTATCTCCTGTGACCCCTATACATATCTAAGAAGAAAAGGGACCAGACAAGACATCTTCCCATATTCGCGATGCCCAAATTCAAGAGGTTCCACGAAAAGAGCAAGAAGCTGAGAGTGTCCTAGAAACTGAGCTATCTAGTGCACCTAAAACCCAAGCGGACAATCATAAGGATGATCTAGTGTCGAACGAACCAAAGGAAAGAGCTCCACAATAGAAAATCGACATCTCAACAGCCGATGACAAAGTAAGTACTGAGCCTACCCCATATGCCTCTATTTCAATAGGTACTCACACCTCCGATGAGCTACAGACATAATCCAAGCCTTCAGAACAAAGGGAGGAAGTTTAAGAACCCAGTCTTGAACAAGTATATACCATTGGGACTCTGGGTAATACACTTACCTGGGGAGATCAGAAAATTCCCGAACCCATGGACCAAGTAGCCGACATACATGCCATAGATTATGATAAAAAAAGGAAGACTATCATCTAAAGGACCACAAAGAAGAGGAGGATCACTCTATATCGCTCCATCCTCATCACTATGGAGGAACATCTGATAAACACAATCCATACTAAGAAGTCTGAACTCATCGACGCAGAGATAAAAATCACGAATGGCACCCTGGAGAGAGCTAAAAGAGATGAAGAGGAGTTGGTAGCTTCCCTGAAGGAATTGGAACATTTGCACCACTTGGAAAAATACTATCAGGACACCACACATGTTGCGGTGTTCCTAAGGAGTGAATTCCAAGAGGCCTACAACAAATTTATAGACGAGCGACACCTATTCACTGAAAGGATAGCCAAGCTCCAGGAAGACACCCTCATAGCACTTGTGACATGCAAAAATATGGAGCGGTAGTACAAGAAAGCACAACAAGCCATAGAGAGAGTCTACTACATCGGTGCGGTCCAACAGGGTTGGGATACAGAAGAACACAACATTTAGGTGTTAAAGAGAGCAGTGTTGATCGGATAAGAAAATCAGTCGAGTATTGGGAAAAAAAGGCTTGGGAACCTCACCAATAAATCAAAGAGAAATGGGCCAAGTGCGAGAAAAATTGGATGAAGATAAATCGGGTAATGAAAGACATAGGACTCCCCAAGTTCGGCACACTCGACGAATTTGTCGACTTGCACGACATATTCAAGTCGCACACCGAGAAAAAATCATCATGGGTCGAAGAAATAACAAAGGTGACAGATATGGAACCAGTTCAGGTGCGACAGCTTATGGAGAATCCGATCAAAGATCGGGCTATGCTGCAACAGTTAAGTGCCAGTATAGTCAAGTATCGAGTGCATGCAGTAGGGATAAGAGAGATTCACTCGGCCCCAATGGAACAACATAGATTCTGATATGCCAACACCTGTGAGGATCTGTTCATCAAGTGACGGAGTACGAGAAGAGTCACCCTCTTAAGTGATATTTTGAGATGACTTTTAGAAAAACTGACAGAAAAGAGCGGCATGTGGCGAATTTTGTTTTACGTAGTTGTGCTTTAATTATTATTTTTAGTTAACCTTATGTTATAAATAGGGGTATCGACCGATTAGTTGGGGTCGATGGTTGTTACAAGAAAATCTCATTTTTTGGTTTTGTTAAGAACTGTTTCGAAGCTGCCTTTAATTGAGAAGTTCTTTTGGACCAGAGACAAGTATGTGTTTTGATCAAATGCGTGTATGATTGGATGTAGAGAAGAATTATTTCTTATTTTGTCTCATGAATGGATGTTGTAATGAGTAAGAGCTACTAAATCTATTGATAAGTTATTTGATGTAATGTTTTACAGTTCTTTCTTTAATGATGAAAATAAATATTTTTGTTATTATGTGATTGATGATTAGAGTCGAGTGACTTATTTTACTTGCCATCATTTATCACATGCATGCTTTCTTCTGATAATTTGTATCTTAGTCAGTAATCGGAATACTCACATTGTTAATGTATTAGTATTAGGCATGCGGTAGATGATCACTGCCTACATGCTAGAGTAAAGGGTTATCCCAAGATCTGCCTCTTCTCGAGTAGCTAAACTAGTTCCCACTTTGTTACCTAGTTGGTTTATACCAGATTTCATCTTATATCGGTCCTACCTAAGAGAAAATACAAAAAAGAGAATGTCTTAACTGAAGGAGAAAACCTTCACAATAAAATGTATTTAGCCCATCGATTATTTTGGCTGGATTGCAAAGTCTGGAGAACCATTCCACCATCAAATGCTACAGAGTCTAATTGGGCCTCGATGGCAGGTTTGGTTCCTACTATTGAGTTAAAGGGATTTAGGACCCATCAACAAAACCCCGGGAGAGGTAACTTTCATTGCATCTATTGTAATAAATATGTCTCCTTGAAAGATATTGTTTTAATAAGAAAATATATATTTCTCAAGAAAATTTTAGTAAAGATGAAGGTGAGAACTCTTAAACCTTGTTTCCCAAATATAATAGTTTTGATGCCAAAGATGATTTTGTATGGTATTTAGATAGTGGCTGCTCAAATCACATAACATGAAACACAAATTTGTTTGTAAAGTTAGATGAGAGTATGAAGGGGAAAGTAAACTTTGATAATGAAAATGAGGTAAGGGGAAAAAATACCCTTTCCATAAAAGTCAAGAATGGAAGTATTATGGATATACATGATACTTTTTTTGTTCCAAGTTTAAAGAACAACTTGATTAGCATAGAGAAGTTAAATTCTAAAAACTACAAGATTGTTTTTGAAGGAAAGTTTGGTAAGATTTTTAACAACAATAACCTTGTTGCCAGAGTTCACTGATAATAAGACATTTTTGATAAATATGGAATCACGTGTAGCTTGATTGAAGGCCTCAATTGATTAATCTTAGTTATGGAACAAGTGGTTTGGGAAACTTAATTTTGGATCTCTTTCCTTTGTGCAAAAGAAGAACTTGGTAAGAGGTTTTGCCTCATTCATAGAACTAGATAATAAGATATGTGAAGGTTGTGCAATCAGGAAGCAACATAGAGATATTGTTCCCCATCATCATTTTAGAGAAAGTGAACCTTTTGCCTTAGTACATGCAGATATTTGTGGCCCCATACAAACTTTATCTCTTGGAAAGAATATGTATTTTCTTCTCTGTGTAGATGATTTTTCAAGGATGTCTTTGGTCTATTTCTTAAGTGAGAATTCTCAAGATTTTATTTGCTTTCAAAAATTTAAAGCACTTGTTGAGAAGGAATCATGATACTATTTGAAAGTATTGAAAACTGATCGAAGTAGAGAATTCACCTCTAATAAATTCAAATAATTTTGCAACTTACATGGAATCAATGAGTTAACTATTGCATATAGTCTTCAACAAAATGGAGTAGCAGAGAGAAACAAACAGAACAAATGTAGAGATGGCTAGTTGTATGTTAAAAGAAATGAGTTTTTCAAACATTTATTGGAAAGATGCATTCCATACAACCACATATGTCCTCAATAGAAGGCCAACAAAGATGGTTAAAAATTCTACTCCTTATGAAGCTTGATTTTGTAGAAAACCAACCATTTCTCATCTAAATATTTTTGGGTTTGCATGCTTTGTTCACTTTCCTGCGCAACAAAAAAAGAAATTAGATGGAAAATAAGTGAAATGTATTTTCATTGGATATTTAGAAGAAAGAAAGGATTATAGGTGTTTTGATCCAGTTACTAATAAAACTTATGTTAGTAGATATGTGATAATTGATGAAGGTGGAGTTTATATCAAGAATGAAGGAGAAGATAAAGTGCTTACTCCATGTATTGAAAATTTAATTTTTGATAACAATGATCAATATTTCTATCCCACTACTGTAAGAAATATAGGCTCACCTTCAAGGAGCTATCCATCAAAGACATCTTCATCTTCTTTGACAGCAAGATCTCATGTTGATACAATACAGTAAACACCTCCATTTAGTCCACCTATATAAACAAGAAATTTGAAGGAGATATATGAGACATCTAGGTATGTTGGTGATAAATTTGCTATTTTTTCTTCTTCCCATGTTAAACCTTTTAATTTTAAAGAATCTTGCACCGATGAACCATGGGTGCAAGCCATGGAAGATGAGATGTCACAGATTGAAAAAAATGATACATGGGAGCTAATTTATCTTCCTCATGGAAAATCCACTATTGGTGTAAAGTGGGCTTACAAGCTAAAATTTAATATGGATGGAAGTATTTCAAAGTATAAAGTACATTTAGTTGCAAAAGGATATGTGCAGAAATAAGTCATTGACTATGAGGAAACATTTGCTCCAGTAGCAAGACTTGAAATTGTAAGAACTTTTCTTTCCATTACATATCAGCTAAAGTTAACAGTTTATCAGATGGATGTTAAATCCATCTTCTTAAATTGATATTTGAAGGAAGAAGTTTATGTTGAAAAACCTCAAGGTTTCATTGTTAAAGGTAAATAAAATAAGGTTTGTAGGATTAAAAAGGATATTTATGGTCTAAAAAAATCCCCTATAGCTTTATACTCTAGAAGTGCTAGATAACTATTGTTGTTAGCACTCTTATTTTCTAATTAAATTTTGGCTTTAAGGGCACTATAGGTAGTTCCGGTAGCATTTCCTTTATCAAATTTCTTTGAAGATTTCTTCAGGAGCCAAGCATGAGGTTGTGCATTTTTTAAAATGCACCTCAGGTCTAAACAGGCTTTTGTTGTGATATTGGGTATATGCTCAATTTCCAATGTCGATCAAATGTTATATTCAGCAGTTCAAAAGCTCGAGATCGCGTAAAAAGGCAACACCATCGAAGACCTTTAAAAGTTTTCCAAAATATTGGCTCTTCAGGCTAAATCTCCAATTCATTATCAAAGCACCCGAGAATGAAAAAACACTTATAGATGTTTTTTATCATTGTTGAAGCCGTGTATTTACAATATATGTAAGGGTTTTGAGCTATTGCAGTTATATAGTTCGATGTTAATGGAAAAATTTTGTGTGCTCATGGATGTTGAAATGGGCATAAGAAATTATGAACTTATGGATTGAATGGTGGTTCTTCATCTTCATACGGTAAATCAAGCAACTTCCAAGTTTAAGCAAGACATCATTAAGCGCAAGAAGAGTCTACATGTGTACTCTATCTCCAACAAACGAAGATAAACATCAACAGTTGTTCGATTGTCAGTGCACAGGTGTCAAGACTGTTGCCAACATATATCGACAACATTTTTATAAGGTGCCAAGCATAGACCAAGGATCGAACACTAACTAACAAGTCACACCATAAAGCCCAGGGACCAAGGCAGCACGCACCAGAGGTTGAAATCCAAGTTTCAATACCGAGCTTCAATGTATGCCAAAGCGCTAATGCATGAAGGAGAAGACCACAAAGGTTTCAATATACACTAAGTCTGAGGATAACACTCACATAAAACACCACCAAATGTAATAATCGGTGAACGAAAACTAAATCGAGGTCCAACGATCTAGATTTACAATAAGATAGGTTCATGTTGTGTCTTCCAATGCCACTAACATAAAATGCTCAATTTTACAAGAAGAAGATTGTTATCAATGGTCATAAATGGATATTTTCCATAGCAATTCAAATGCACATGATTTAAAACAAACATCTGGTGGATACTTAAGCTCAAAATCCCAAACATAACAAAGTACATCATTTCTGCAGATGCCAAGAAGATTAAGGATCATGAGAGCATGATTAGGCCTCTGAATGGTAGCAAGGCACATTGTGATGATGCCAATCTTGTTAAAAGGATGCAAAATGGCAGTTAAGCCAATGTAAATTATGGGAAAATGTAAATTCAAGAAACATGAGTACGATCCCTGTAGCAATTATGAAGGTTGTGGAGGAAGTGATTATACCGTCGAGAGCTCATCTGTAAATTGCAGGATAATGAAATCCTTTGGATTTGAATAATTCTTTCACTAGAAAAGTATCTAACATGCTTCTCTTTGCATGTTACCCGTAACCTTGAAATTATTTTTACCACCCTGATCTTCTACAATGGTCAATATTTATTTCTACTACTGAGGCAGAGAAGTTACAAGATTTTAAGAGCATCCCCATATTTTCAGTGAGTTAGTGGTAAATCAGTTTCTAAATACAAAGGATCAATTCCAACATCTCCAACAACTTGAAACACCTGACAGTAATCAGCTTATTCTGGACATTTGATTCCTGCATTCCCAAATTCATTATTCAAGATGGAATGGAGAAATCAACAGGTGGCAGTCAAAACACAAATGAAAACAAGGATACAAATGCCAATAGAATCTTTTTTTTTTAGCATATGTGGGATACCTATCTTCTGATGTGTCGTGCTCTCTCAAGCAGTCAATTTCAAGATTTGAAGGGGAAGATTGAGAATTTCTTATAGTTAATAGGGTAGCATATCTGGTGGAAGAGTATCTGGAATCAAGATATTTTAATTAATTTTGGATTCCTCCAAATCAATAACATATAACATATGGAAATTATAGGATCTTGATTGCAGATTCTTAGTTTGGAATGAACTATGGTAAGAAAGATGAAGTGTCGAGCTCTTCTCGTCTTCATCATATTCAGTAAGTTAATCAAGCATCTCCAGATGTGAAGCATTCAAAGGTGTTAAAATATTCAACAAATACTCCCAGATTTAGAGGAAACATTTTATGTATTCGAGAACTTAGTTGACATCTCACCTATCAGTTGGTGATTGATGATAATGTGACAGTCAAATAATTGGTGACAAAGCATGGAAGACAGAAATTATAGCATTTGATCCTAGTAGCTTCCCAATTCCTTGCAACAACTTTAGATTGTTTTTTATTTTATTTTTAGTTTGTTGTTAGAAATTTACTCCAGAAATTTTGTAACAGCTCGTAATTGTAGTGTTCTATAAAGTCTATGTTTTGTAATAAGAAAAGGGAGAGATGATTCAGTATGATGGACTGAGAGAAATCTACATAGGGTTTCGATATTTGTTTTGTCTTGATATGTTATATCTAAAGATTGTTTTGATTTATCTTTTCTATGTAAAGACTTCATCTGCTAATAAAGTTAATGGTTAGTTTTGTGTTCCTTATCTGTTTATCATATTCCTTTTTTCTTCTGAAACACTCTACTCATGTTATATGATATATGTCAAATGCTTATGTGGTGAGAAGTTTGCTTTAAAAGATTTTCAATAATATTTTCCACATTGGTGTTTATTCTCCTTCAATCTTATTTGGAATGATTTCTAGATAAAGTTTTATTTTTGTACTGCATAAGAACATTAAGGACAGGATTTGTTTATTGGTGGATTTATCAGTTTTGTCTTTCCCTTCTCTCAATCACATCACTGATAGGTTTAAGTCACAAGCCATTATTTTATTTATCTGGCTTGCTTCACCTAGGTAAGTGATCTTAACAAATCATATCATTAACTCCTTTCAAACCAAGCAACATCTATCCATCTCTAAAACCCCTATTGAACATTTTGAAACAAGGTGTGATAGTAATGACTCAATAGCAGTATTGAGATGACTTCTAGCATTGACATCTTTTGGTGTCGTTGTCGGAAAATGAAAAGAACCAAGTAATATTCCTTGGGAGAACGACATTGATCAGATTCTCTTATTGATGGTGAACAAGAAGTGAACACATATATCAAACTGCATATCATTCACCTGATGACTCCACTCCATGAAGGAAGAACCTGTTAGCGACTTCACTGATATGGGACAACAATGGACATGGAAGCTATCTTGGCTCGAAGTTTTGCACCTCTCAATTTGTCAGCTATTTCTGGTTCCCTAATTCGATGCTTTCATTCTCAGAATGCACAAAATTTCTTCCTATTTTTAGTGGAAATGAGTGTTCATGATTACAGCTTCGTGAGACATTCTCTAGGACACAAACTAATT
>ML787300.1:238208-253528 GCA_009831015.1 Picea engelmannii | reverse complement strand
CTCAATTTGTCAGCTATTTCTGGTTCCCTAATTCGATGCTTTCATTCTCAGAATGCACAAAATTTCTTCCTATTTTTAGTGGAAATGAGTGTTCATGATTACAGCTTCGTGAGACATTCTCTAGGACACAAACTAATTGAGTCGACTTGAGAGAGAGCCCCTGAGATGGGTGTGTGGTTCCTATCTGAGACAGAACTGGAACGTAGTGATGGCCTCCTCCTTACAGAGAGTTGATAAGAACTCCAGATGATTCTCCTGTGTAACGTAGTGAGAAAGGAGATCTGCTAAGTTGGACATGCCTGTGGCTTAGCATAAGGTGAACGTGTGAATTCCCATGAGCTGGGTGCATCGTTATGAGACATAGATGAAGACGATGTATTACCCTCCTCTGAGCAGAGAGTTGAGATGATGAACTCTAGATGACTCTCTTGTGTAATGCAATGGGAAAGAAGATCTGTTGAGTTGGACGTGCCTGTGGATGAGCACAGGTGAATGTGATCCTAGTGGTTGAGCACTAGTGAGAGTGATTCTCCTGTGAGACGCAGTGAGATAGAGATATGGACATACCTATGGATGTGCCCCTAGTGGCTGAGAACTAGTGGGTGTATGAGATCCCTTGCTATATTGTTCAAGAGCCAGACTTACCTGTAACCCTAATTGTAATGTAAAGGGTACAGGTTGGCCCCACCTTAATGTAATAGAAAATTAATGTAAAAGATAATTAATTTGGCTATTATTAATTATATTGTGAGTTAGAGAGGTCGAACCTGTTGTGCCAATAGACACTTATGTTGACAGGTTCAGTCTAATATTAGTAAAGGTAAATTCCCCATGGAGGAATCATATATTTTGTGTGAGTTTGGAAATTTCAGCAAGTACATCTTCTTGGGAAAAGTGCGCACCTCTCTTGGGCGCTAGTCTTCTAGGGTTTGCAAGCACCCTTTTTTGTGCTAGATTTTCTTGGTGGTGGAGGTATTTCTCCTGAATAATATAGCAAAGGATTGGTTGGGTTGTCTTCCCTTGTTGAGAAGGGTTTCCCAAGATACTTCTTATGTACTTGTGCGTGGTGCTTCTTCTTTTGATCTTGGTTATTGCAAAAAAAATGTTTATGGTTTAAGTTAAATGTTAAAATGGAATCAAATTAATACCTAAACCTTTCCTATTTAAAAATCAACATGTTTTCAGAGCATAGGTCTTGAATAACCGATTGCACAAGAAATTTTCATCCATATTCACTATCCTGCAAAACCGTACGAACCTCCTAGGGTTTCCAGAAATTTCATATGACCTACCTTTCTGAGAGGTTTAAGAACTTCGCACTTGGTAGTTGGGGTTAAAAATAGGATATGAGTGTGTGGTCTCCTTCAACGCACCTCCAACAAGCTTCAAATTGTGTTTCCAAGAATTTTCATTTTTTGCCCCTAGGGTTTCTAGGGTTTTTCTAATTTCTGCAGAAATTTCAGAATTAGGGTTTATGCAGCTGATTGAAGGAGCTCTCCATCTCACCAGTTTTCCCCTATATTTCAAATGCTTATTGTTGGTAGTCATAAGTACAAAAAAAACCTAAAAGTGCTAGCCTAGCCTAGCCGTTAGGTTTTCTAGCCCAGTTGACAAGGGTTTGTGAAGAATCTAAAATTATGAAGAACAAAACTATGATGGAAGATAAACTTGATGAATCAAGAAAATTCAAGTTCCTGGAAGAAAATACTTTAGAGGAAGACTTATTGTAAAAAGTGACACTGTGACCTAAGTCACAGGGTTCACCGAACCTAAAGCTTGACATTCGCAATTTGGCGAACCTCAAGGTTCGCTAAACCTAATGTTGAATCTGAACAAACTTGAATGTGTGCCCAAATTCGAACCTTAGAATGAATTTGAAGGATAATTTTATTCAGGTTTGGGATGAGGTCTCATTAGGGTTCAATATATAAATCCGTACCTCATCCAAACCTTATTGAAAAATTCAAACCTGAATAAAAAATAATCATTTCTGAACCCGAACCATGTGACTTAGACTGTGACTACCTTCTTCATGAAGATGTCAGAGGACAGATATCAGCCAGGTGCCATTGGAGAAATCATATCAACAGCTTCAGGTATGCACTTGTATATATATTATTTGTATCATTGTCATGAGGGCAATTGCAGGAGGAAGGAACCTTTTTCTGAAGTCATGGATCCAAAGTGATCTAAGTGCATTCAGAAGAATAACACACTAGAAGTGAAGAATCTAGGTTTGATTGTTTTAATTGAAATTCCTCTAACCTATATTTCTAAAGTTTGCTAGATTACAAGTAGGTGTTGTAGCTATGACAACAATCCTTAAATTGTTTTTATTCTACAGATGTAATCATTGTTGAAATATTGTAATTGCAAAGAGTATTCTACTTATTATTATTATTTGAGCCATTTATTTATAGATCAAATCCCCTTTTGTGGATTGGTCAAACCCTAATTGTATTATGAAAATTAAGAAGTCATCCCCCAGGCCTAATTAAAGTGGTTTTAACCACTAAGAAGACAAGTCATCCATGCCCAATGAAGAGACACCTTTTCAGCACCTTCCAGTTTTTATAAATAAAGGAATCCAACGCCTCATTTGTTCACTCACTCGACTCAATCATCTAGTGTGCAAGTTTGAAGGAAGCTACAGTTTCCAGTTGTTGGAAGAAGGAAGAGAGAGAGGTGCATTGGTCAATGGAGGATATTCTCTAGTGTTTGGTTTATTGTCTTGGCATTGTATTGGCTATCTATATTAAGGAAGTTTTTGTTGGGTTTTCTTTCCCATGAGGGTTTCTTGGGATAAATGTTGTGTATCTTGTGATTGTGTTTCTCTCAGTGATAATACCTATGCTATTGTTATCTAATAAATTGAAAAGAAACCCAATAATAGATCAAAACTTAACATGGTATCAAAGCTAAGCTGAAGAGAGCATCTTTCACTAAATAAGAAAAAACATCATTGTTATTGTACAAGAAAATTAGGGCTTTTGTTGGAGAGGAATTTTTGCCTAAAAAACATCTAGAAAAGTGCTCCCTACCCTAGAGAATATTTTGGCACCTTGAGTGCATATTTTCAGTGGATAGAGCTCTCGAAAAGTGAAACCCTAGTTTTCACTGGTACCAGGAAACCAGAAGTACCAAAAGTACCAGGAAAAGGAAGTACCAAAAAACCAGAAGTACCAGAAGTACCCGAAAACTAGGAAACCAGAACCAATACTAGAAGTACCAATCCATATTTCCGCAAGCTCAGTTTCAAGGGGTAAACTTTGGATTTTCAAAAATCTAAGTGCACCATCTTGCTCGCCTCAGCTCAGCGCATCTAGTCCCTGGATCAGAATTTCAAAAATTGAAGTTTGAAAAATTAGGGTTTCCTGATAAAACCCTAAGTTGGAGTTGTAGTTTCCATTTCAGAATCAATTGCAGTATCAATTGCAGTTGTAGTATTAGTTGAAGTATCAGGTGCAGTACCAGTTACAGTCACCCTTGAAGTTTTAAAAGGGCTTGGTAATTATTATCGCTACTACCAGATGGTGCCACTACCTGCAAATGCTATCAGAGGTATGTACTCACATATGTTTAAATTGTTAAGCTTTAATGAGTATTTGCAAGAGAAGGGATCTATTTCCATAGATCCAGAAGGATCTCAAGATCCAACACATTCAAAGGAATAATGCAACCCAGGTTTGATTATTTGTTATGACATTATTTTGATCTAGGTTGCATGTTGAAGCTATGACCATCATACTAACCTCTGGTCAAAAATTAAAGTCAAGGTATTATATGGATTAAAGTTGATATCATAGTGTCTATTCTCAACTTTCTGTCAAGATATCATTTTGTCTTAGTACAGAAGACAGGTTGAAGAAAGCATTGTTCATCTTGAGTGAAGGAGACTTGAAATAAAAAAAACACACTCATTCTTGAGGAGAAGACTCCGGATTCCAGGTTTGATTAATTAAGTTGATAAGATTCAAAGTTTCACATGACAAGTTGATAATTACCACTTTACAAGTAAATACTATAGTTGAGATAGCAGTCCTTGAGAAGTATTATGTTTGGTAGCATGTGATCATATTGAGATAAATGCTTAATGTAATAATTTACTAGATACAACTAACATCTCCTCTAGGAGAAACTTCTTGTGTTGGTTTCAGGTTATCATGGATGAATGTTTGATCAGAACACTAGAAGATTGTTGACCTCATCTCGTATTGTATTTCTTACTTTTGATCTTTGTTTCAGACAGGTCACAAGTGATAGACCTAAAGGAGCTATTGTGACGATTATTCCTTCTACTATTTTATTTACTATTATCAAAAGAGTATTATTGTTGCTTGTTGACCTTGTTTCAGATCACAGGTAATAACCCTGAGGAAGCTATAGTGAAGGTTGTATAAGGAAACATATTAGATGAGACATGAAGCAGACCATGTACATGACCATATACATTCATGTACCAAAGAAGATGAAGAAGAAGCTATCTTTTTTGAAATCCAGAGTATCTCATATGGAGATTTATTGTAAGGAGCAGAAGGCTCCAAAGATGATTGGACATTAAAACAAGAACTCATAATAGACTTTTTAAAAGGATAATGAAGCCACCTTGACTCGTTTGAATCCTGACTCATCTTTTCATAGTTAGAATTGGTATTCAACACCAAAGAGAGATGATGAAGTCCTTGTAGACTTAGAATAAATCGAGAGTAAGCCTGATCTCAAAAGGGATCCGATAAAGAGACATCTTCTAGGACTGGAAGACAGATGCCATGAGAAGACTAGATCATAGCTTCAAAGGAGATATGAAATCTCCTGGAAGATTCCCTTGTTTCAGTGACAAAGAAGGAAGCCATTCAGAAAGACTAGGATATGGATTCTTCCGTGAGACTAGAAGAGAAGTTAGTATTGACTTCCAAGATTCATCTATACATATCAATCATGTTGCAGATGTACAAAGACTAATGTGTGTCAAGAGGATTCTCCCAACAAGAGGGAGAATACTATGACGAGACACTTATTCCAGTAATTGAAGAAATAGTTCCATTATTTATGAAGACAACTAGAACAACAATGATTCATATATAGTATGAGATGCAGGGGGAGCAATCCCCATATTTAAAACTGAGTGGAAGTTGGTGCATTACATTATTTGGGTCATGGAGACATGGCTACAATGAAATATCGAGTTACCTCCATGAAAGAAGAAGAGCTACCTTTAGTATCAGTTATTGAGCCACTCTCAGTTTCAGATGAAGCTGTTTCCGTGATAGAATAAGAGGATTTACTCAAATATTTCAACAACCACAGTGAGGATGAAGCAGTCATTCTCAACCCCAGAGCAGCTGCAAGTGTAGAGTCCTAGTTCCAGAAGGAACAATTGCGGAAAGAGGAGAGGACATACTCTTAGAAAGTGAGACAGATAGTGCTTTGCAGAGAGCACATAGAGATAGCACATGATTGTGCAGATTGAGTTGTAGTTGACCAAGTGTACCAAATTGGTACAATGCAATGAGAAAATTTGATTTGAATATTGAAGATAGAAACACTCATGTATGTCGGTTGAAGGAAGCTCTGTACATGTTGAAGCAAGCTCCTAGAGTTGGTATTAAATAATTGGTAGTTTCCTGACGAGCTTAGGCTTTACCAAGAGTAAATTTGATCCTAACCTTTACCTCAAGGTTATGAATGATGAGCCAGTGATGTTGCTACTATATGTAGATGATGTATTCTTGACAAGATGAAGAAAATATCATCACAGATTACAAAAGAATATTTCTACAGAGTTTGATGAAAGACTTAATGCTTTATCTCTTAGATATTGAAAGGTTAGCAGAGCCCAGAGAAGATCTTCCTTAACCAAGGGAAGTATGTAGTTGAAATAATGAAGAGGTTTAACATGTTGGAATGTAAATCCATGTACACACCCATGGAAACGAAGTTGAAGCTCTTGATAGATACCTTTTCAGAATTGGGTGATGCTACTCTGTACAAAACAAATTATTGGTTCGTTGATGTATCTGACAAATACCAGGCCAGCTATATGTTTTTCCTTGAGTCGGTATCTGATAGAACCCAGATGTGTTCACCTTGATGATGCAAAACATGTGATGAGATACCTTAAGGGTACATTGGATTTTGGTCTCTGCTATACTAGAGATCATGATTTCAAATTGTGTGAATATATTGATTTAGATTGAGCTAGAAGTGTTTCTGATAGAAAGAGCACTTCAGAATGTTGTTTCAGTTTGGGGTCAGCCATGACTTCATGGAAAAGTAGGAAGCAATCCAGTACTTCTCCCAGCACCGCAGAAGAAGAATACTTTGTTGCATGTTCCACCAATTCTGAATCCATATGGCTTCAGATGTTGTTGACAGATCTATTTGATTTGTATATGGAAGCCACCATGATCTTTTGTGATAACCAAAGTTGTATAAAAATGGTGTGTTCCATGATGAGTCGAAGAACATAGAGATATGATATCACTTCATTCATGATATGATGCAAAGGGGAGCTTTAAAGCTCCAATATGTTGGCACAGATGAGCAAGTTGTTGACCTAGCCTCTGTCTCGTGTAAAGTTGGAGCACTTTCGAGACAAGCTTGGTATAGTCTGAAAGGACCTCCCTCGAAAGGGGGAGTAGTACTGATGATACTGTGCTATCCTGATCAGTAGTGGTAGCTCCGTTAGGATTTTATATCCCAGGGAATATTGTGATTCTCAAGAAGATTCTTTATCTCTATCAGAGTACCACATGGTAGTTACATTAGGATTTCATATCCTAGGGAATATTTTTGATTCCTGGGCAGGTCCTTTGGATCTGTCAGAGTACCACAAAATTTTGTTTTTATGCCAGCCTTTTGTTTTGATGCCAACCTAGTGCTGAAGATTTCAAGTTTCGTGTTGATGTTGTTGTGATTCCAACCTCGTGCTAAAGATTTCCAACCTCGTGCTGATATTGTTGTGATTCCAGCCTCGTGTTGATGTTGATGAGATGTCAGCTTCATGTTGAAGATTTTGATCCTAGTGCTAATGTTGATGATGCTCCAGCCTTCGTGTTGTGATGTTGTTATTGATGATGATGATGTATTAGTGTTACTAATCCATGTTGATGTAGATGATGATGATGCCACTTCAACTTCTTGCTGAAGATGATGATGATGATGTCACTTCAGCTTCTTGTTGAAGATGATGATGACAATGTCATTTCATCTTTAATGCTGAAGATGATGATGTTACTTTAGCTTCATGCCAAAGATGTTTATGATATTACTTTAGCCTCATGCTAAAGAAGATGATGATATTACTTTAGCCTCGTGCTAAAGAAAATGATGATGTTACTTTAGCCTCATCCTAATGAGGATGATGATGTTACTTTAGCCTCATGCTGATGAGGATGATGATGCTACTCCGGCTCCATGCTGTGAATGATGATGATGAGAAAAAATTCCGATGATTTATAGATATGCCAGTCAGTGTTCCATATGTTGTTGATGTTGCTTCCCTCTCTCTCTCCAGATGATGTTGTATTGGGTTGTGTCTATAGAATACCCTTCTTGTTAAGGGGGAGTGTTGAAATATTGTAACTGCAAAGAGTATTCTACTTATTATTATTATTTGATTCATTTATTTATAGATCAAATTCCCTTTTGTGGATTGATCATGTCGGGTATTGTAATTGACTAAATCCCCTTTTGCGGATTGGCCAAACCCTAATTGTATTATGAAAATTAATAAGTCATCCCTCAAACCTAATTAAAGTGGTTTTAACCACTAAGAAGACAAGTCGGCCCTGCCCAGTGAAGAGACACCTTTTTAGCACCTGCTAGTTTGTATAAATAAAGGAAGCCAATGCCTCATTTTTTGACTCACTCAGCTCACTCATCTAGTGCGCAAGTTTGAAGGAAGCTGCAGTTTCCAGTTTTTGAAAGAAGGAAGAGAGAGAGGCACATTGCTCAGTGGAGTATATTCTCTATTGTTTGGTTTATTGTCTTGGCATTGTATTGGCTATCTATATTAAGGAATTTTTTGTTGGGTTTTCTTCCCCATGAGGGTTTCTTAGAATGAATGTTGTGTATCTTTTGATCATTTTTCTCTCAGTGTTCCTACCTATGCTATTGTTATCTAGTAAATTGAAAATAAACCTAATAATAGCTCAAAACTTAACACTCATTATTCTCCTTTAGGAGATATTCTTGTTTTTGGTTCCTCTTGTTTTCTTGTTCCAGATAGGTTAACAACAAAGGAAGATGTTTATCCTTCATAGGGAGTCACTTGACTTCAGAAGGAGTCACTTGAATCATAGGGAGTCAAAACTATTTGAGAAAGAGGAAGAATAGAACCATCATTGAGGAAAGCAATGCAATAATGCATGATCGTAATCTTTCTATGATTCTATGGGCAGAAGCATGCATGAAACAGTATATGTTCAATACAAGAGTCTTCACCAGACTTTGAAAAACACAACTCCCAAAGAAGCCTTCACTGGAGTGAATCCTGCGATTGAACACTTCAACACATTTCGGTGCCCAGTGTATTTTCATGTACCCAAACAGAAGAAGTTCAAGCTAGACCCTTCAAGGAGAAAGGATACATTTATGGGATAACAGTGAATCTTCGAAGACATTCCAAATCTACATCCCTGGTCAGAGACATATTGAGACAAGCAAATATGTTGTCCCTGAAAAAGAGATAGTCGTTCAAAGATCTAGAGAATCTCATATAAAGATTGACAGTGAGACAATACCTTCTCCTCCTTTAGCAGTTGAGAGGGAGACAAACATTATTCCATCTGATCCAGTTACTCCAGTTGATATGTCCAGAGATATTTCACTAGGGCATAAAAGGCCTACCTAGGCTCACTCTGCAAGAGGCAGAGAAACATACAAGCCTCTCAAGGCACATCATGAGAGAGAAAATATATTTTTCGAGCAATTCTTCAGTAATGAGCCACCTCATTCTGAGCCTCCTTGTCTTGGAGAAGAAATAGGAGAACATGTATGGAAATATTCCATAACAAAAGAATACCGATATATCTTAAAGAATGATGTATGAGATATTGTTCAGAGACCGGAAGGGAAATATATGGTGACTTCTAAATGGATCTATATAGTTTATGGAAGTATCGAGAAATACAAACTTGTGGCTAAAGGATTCTCACAAGAAGAAGGAGTGAGCTATGATGAGACATATTCATCTAGTAGATAGATGCACTTTCATCTATACCACCATCCATGAGTTGGAAACTACATCAGATAGATGGATTCTTGATGCGTTTGAGTTCCAACAAAAGTATTATTGATCCAAACCTATACTATTACATTGTTGGTGATGAGAGCTTGATTTTGATGAATTATATAGGAAGTCGTGTTGTTGGATACAAGAAATCCTCAACCTCTGATTTTGATATGAAGAATCTAGGTATGATGCACTACCTCTTGGGACAAGAAGTATAACAGAGGACTAATGAGATTTTCCCGAGTCAAGGAAAATATACAATGGATATTAAATAAGTTCAGTATGATAGAATACAAATCCATGTCTACACTGATGGTGATGGATTTGACGAAAGAATAAATGATGATGATTCGGACGAGATTGATCCACATGTGTACCGACAACTGATTGGATGATTGATGTATTTGGTTAACACCAGACCTGATATATGTTATGCAGTGAATGTGCTTAGTCAATCCATGAGTCAGTCAAGACAGACTCACTGTATAGAAGTAAATCATGTATTGAGAAATATATGAGGCACAATTGGATATATCCTGAGAAATCCCTCCAGTGTGAACTTGATTTTGCATGGATATGTTGATACAGATTGAGTAGAGAGTACAGTGGACCAGAAGAGCACATCTGGTTGTTCTTTTACCGTGAAGTTTTCCATGGTTTCCTGGTGCAGTAGGAAACAAAACTTTGTTGCCTAGAGTACCACATGAGAAGAGCATATAGCATTGAGTGTGTGAAGCAATGTGGCTTCATAAGCTTCTGTAAGATTTACTTGATCATGAGATGGATTCTATGATGACAACCAGATATGTGTGTAAATATCTTTGAGAACTCGATGTTTCATGATAGATTGAAACACATTGAGATAAAATATCATTATATCAGAGACATGATGCAGAGGAAAATAGTACATGTGTTGTACCTTCCTACATATGAGAAGATTGTAGACATATTCACCAAATTGGATTGGTGAAGAATACCTCCCTAGTTGAGAGGGAGTGTTGATGACTACAACCAAGACAAAGTTTGAAGTACTTCCATGTGAGACTTGGCATGATGGAGAATGTCTCCCTAGTTGAGAGGGAGTGTTTATGATTACAACTGTGTGAGACATTCTCCAGGACACAAACTGATTGAGTCGACCTGAGAGAGAGCCCCTAAGATGGGTGTGTGGTTCCTATCTAAGACAAAACTAGAACGTAGTGATGGCCTCCTCCTTAGAGAGAACTGATAAGAAATCCAAATGATTCTCTTGTGTAATGCAGTGAGAAAGGATATCTGTTGAGTTGGACGTGCATGTGGCTGAGCACAACATAAACGTGTGAATTCCCATGAGTTGGGTGCATCGTTATGAGACAGAGATGAAGACGATGTATTAGCCTCCTCTGAGTAGAGAGTTGAGATGATGAAGTCTAGATGACTCTCTTTTGTAATGCAGTGGAATAGAATATCCGTTGAGTTGGACGTTAATGTGGATGAGCACAGGTGAACATGATCCTAGTGGTTGAGCACTAGTGAGTGTGGTTCTCCTGTGAGATGCAATGAGATAGAGATATGGACATCCCTATGGATGTGCCCCTAGTGGCTGAGCACTAGTGGGTGTATGGGATCCCTTTCTATATTTTTCAAGATTCAGACTTAGCTATAACCTTAATTGTAATGTAAAGGGTACAGGTCGGCCCCACCTTAATGTAATAGAAAATTAATGTAAAAGATAATTAATCTGGTTATTATTAATTATATTGTGAGTTAGATAGGTCAGCCCTGTTGTGACAATAGACACTTCTTTTGACAGGTTCAGTCTAATATAAGTAAAGGTAAATTCCCCATTGAGGAATCATATCTTTTGTGTGAGTTTGGAAATTTCAGCAAGTACATCTTCATGGGAAAAGTGCACACCTCTCTTGGGCACTAGTCTTCTAGGTTTTGCAAGCACCCTTTTGTGTGCTAGGTTTTTTTGGTGGTGGAGTTCTTTCTCTTGAAGAATATAGCAAAGGATTGGTTGGGTTTTCTTCTCTTGTTGAGAAGGGTTTCCCAGGATACTTCTTGTGTACTTGTGCATGGTGTTTCTTCTTGTGATCTTGGTTGTTGCAACAAAAATGCTTATGGTTAAAGTTAAATGCTAAAATGGAATGAACTTCATACTTAAATCTTTTCTATTGAAAAATAAACAAGGAGGAAGATAATCCTACACAACATCTCATCAAGTTTGATCAATGCATAGATCAACTAGATGTCTATCATGAAGATTCTCTCATGGAGATGTGTGTATATTCATTAGATGGTAATTCTCGGAAATGGTTATGGTTGCTTCTTGCTTCCAGCATATCTTGTTTGAAGGAATTCCCTGCAGCATTCAACAAATATTGTAAAAGGTATTATTATACTGACACACTTCTTGAAAATTTTTGTGAAAGGTTCAAGTCTTATGTTCAATAGATAGTAGAGTTTTTCTCTTGTGATGAACTTGGTGAAGATTTTGTAGAAGAAGATTTTGGTCATAAAATTTTTGAAGATATTTTTAAAGAAAAAGAGGAAGAAGATCATGGGGAAGAACAAGTGTCTTTTTAGTAGACTCTTGTTGTAGGATCATACAACAAGCCTACCATTGAAGAAGCTTATCAACAGTTCTCTCAAGTTATATCGCTTTATGGTCCACCTTCGTTTGATCACTATGGAGACAATGATATTGAAGACCAAGAACATGTTATTTCCTTTCTCTCTAATATTTCTGGGTGCAATGAAATAGCAGATAAAAGTTATATATCAGAAGATGAAGTAGGAAGCGAAGGAGACAAGGAAGAATTTCATAAACAGATCACTACAATTTCTTCTTCACTAGTTGTTGAAAATCAGTTTCCAGAAATTAACAAGCTCATATTTGACATCTACAATTCAACATTTCCAGAAGACATCGAACAGGTTGGGATTGGCATTATTGAAAATTTCAGTTGTTCTTCTTTAATTTCACCATATCATGAGCAAGAACTTGGTATAATTCATGGAGCAGAATATTCTCACAGAAAATCCATTCATTTAGAACAACAAGAAAAGGTAACCTCTTATTGTAAAATTTATATTTCTTTCATTCTTTATGATTTGATGGCTATCTATATGGAGGAGTTCACAGGTTCAAAGTTCCAACCCTTGTTTCACTATAAACCTGAAGATCATATTTGTGATGAAGTGTTGATCACTGTTCTAGCCTTCATTTTGTTGAAGCATATACAAAGAGTTTGGTTAGTTAATCAATTACTTGAATGGTTCCTCTGGAAGTTTGTAATTACATAATTGAGTAGCGGAGTTGGTTAGAGTAGGGTAGCATAGATAATAAGCTCCCTTCCTGAGCATTTGGTTTGCAGTAGTATGTTATGTTTCCAGCAGAGCATTTTCATAATTTGAAAAGTTGCAGAGGTTTGGAAAGAAGTTGATGACTCCATAGCCCAATGGATAAGTCATTGGTTTGATTGTTCTTGGAAGCTCACAAGGAACATGCGATCCGATGTGGAGCCCATGTTAACACTCTTATTTTCATAATTAAATTTTGGCTTTAAGGGTGCTACATGAAGTTCCGGTATCATTTTTTTTATCAAATTTCTTTGAAGATTGTTGTAGGAGCCAACAATAAGGTTGTGCATTTTTTTAAATGCATTAAAGGCACCTCAGGCCTAAACATGTTTTTGTTGTGATATTGGATATATGCTCAATTTCCAAGCATCAAAATGAGAAAAAGGGTTTGGGGTTTTGATCACCGGGTCCCACTTGGACATCAAATGCTATATTCAACATTTCAAAATCTCGAGATAGAGTAACAAGGAAACACCATCTAAGAACTTTAAAGTTTGCCAAAATATTGACTCTTCAGGCCAATCTCCAATTCATTATCAAAGCACCCAAGAATGAAAAAATGCATGTAGATTATATTTACCATTGTTTAAGCCGTGTATTTACAATATGTAAGTGTTTTGAGATGTTGCAGTTATATAGTTCGATGTTAATGGACACGTTTTTTGTGCTCATGGATGTTGAAATGGGCATAAGAAATCATGAACTTATGGATTGAATGGCAGTTCTTCATCTTCATACGGAAAATCAAGCAACTTCCAAGTTTAAGCAGGACATCATTAAGCACATGAAGAGTCTACATGTGTACTCTATCTCCAGCAAATGAAGATAAGCATTAAAAACTGTTAGGGTTCCAGTGCACTTGTGTCAATACTGTTGCCAATAGATATCAACAACATTTTTATAAGGTTCCAAGCATACACCAAGGATCGAACACTAACTACCAAGTCGCAGCACGCACTAGATCTTGAAATCCGAGTTTCAATTCCGAGATTCGATGTATGCCAAAGCGCTAAGCCACGAAGGAGAAGACCGCAAAGGTTTCAATATACACCAAGTCTCAGGATAGCACTCACATAAAACGCCACCAAATGTAAAAACCGGTGAAGGAAAACCAAATGGAGGTCCAATGGTCTAGATTTACAATGAAAGAGGTTCATGTTACTTCCTTCGATGCCACTAACATAAAATGATCGATTTCACGAGAAGAATATTATTATCAATGGTCAGAAATGGAGATTATCTAGAGCAATTCAAATGCACATGATTCAAAACAAACGTCCAGTGGATACTTAAGATCAAAATCCCAAACATAACAACATCCATCATTCCTCCAGATGCCAAGAAGATTAAGGATCATGAGAGAACGGTTAGGCCTCTAAATGGTAGCAAGGCACATTATGATGATGCCAGGCCCATTAAAAGGATGCAACATGGCAGTTAAGCCTATGTAAATTCTCAGAAAATGTAAATTCAAGAAACATTAGTGCATTCCCTGTAGCAATTATGAAGGTTGTGGAGGAAGTGATTATACCATTGAGACATCATGTGTAAATTGCAAATTGCAGGATAATGAAATCCTTTGGATTTCAATAATTCTTTCACTAGCAAAGTATCTAACATGTTTCTCTGTGCATGTTACCCATAACCTTGAAATTATTTTTAGCACTATGATCTTCTTCAGTGGTGAATCTTTATTTCTACTACTGCAGAGAAGTTACAAGATTTTAAGAGAATCCCCATATTTTCAGTGAGTTAGTGGTAAATCAATTTCTTAATACAAAGGTTGAAATTATTTTTAGCACTATGATCTTCTTCAGTGGTGAATCTTTATTTCTACTACTGGAGGCAGAGCAGTTACAAGATTTTAAGAGCATCCCCATATTTTCAGTGAGTTAGTTGAAATCGATTTCTAAATACAAAGGATCAATTCCAGCATCTCCAACAACTTGAAACACCTGACATAAACAATTTATTATGGACATTTGATTCATGCATTCCCAAATTACTTATTCGAGCTAGAAGGGAGAAACCAACAGGTGGCAGTCAAAACACAAATGACAACAAGGACACAAATGTCAACAGAATCTTAATTTTTTTTACCAGATGTAGGACACCTATCTTTTGATATGTCGAGCTCTCTCAAGCGGTCAATTTCTATATTTGAAGGGGAATATTGAGAAGTTCTTACAGTTAATAGGGTAGCAGATTTGGTGACAGAGTATCAGGCATCAGGATATTTGAATTATTTTTGGATTCCTCCAAATCAGGAACAAATGGAAATTAGAGGATCTTGATGGCAGATTCTTAGTTTTGAATGAACTATGGTAAGCAATATGAAGTGTCGATCTCTTCTCATATTCATCAAATCCATAAAGTAAGTTAATCAAGCATCTCCAGATATGAAGCATTCAAAGGTGTTAAAATATTCAACAACTAATCCCATATTGAGAGGCAACATTTTATGCATTCGAGAACTTACTTGACATCTCACCTAGAAGCTAGTGATTGATGATAATTTGACAGTCAAATCATTGGCGACAGAGCATGGAAGACAGAAATTGTAGCATTTGATCCTAGCATCTGCCCCATTCTTTACAACAACTTTATATTGTTTTTATTTTATTTTTAGTTTGTTGTTAGATATGTTTTCCAGAATTTTGTAACGGTTCGTAATTGCAGTGTTCTATAAAGTATATTTTTTGTAATAAGAAAAGGGAGAGAGGATTCCATCCGAGGGACT
>ML787300.1:201006-226076 GCA_009831015.1 Picea engelmannii | reverse complement strand
ACTCCTGGATCACTCTAAATGGTTTTTGGTATAAAGAAACTGATAAAGGGGCCCAAAAAAGTGACAAAAAGAGGCCAAAAAGTCTATAAATAGAAGTTGGCAGCTCATTATCACCATTGCTGATTTGGAAATTGACTCTGGAGATAAAAGACCCCCTTTGCCAAAGATCATGATTTCGGGAGCTATGGTGGATGAAACGGACTTCTGCTTGGACCAAGTAAGTACAAACTCCCTTGTCTAGCTATTCAATACTTCATTTTTAGCATTTAGTTGATTTTGGGGGTGGGCGTCGACCTCAAAAAGCTCGGCCCTAGGTAAACATGGGCTGTCCAGGGACAACCCGCTGGTACCCACAGGCAAAGTAAATCCTACCCGCGGGTACCCGTGACTGTCACCTCTACAGGCTGCGGGAACCCCCTGTGTGATGAAAAAGAAAAAAATTAAAAATTATTGACCCTCCTTTTACTTTGTTGTGGTGGCAGGATGTATGTTCAGTGGAGGGAAAGGGAGCACGAGGCCGCCAATGAGTTAGTGGCTGCAAATCCAAACATTGTGGCCGTGCTGACACAGTGCGGGTTGGTGAAATTATTTTTATGTCTGTTTATGCACGCGCAACTAAGGTTACTGAACGCCTTGGTTGATTATTGGCACCCTGATGCAGAGGCATTCATGCTAGAGGGGCAATCCTTGGTGCCCACCACCGAGGATGTTTACTTTTTGACTGGCCTCTCAAGGAGAGGGAAACCAGTCAACTTTCAGACTTTTCCTGCTGGGCCGAGCAAAGTCTCGAAGCTGATAGAGGAGTACTGTGAGGTTGGGACCAATCATAGAACTTCCTCGGTACCCGTTAGTAGGATTACCAGCCTCGCCCTACAACTATTTTATTTCTCATTGGGCGGATTACCGACTCAGCAACTGTGCACCAGGCTTCGCACGCACAGATGAACTGTGCGATCCAGTGCATGAATGCACAAATTTTTTATTGGAGTACCACACTGTTGGAATGCATGAAGAGTCAATTGACAGCTTGCCGACAACGGGCACACAGGAACTTCGGGTTTGGGACCATCCTGTGTTCATTCTTCTTCGAGAGAGTTCTGTGTTTCAGTCCTCAGCTGACAGTATGAGGACATTTGGCTACTTTCCCTGCCGTATGCAGATGGGCAGTGTTACTGCCACGACAGGGTGGTGGAAGGACCGTGGAGGCCTTCAACGATGACTTTTTTGCTTGGCTGTCATGATAGATCCCGACTATTGAGGACTACCCATATGCGGGGATCGAATTCTCCAGAGATCCAGAGATACTAGTGCCTTCTGGTGAGGAGCGAGGGGAGATGGGTAAGTCTCCTCCTATAGTTTTTTTGTTTGCATATGTAATTTTTATGTCTTTTTTATATATATCATGTTTTTGTATACCAGATTTTTTGATGGGTGAATGTTTATTGCATGCAGATGTGGGACCCGTGTGACCTGCCGACTATGCACGAAACAGGGGTCGCCCACGGCCAGAAGCCGCAGCTGCCGCCACTGGAGGAGTATCAATAGCAGGGAACCTCCCAGCAGGAGAGGCCGAGAGGGTCCCGAGGCAAATTGAGCGGAACTTTACTATGCACACTCGCACAGTTCCCATGGCAAAGATAGAGGACCTGCCACCCTCCATGCAGACTCATGTTGTGGGGGCACCTCGGACATGGGTCCGGTTATTTAGGCATTTATCCCAAGCTGTACATGATTATAACAGGGCCCATAGGCCCTGAGCATACATTAGACTTTTATGTGCCACAAGCACTGATATGTATATAGTTTTTGAGGGCATAAGCCCAGTGACTCGTTATTGTTCCCACTTGTGAGGCGCTTGCGCCCATCTATGTACTCTGAGGATTTTATGATGTTTATATATGGTTTTTATCTCTTTTTGTGTCTTATGGATTATGTGTACAAAAATGTATTTACATGTTTATATTCATGATCTTTTCATATGTGAGCAAGATGCCAATCTAATATGTGATTAGCTAGAGTATCTATGATTTGATTTAGACTCCTAGGAACATGAAAATATGTGATATAATCAAAGTTGCATTCCAAGAGATGTACCCTGAGGAATCGTCAGTGTAAAGTTGGGTCATGAACCTGGTATATTCTGTTTAGCTGTGACACAACCAGTTGAGCGTCTAGATAGACCCGAAGACAAGAGATACCCAATGACAAAGTGTCACAAAGAAACTCAATAACTGCACTATACTCAACAACATTATTCATGGTGTCACCTAAGCATATACCTACGGAAGATAACAACTGACCCTATGGTGTAAAGATTACCCAAGCTGTGGAGGCAAGCCTCCACATGTATCGACTACCACCGTCCGCATACCCAACGAACACCTTGGACTCACTTGACATTTGCCATATTGACAAAAGATAACATCAATGACATGTCCATAACACTTTTTAAAAGAAATGTAAAAAAGTAATAGTACAAAGACTATACATATGTTACAAAAAGTTACCCACAGTGACCGTTCTATGAGTAATACTTCTTGAGGTAGAGCCCATTTCTAGGCTCCACCAAAGCATTCCCTTCAAAATCAACCAAACGGTAAGTGCCCTTTCTTAATACCTCTTTAATAATGAAGGGTCTGAACCACATGGGTTTAAACTTGCCTGCCCCCAGGGGGTCCTTATCTTGGTCATAGACCAGGACAAGGTCGCCCTCAGAAAAAATCCGAGGATGAATAGACCTATCATATTGACACTTGACCTTATGTTTATGAACCTCGTTGGCTAGGGCCGCATCACGATGCTACTCATCAAGCTGCTCAAGGTGTACCAACCGTTCTTCAAGTGGTGAAGTGTCTAGAAATAACTGTGCTGCCAATTTCAGAGATGGGATTTGACATTCGATGGGCAAGATTGCCTCTAGCCCGTAAACGAGTTGGAAAGGTGAGAAACCGGTTGCAGTCTTAACTGATGTTCGGTAAGCCCATAATGCCGAGTATAACATCAAATTCCAGTTTGACTTGGCTGAGTTGATAGTTCGCTGTAGAATCGTCTTAAGAGTTTTGTTTATAGCTTCCACCTGCCCATTGGCTTGGGGGTAGTAAGGTGATGAATGTTCTTGCCGTAACCCAAGCTTTGATGTTAATTCAGACATCATTTGGTTCTAAAAGTGACTGCCATGGTCAGTGACAATATCTCTCGGGATGTCGAACCTTGCTATAATCTGGTTGAATAAGAAGAGTGTTGCAGTCTCTCCATCATCTTGAAACATTGGCATAGCTTCGACCCACTTAGTGAAGTAGTCGACAACTACTATGATATAGCGGTGCCCCCTTGCTGATGGGGGGTTGCATGTAGTGTAATAAATCCCCCACTTCATGAAGGGACCAACTATGATGACAGGAGACATAGGAGCTGGATGTGCCCTCATCTTCTGAGAGAATATTTGGCACGGATGGCACTTCTTGACCAACTCGATACAATCTTTGATAAGTGTGGATCAGAAATAACCTACTTGTAAAATCTTTTGGGCTGTTGCCAACCCAGATAAGTGACCGCCACAAGCTCTTGTATGACAATCGTTGAGCACTATGATGGCCTCCTCATGAGTGAGACATCGACGCAAGATGCAGTCTACACCTCTCCGATACAACGTATCATCGAGTATGAGATAGTTCTTAGCCTGATGGCATATCCGTCGATGCTCATCACGAGAAGTAGAGGTGGGGCACTTCAAAGTCTGTAGATAGATCAAGATATCTCCATATCAAGGGTTTGAAGATTCAATCAAAAACATATCCCCCCGGATAGGCGATTCCTCAGGCACAACGTCACCTGGCTCAATCGGAGGCTCCGAAATAAGTTCCGCGAAGACCAATGACTTCTTGGACTTTGCTGAAACGAAGTCTAAGTCAAATTCTTGGAGGATGACCATCCATATACTGATTTTTCCGCCGATAACTCGTCATGTCAACATGTACTGGAATGGATTCACGACAGCCACGACGGTGGTCTTGCGAAACAGAACATAGTGACAGAACCGTTGAACAGCATGAACTGCTGCCAACGCAAGTTTTTCAAGATGGGAATAATTAAGTTCTGGTCCTACGAGGCCTCGGCTCAGGTAATAGATCACGTATTCTGAAAACGAATCATCTTCCTGAACTAAAACCATGCCTATGGTTGACTCTGTGGCAGCCAGATATAAAAGGAAATCTTTGTTATAATTAGGTGGCTGTAGCAGAGGCACGGTTGTGAGGGCGTGTTTTAATGTGTCGAAAGAGGGTTGAGCGGCTTCATCCCAGAAAAAGGGAACATCTTTCTTCAGTAAATGCATAAATCCCTTGGTGATTTCGGCATAGTTGGCGATGAAGCATCGTACGAAGTTCGCCTTGCCTTNGGGGGGGGGGGGGGGGGGGGGGGACTGGATTATTGCCTCCACCTTAAGAGGATCCACCATGATCCCTGTTGTTGATACAATGAAACCTAACAAACGTCCTGATGTGACGCAAAAGCTAGACTTGTTGGGATTCAAGCGAATCCTAAAGTAGCAACAACGTTCAAAGATTAGTCTGAGGTGCATAGGATGATCCTTTCGCTTGTGAGAGCATGATGCTAAATCATCTAGATAGGCCTCGACTATATGTTTGAGGTCATGAAACACAAAAGACATGGCCCGCTGGAAGGTGGCTCCAACATTCTTGAGGCCAAAAGGCATCTTACGATAGGGGAATGTACCCCACAGACAAATGAATGTCGTTTTATGTTGGTCCTCAGGTTTGATTTGGATTTGGTTATAGCCTGAAAAACCATCCATAAATGAAAAGGCCTCACAACTGGCACATTCATCAATGATCTGGTCAATGAATGGGGTTGGATAATTATCTTTTGGACATGCCTTGTTCAAATCACGAAAATCGGTACATACACGAATCGTGACTTGTTTTTTATCGACCGGCACGGGGTTTGACACCCATTGAGTGAAATGGATAGGGTAAATGAACCCTGCCTTGAGCAATTTCTCAACCTCACTCTTGATGGCTGTTGCTTTCATAGGATTAACTAAATGAAGTTTTTGTCGAACAGGCTTGGCATCAGGATATGTTGTGATTTCATGTTCAACTATTTTTGGATCAATACCTGGCATTTCCTCATAAGACCAGGAAAAAACGTCGCGGAATTCTTTGAAAAGATCCGTGTAAATATGAATCTCTTCGGGGGAGCAATCCTCCCCAACGAAGACATTCTCCACGATGCCAGCGTTGCGGGAGATGTTGATAGGTATGGCTTTAGCGATAGTTTCCATATTCCCCTTAGCATAAATTTCCTGTGTAGCTAAGAGGTTAATAGGACATGGCTGATCTCCCATCATGGTGATAGCGAATTCTCCTGCCTCGATTTGGTGTAACTCTAGGAGGAAATATGATCTGTGATGAAGATCGTCCCAAGGTTTGTACGGACTAGTCATTTCTTTGATTACTGCTTCGTCAGAAGGAAAGACTAAGTCTAACGAATCAATGGTAGCAAGAGAACCCTGAGCCCAAATAGGCTCTGGAAGTGGATCCAACTTTGTACGAAGGTCGGATCAGGGTTAGCTAAAGCTTGCTGGACTAAAGAGTATGCTACTTCAGTAGCTGACAAGGGCATGGATATGGCGGAGTTCCCTGTCTCATCCATCGTGGCCGATGGGGAAGGAAGAATCAATGGATCCTCAAAGTAAGTCATGCGGAACGATGAAACGTGAAAGATCTCATCCTTGTGGTGATTCGATATAAACTTGACATCATTAAGAGGAGGTGGGTAATCAAAGGTACCCATCAAGGATGGGCACAAACCAACTCCTACGTTAATGACACCGGGTTGAGGATTATCAATCATGGGAACTGTGGATGCCCCCAAAGCTGGGTCAGGCCTAGAGAAGGACAATTGATCAATGGTCACTATCTGACCCTTGTGTGGAAACAAAAAGACTCGAAAAACTATAGCAACCACTGCTTGCATAGAACAATTCCAACTCCGACCTAACAAGAGGTTATAGTCGAGGGGAGCATCAACTACCTCCACTTCAACGCACACGGTCTTCCCACCTAACCGCACAGGGAAGGAAGGAACGATGCCATGTGGTCGGAAAGAATGATCGTCGAATGCAGTGAGGAGAGTAGGTGATGGAGACAAAGCAGGCTGACCAATGGCTTTCCAGCATGCTAACGACATGATGCAAGTCAAAGCGCCCTCGTTGACCACCATGCGAAAGATATTTTGTGTAAAAGTTTTCGTGGGATGAGTCACTACTATGTGAAACGCGACATGGTAAGGCAGACGAGGTTTCAAGTCGGTCATATCTAACATGACGGTACCCAGGTTACAAGTCTCAGTAGAGCCTAAAGCAGTCAACAAGGCTTTACTCTAAGCAGGGCAACTTTGGAGGACCTCCAAAGCGGACATTGCACAAGGGGTTTGTGATAAATCTTCCACCACAGAGTAATTCTGGGCGGCCCTTGCTTTTGGGTTGTGAGAAGCTTTCTTAAATGCACCCTTGGGAATGTGTGTCATTGTTTCACCCAACTTCTTCTCGATCTGTAGAGGAAGAGATGGGATCTCATCTTCTTTACCCTTCTTCGAGGTGCTTGGTTTACTATAGTCGTGCACTCTAGTCATTATTAAAGCATCACCCCTAACCATATATATGTTCGCGGATGAGGATTTATTTGGAGGAGGGCAGGTTTCCTGGCTACCCCCTTCGACACTTGTAGAGGCTTGAGTTAAATTTTTACCATGCTGAAAGGGATTAGTCAACATGGCTTGTTGTTGTTGTGTGACAAAATTTTGAGCCTCTGCAAGTCGAGGACATAGATGGGTCGGGTGGTCTTACGCACACAAGTTGCACGGATACCTCGCCTTCCGTTTTTCTGTGGTGCCCTCGCCAACATTATCAGTGGGTTTTTTCTCCCCCTTACCCTTCTTTCGTTGTTTTTTCTTCCCTTCAGGTTGTTGGGTGGCCTTTGGGTTAGTCTTCTGCACGGAGTGTACTTCCGACGTTTGGGTAGGAGGAGCAGCCAAAATAGTAGTCTGGCTGGCCATTGAGTGTTGTATAGATAATTGTTGCAATTGTTTGGACAATTGCTCAGCGGGCTTGGTTTGTGCCGAACCAACGATACCATCGGCATGTGGTCTGGCTCTCTGTCTAGTTTTATCCAATATCAATCGTGGTGCATCCGACAGGATGTTGTATAATAAACCAGACTGAGAATAGATGAGCTCAAACTGTTGAGCCCTCATGATGGCATGTTTTTCATAGAAAACTCCTAAAGTCGTGACGTCTTTGGATAATTGAGGGACTAAAGACTTAAGGAACCACTCAAGCAGGAATGCTGGTGGAGCTGGTACTTTGATTAGACTCTTTCGACATCTCCACTCTCGGATATGATCAGAGATATGGTCCGCTGTCATCTGTTCAAAATTGGAAAGCAACTTTGTGCCCGCGTCGTATCTCACAGGTAACTGGAAATGGTTAAGGAAGACCATCGCCAGTTCGCCAAAAGAAGAGTATATTGAGCGATCAAGCTCGATGTACCATTTCGTGGCACTCCCGATAAGAGTGCGTTGAAACAATCGCAACTGGACGGAGTCATCTTTCAATGAATTGGATGAACACCAAAGATGGAAGGTAGTCACGTGATCACCTGGATCTTTGTTAGGCTTGGCCTCGAACTTTGGAATGTCTGAAGGCAACTTCGTTGGCATAGGAGGCCAACGTGGATCGTGATAAATAGGATCATTTAACAACCATGTCAAATATGGCAAGTGTAACATCGCCAGGAATGGTAGTTTGGGTTGCTGCTGATAGCCTGGAAAAAAGGGTCCTGGAGTTTGAATGGCACTAGGTTGCCAGGAAAAGTTTGGCTGCTGGCTCAGATTCTGGTAGAAACCATGGCCCTGACCAGTGTAAGGATTTTTCATTTGTGGAGACATCATTCGCTGATTCCCCATGAAGGACATAAAATGTTGGGCATGCATCGTGTTTGAAGGACTTTGGGAAGGATTACCCCATGCCGGTCCTGATGGGAGAGGCATAGAAGTCTGTCCAGGGTTCCATTGACTGTGGAAAGAATTACCCCAGAATGAAATTCTAGAGGAGGGAACGGATCCTTGTCCTGAGTTCCAAGGTCCTTCTATATGTGCCCCCGACGCAAGAATAATACCCTCCGTCGGAGTAGACTGTCCAAAGATAGGAGTGCCCTCAGATGGGAAAGAAGTGGATGTGAAAGTGTTGTTACCAAACGTCCCGTTCCAAAAAAACGGTGATGAACCTACCGGTAGAGTTTGCGCAAGTGTTCCATTGCTCCCGGCTCCAAATGAACTCGTGTGTACAGGCTACCCGGCAGACTGCTGATGCAGACCACCAAGCGAAGGGGATGAAGGAAAGATATGACCTCCAGCATAAGGAAAAACATTAAAAGGGATAGGAATGCCCCCAAGTTGACCTTGCAGAGGAGCATTAGAGCTCCCTGCCCCCAGAACCAAAGTCTGTAAAGTGGAGTAAGTGAGTGCAGGACTTGTACCCAAACTAGGCATACCGTATGAGAATGGAGGGCCTGTCACACTAGGTGTGAAGGGATTTGTGGCCGCCACGATAGATGGGGTCGGTCCACTGTGCGATGTAGTTGCGGTCGAGACCATAGTGACTCAGACTGACAATAGCAAGTTAGGAGATGCTTCTCCTGTGGTAGCAACGGTGGTGGGAATGGAAGAATTCCCAGAGGAAGTAACAGTGTTTGGTTCCATAACTATGTGAAGCACTGACAGGCATTCGTAAAATTGGATTGGTATAATGACCGATGGCCAAGTATCAGTGGTTGGGGTTTCAACCGAGCCAATATTGGCGATTGATTCCTCCGGGAGTTTTTTGGGCACAATGGTTTGTAACCTAGTTTCTTCGAAAGACCCTTGTTGGTCTAGCTTCCACCTCAATGGTGGTGGGGGTGGCTCCAGTATAACCGGCGGCAGGCCCAGGAGCCTTTGTGAATGGCGGAGCTCGGGATCCTCCACTGTGTGAGAATATCCAAGACACGCTAAGGTATTCTACATGATCAATCAGTAACACACACTAAAAAAGAAGCCCCTAAGAGATAAGACAAGCAATCACTAACTATTTTGAAGAACAGTTACAACAACCAACACTAGAGCAACTTATCGGTGCAAGTGCAACTCGAAAACGGAAGCACCCTCCAGGTATACTCTGCAAAGCATGGCCCGATGTTTGTCCTAGGTACCGTGGTATACCCCCGCAGTCACCTGTGTATGTCCCTAAAAAGATTGGCAACTAGTTTTCCAGCACGCGAACAATCACCAGGTGGGTACAGTCGATAGTCGGGTAGACCACAATGAGAAGGGTATCAAGCCCGAAACCTGTCAAGGGTATCGAGAGAAAATGGTCTGGAAGAAAACTGAGGACCTCGAACGGATTCGACACCCACGAAGCCCCATGGAAAATGCAAATGCCAGAATCCCAAAACAAATCCTCGATATGTGTTCTCCACTACGCTTGGTCCGGCTTTGGAGGGGTTATCTTTGCTACCTTTCCTTATGTGACCTCGTGTTTATCCCCTATGTTAGAGGGGGGTCCCGGATAACTTCCACGAAACTGGACTTCTACACTCCCTATCACAGACTCCAATGTTTGTTTTTTAGTGGCCTTGGAGAGTTTCCTCTCCAACCTAATCCAAGGCCCTAGTCCTGAACTAGTTTGTGAACCCTACAAACAAAAAGTCTAATAGATTTTAAATTAGCATTGCTTTTATGGGATTTTTTACGTCACGGGATATGAAGGTGAAACTGATGATGTGTAAAGACTCAAACCAAAAATGAATGAAAAATGTTGGAAACAAAAACTTTTACTGAATGCAAAAATCAACAACTTTTCACAAAGAAAGACTTCTTTGTCTTTTCAATTTTCCTAAGATTTCATGTAGCAAACATAAAGGAATTTTCGCTCAACTATGATCTACTTATGCTCTAAATGCACTGCAAAAAAATTATGAACAAAAAGACTTCTCCATAGCTATTGATGCAACAACACAATATTCAAACAAAGAAGAAAATGAAAAAGAGATATATATATTTTTTATTTAAGTGCTAGATGAAGCAACAAAGGGAAGATGTCGACAAGCACAAAACCAAGAAAACAAAACAAAATTATGGCTTAAAGCGCAGATCGCAAAGAATCAGAGAAAATACACACAATGGAAATCAAGAAAGCACCGACTCTTACGCTTGTCTAAAAACCATAAAACACAATTTTTATCTTTTATCTTTTCTATCAACTATCAACTAAGAAAAAACAGGCTAAGGGTAAGAGGCCCTAACCTACTGACTGTGCAACCCTAGACTCAAACCCATGAGAGGAACACTTCTCACCATAGGGAAGGGATGACTACCCCACCCTGATTGAAAAGCAACCTGTCAAGCCCACTACTGTCACTGAAACAGCATGCGTGCCAACGCGTGCTGACCTACAACAGAGCACGGGTACCCACAGGATGCACTCGCACATGCCGCATGTATGTATAAACTCTAAGACAAAAATAAACACATGCATCCCAGACCTGGAAGAGGCCTCTGGTATTGAAAAACAGGGTCTCTTAAAGGCTTGGATGCTTCTTCTTTAACAGAAAATAAAAATAATTTCAAAAAATAACAAATGCAATAAAGAAAACTGAGACAAGATTGTGAACCAGCAAGACTTAGACAGGATCCAGAAAGCCCCCTGAGAATGTATAATTCTGACAGGGAAGAGGGGGACTACCTCTTAAGCTCTCTGATTCCTACACGCTACTGAAACCTCTACAGCTAGCGTTCACATGCGTGCTGTAGAAGGTTAGGGTGCGGGTTACACGCGTGTAGGCCTTTTGCAGGCCGCGTGAACCTCTGTGTGTCCCAATAATTATCGTCAAGCAACATTCAAGAAAAAACTGGTATAAAGAACCAAGTTCCCTACTAGTTCTGACCTAACAGGAAACAGACAAACAAAGAAACAGTAAATCTAATCCTTTAACTACCCAAAAACCTCAACTAAATCCGGAAACCCTAAAGAGTATCTTCCCTAGCGGAGTCACCAATTCTATTGTTGGGAAATAATACCCTATAGACTAGCAAACTAGGGTCAGATTTGCATGTAGATTTTGACCTTAAAGAAATGACCTTTTAACCTACCACCCAAAACTTAAACCTCTCTTTCAAGACACATGCAGGGAAAGGAACTACTAACATTTTTACTGATGTTTGGTGTAGATCCTCCGTTGCGCTTTGCCCGCTTACTTGTGTTTCTCCTTCCAAAGTTAACCTGCAATAAAGACAAAACACTACGCATGCATGCTATTTTTCTACTTGAGGGTTAGAAATTAAGCATAAATTACACAAATCATAGATAAATCATGCATTGGGACGGGAAAATTATTCTTTTATTATTTTCAAAATGAATCAACTTACAATCAAAGTCGAGACCGGCCACCGCTCCTCGATCCTGATCCTGGGCTCCTCCTCTTCTTTTGTCCTCCAATTGCTTTGTGTTAATTCTCCTTAGGCTTGAGGAAAGGCTAAAGGGTTGGGACAAATGGATTTGGAAAATGGGCAGAGTTTCTTTGCTATAATTTTCCTCCTCCAAATAGTACCCCTACCCCTTCTTTTATAGGCTAGAAGGAGCTAGGGTTTTGGATGAACTCTCGGCCATGCATGGCCGGGAGTTTCAGTTAACTGACCCATAGCTTTTTGTCCCATCGGCAACTTTCCTTTTTTTGTGCTTTGTTAGGTAAATGCAGGTTGTAGTAGGCTTGCCAACGTTCACCCGCATGCAGTAGTGGGTTAGGGCGTGTGTACCTTTACCCAAGAGGATTTTTAAAGAGGTTTCTCAACAGATATTTTGGCAATGAAGGGAAATGAGTTGGCTTCATGCCAGGTAAGCATGTATGGTGAAATTTAGGGTTATAACACTTATATTTGAGTTTATTGATTCATGGATGAATGTCTATTCTTTGCACCTTCTAATGAGCGAGTACCTCTGTGGCTTGATTGATTAAAACATTGATTTATCTCTGTGTTTTTAATTGCTTGAACTTGCATACATATCTGCATTTTTATTGATAAACTCTACATTGTGGATAGATATTGAGTAGATATGTCGAAACAAAATTCTCCAAACATTCCTCACAAATGCTCTAGGTATTCTAAAGAAGGAAGAAAAAGAACTCCTTCTTCGACTCAGACTCTGAGTGAGCAACAACAATATCGTTAGAGAAGATTTTCAAAAGAGTCTGTGAACAGATCAACTGCAGAACCTTCTCATGCCAGTGCTATGGATGAAACCTTCTTAGATAGGTTGCGCATTGATACTCCTACACATGAGAATGTAGGGAATACCTCTGGACAAGAGAATAATTCTGGCAATTTTCTTTGATTTTGTTTATTTTTGTTGTATTTTTTTGTATTTAAATTTATGTGAGGTTAAATCTTGAAGTTACTTTCAAATGTGTGTGTAGACAGTCAATTTAGAGAAAGGGCCAACAATGAGAGTGGCTATCACGAAGATTCAAATGTCGGTATAGAGGGTGAAGGTGGATTTAGAAAGCCGCATTATCAAGAAAAAGAAGATTACACGCCTATGTCCACCTATCCTTCAGATGTTGGTGATGAACTTACATGGGAAGGGAATACTGAAGTAATGACACTTGAGTGATGCTCAAGTGTTAAAAAGAGGTTGGAAAATGATTTTTTGGTCTTGGAACTCCCTCAGGAGACCAAACAAAGTTTGAAAATTATTTTCATTCATTGGAGAACTTTATGGATGCATATCAAAAGATGGGGCCAACCACTAACAGTTTTGTCGATCTAATGAGGCGGTGAATGTCAGAGGTGACGGGTCCTGATAAATGGGAGGAAGTAAAAAATACAGTTTCAAAAGAAGACGCAATTTCCATGTTCAATTTCAAAGAGGGCCCAAAGAGGAAAACGTTGAAGGTGAAATATTTTAAGCACCCTGACTTTGCAGGACATCTGTATAACAGATTTTTGGTGGCATATGAGAAATTGTCGTGAAACGATGAGGTTCCACACTATTTTGCAAGACAATTTTTTGTAGAGTTTTTCTTGCACATGCACCCTGATTATACTAGTCTACCGTCCAAATATTATGGGACCGGTAAATGATGTACATATGATCACAAAGGGGCATATCGAAGTGCGGCATTTTCGAGGCCTCCACAACCATTAGTACCTCACTCATCAGGGGAATTTTTTCACTTTCAGAGTTCCAAGCTATATCAGAATTTGGCAAAGAGGCCAGGACAATAATCGGGGAAAATTTGGAAGCTATTTCTTATGGTGTTGATGTTGGCATGAAGCATCAACGAGCGAAAGCCAATTCCCGAGCCACATTTGTTGACAAAATAAATGCGAAGTTAGATTCAATGTCAGCAGAAGATGTTTTGGAGTATGCAAAATTTTGCAGGGATGGTTGGAAGAAGGTCATTCATAATGATGACCAGAACCGCAGATTGGCATGTGTTCTATTTAGGAAATTTTTGATGCATTTTATGATAGTCTACTTCTAGTTCTAGATTTAGATATCATTGTCTCTATAGAAATAATCGAATTCTTCTTGCTATTAATTGCAATTTGGAGATATGTTAAATGAATCTCCAGTCTGTAGGGGACTTAATTCGACAATTTTAAATTTGGATGGGTTGAATCAGGTATGTGTTTTCTAATAGTTGTTCAATCTCCACTCTTTTGAATAAGAGATCAACAACATTTATAATTTTGTATAATTGTGAACAGATTGAATCCTAGATTTAGTTCTTAGTTGTATTGTTCATAGATATCTATTCCATCTCCTACTACTTGGACATACTTGTTTCAATTCTCATTGGGAGAGTTTGAAGAGGGTGGGAGTTCACAGGTATCATTTAATGTCCTAAAATCATTTAAATTTAATGTGTTATAATTATTTAAATATAATTTTTCAATTTTTCAAATTTGAAATGTGTTAAATAGGCTAATGTGGAGAAGAGAGTACCTGAGAGTTTGCTCGGAAGGGAGATTGGGATTGAGGAAGTAGAGGAAGCATCCAAATTAGGGAAGGATGTGTCCATTCAAGATGATTCATAAATGTATGCTTTTGACATTTTTCAAATTTTTGTTTTCTCTAATTTTTAGTTTAGCCTTTCTTATTCAACACTTTGATCAATTATTTTAAAATATATAGAACCCCTAGATAAGTTTATCGTTGTCTTAAATGGTGTACATTCAAACTTATTTAAGGTTAGATCATGATGAAGACCTAATTTTGAACTTGAACATGTTTGAATATTTGAGAACATACCCTATCCCACATCAGAAAATAGAAAGTTTTTAAATTTTCCTCGATTGCATTCCTTGCTTTCTGTTAGACATCAAAATTACTCACTTTGATAGTGTCGCAAGTGTCATCATCACAAAGGTTGCAAGTGTCACATTTTTCTCACAAGGTTGCAAGTGTCACATGTTGCTCACAAGTGTCAAAAGTGTGTCAGGGAAGCATACTGTCATGATGCCTATGTCGTGCCTATAATGACATGAGAAGGACACTTGAAACACCTCAAACATTTGATTTGGAAGAGGAGAAATGAGTCAGCAGGCTTGCAAACCTTTTTCCATCTAAAAGCACCTCAAAAACTGAGTTTTTGGAGGGGAGCGCTCCCCCTTACACTATCTCGGAGTGTCGACGCTCCACCTTACACTGTCAGGGAGCATTATAACGCTCCCTGGCCATTTTGAGGGAGCGCTATAGATTTTGAGAGCGCTGACGCCCCCCTAAAGCCTACAAGGGAGTGCTACAGTGCTCTGATGGCCGTTTTGAGGGAGCACTACCTATTCTGGGCAGTTGTTAAGCTGTTGAGATGAATGGGGGAAGAATCCTTTCATTCTTGGAAGGCAGTTGGATTCGAATTCCTAGTCTAGCCATGATCCTAGGGAAGATCCTCAACTAAAGGAGGAAAATCCTCAACTTCCCCAAGGATATATCAAGTGGTTAAAGCCTCTCCAAGGATATATAAGCAAGCTTTCTAATGGTGAAAGGGGGAATGGAAATGGAGAATTACACCAAACTTATGATCTCATAAGTGGTGCTGGGGGAAGAACTGAAGATATGAAACTTATGAACTTGGAGGAAACTCACAGTCAGCCAAAGGAGAGCGATCAGTGAAGCTACTGTTATCCAGGTTGTGGATCTTTCAAGCAAGGGTTAGATGAAGAGGACTTGACGAATCTGTCGCATTCTCATCTACGATTGTAAGTACTACTGTCGTTATTCTCATCAATATGACACGCTTGGCCTGTTTCTTTCTAGTTTGTGTCTAATGTCACATGAACTTATCATTTATTGATAGATCTATTTTCAAGCTAATATCAATAGAGTAGGAAGTGGTTGTATCTTGTTTTTCCACATAACTCAGCGAGGAGCAAAGGATTGAAGCGCAACTCAGAGCGTGCAGGGACAAACATTGATAAAAGGTACTTCTATCATCCTTCTTTCTCATGTGTTAGTTTAGATAGATTTGAAAGTAAGTCAGTGTCCATGTTAAACATTTTCTGTCTAGAGTTAGGGTCAAGCTCTTAGAGGCGATCTACCTTTCCGTAGGGAGATTTTCCTACAACAGAAACTGGCGACTCCACTAGGGAGATAGCCTCAAATCGAAAATTCTTGTTTGGATTTTTATCCTTATTGACCTTGTTCTATCCCTTGATTGTTTCAGACCTGGTTCACTCCTCTTTTGATTGGTTTCATGAACTGATTGGCTCCTTGTCTCATCATACTCAACATAATTGTCGAGTTTGAATTTCAATTTTTGGAATTTTTTGACATTTTTGGGAGTTTTAGACCCTAGCACCCCTGTCCTAGTGTTAACAGAGTGCCAACGCTCCCCCATAGCCTGGCACAGAGCGCTATAACGCTCCTTTCCTTTGGCAACAGAGCGCCAGCCTCTTTTAGGCCAAAAACCCTCCAGAAATTGCTTTTTCTAGGTTTTGTCTCTGGGTCTCTTCTGCTGAGCAGCCTTGTGAGTCAATGTTTCTTCCCTTTTAGCCTTGACATCTGTCTTTTGATTAAAGAATAAGCATCTTACCATTTGGATCTTGTAAGCCTTCTTCACTATTGTCATTGGTTTTTCTTTTTTTTGTTGATTGGAGTTTGAGACCCCTACATTGTCTTTCTCTCTGTTTAACTGAGTAAAAAACCCTGGTGAAGGTCATCAAAGGCCTACGGACCTCTTCATATTGATTTTTAGTAAAGATCAGTGTTCTTCAACCTTTTCTTTTTGGGTTTGAAGTTTTTTTTTCTCTTGGATTGATTCTTTTCTTTCGCTTTTCGTTTTGATTGCGACGAAAGGGTGTATTGTTTGTATGACTTTTGCTTGTGCTAGTTTGGTTTTCATTCATTCAAGAAAGATAATTAGAAAGACGATCATTATGTTGAATTGATCACCATTCATACGCAAACAATAAAAGACATCTTTATGATTGATTGTGCATATCAGAAGGCATTTAAAAGTTTTTTCATTACATCAGGATTTGATTGAGAAAAAGAATTGTTTGAGGACATTCCTTAATAATGCTTGTTAGTGAAAAGAACTCTCTCTCTCCCTTAGATAGATGTTCATTGAAAGGAAATGACTTCTTATCATATTTGATGCACTCTTTGGGTCTGAGTCATAATTCCATTTGTTTCACTTCCATGCACCCCTTTGCGTAAAGAACAGCCATAAAATCAATGCTAATTAAAAGTTATCTAGAACTTTTTTCTTTTCTAGGATCCTCCACCAACAGTAGAATAGGATTAGTACTTTGGATTAGGGCTATGAGCATAACTCTCCAAAGTTTCCAAAACAAACACTAGCATCCTGAGTTAGGGAGAGTCAAATCTAGTCATCATATAAGTCTGTCTGGGATCCCCCTCTCACACAGGGGTTACGCATGAGGTCGCATTTGGGTAAGCTACAGGGACTAACCCTCCATGGTTTAACTGATTGTGGTGGTCAGATCGTATTATGGGGATCACTTTCAGGTAAATCCACAATTACTGCGTGGAAGCCTTTTAGTTGATTTTGGGCTTGATACCCTGTCCGTATGTTTGGATCGGACTATCGACTGTTCCCGCCCAGGGGCTGATTGCGAATTGGTAACCTTAGTGGCCATAATATTTAGGGTCTTACACAAGGTGACGGTGACAGGAAGTCTCATTGTACCTGGAGAAAACATTGGTCAAACTCACTCGGGCTCCTTAGAGGGTAAATCCATAATTACTGCATGGAAGCTTGCAGCAAGGCGTAAGTCTGTTAAGCAGGTCGCCATTGTAACTGTTCCACCCTATCCCTGCCCCTTCTGGACTTGATCACGTGACATTGGATTTCATCACCAACTAGTACGGTCATCAAAAGAAGGTCCTGTTTGCTTGGTTGTGGTTCTTAGATTTCTATTAGCGTATGCTGTTTCTTTTACTTAGTGGACCTTAGGTCGAGTCATTGTTAATGGCATCGAATCCTGGGAGTACCAATGGAGGAAACCCTTCTTCTGGGGAACCTTATACCTTTCCTTCATTTGGAAACTTTGGTCCTCCATATGTTGCCACACTGAGTCTTCCAGGACTCACTATTGGATTACCAGTTTGGTTGTTCCCCACTCCGGTGATCCCAAATCCTCCCAATGTTTCAGTTGCACCTAATACTTTGGATGTCAATACACCATCGACACATCAACCTCAAGTCGACTTTTCACCTTCTTCACCCATCAAGTCTCCTTCCATTTCTCCTTCTCCTCCTAGTGAAAGCTCTAAAGCAAGTAGGCAGGTTGATCAGAAGAAGAAGAAACAGAAAGAGAAGAAGAAGAAGAGCCCGAAAAGGACCAAAGCCCCAACAAAATCAGATGTTGGCTCTAAGAAACCAGTTACTGTTAATAGTACTGGGAGTGTTGATGAGGTCAAAAAGATTAAAAGGAACAATCCAAAACCCAAATTCCCTTGCAGCCTTTGTAAGGGTGACCACTTTCTGAGGGATTGCCTCAGTCTTACCCAGTTCTTAGAAATGTGGTCCTCCACGTCATCGGCCTCTATCGGTCATGTCGATGATACCCCATCAACTAGTGATGTTCAAGTTGGTAAGAAGAAGAAAACTGTCAAGTTCCCTTGCATGTTATGTAAAGGTAATCATTACTCTCACCTTTGCCCTCGTATGGACGAGGCTTATTCTCTTTTGGAAAAAATTCAACTTCCAAAAGGTTATCGTAAACTTTCCTCTGATCCATCATTGGTTGACAAACTGGTCAATCTGGTTCCATCCTCGATCAGTCTGATTGATCAGGTGGTCAATCTAGTTTCCTCCTCGATTGAACCACAAACCCAAGTAGTTGATCCAGTTCTATCATCGATCAACCCCGATCTTCATCAAAAGAATGACACCAAAGTGGTCGATCTGTTTTCATCCTCGGTCGATCCCACTCTCCCATTAGAGAGTGACACCAAAGTGATTGATCCAGCTCCTTCCTTGGTCAGTCCCACTCTTCCTCTGAAGAGTGCCAAAGTGGTCGATCCAGTTTCGCCATTGGTCGATCCCATTCCTCCATTACGGAATGTCGAAGTGATTGATCCAACTCCTTCCTTGGTCAGTCCCACTCTTCCTCTGAAGAGTGTCAAAGTGGTCGATCCAGTTTCTCCATCAGTTGATCCCATTCCTCCATTGCAGAATGTCGAAGTGACTGATCCAGTCCCTTCCTCGATCAGTCCCACTCTTCCTCTGAAGAGTGCCAAAGTGGTCTATCCAAGTCCACCATTGGTTGATCTGATCCAATCATCAGTCGATCCTACTCTCCTTCTAGAGAGTAAACCTGATACTTCCCATGTTTTTCTCGTTAATACAAACTCTACCATGCCTGGGGGCATTCCTCCTCCTCCTGTGGAACCCCCTCCAAGTAATGAGGCCATCCTTTTTGATTGGGGTGTGCTAACTGGACCTCGTCTTCCCTCCCACATTCCTTTCCAGATTACAGTACAGGTTCGTGGTCAGGACGTTCCTCAAACGCTGATAGATGAAGGTGCGTCCATTAGTATTTTGTCTTCTATTGCTTGGTACACTTTGGGTTGTTCGCAGCTTGCACCGGTTACACAGAATTTGTTAGCTTTTAACAAAAGAACTAGTCAACCTTTAGGGATCCTTCCTTAGTTTCCTGTAACTTTGGGAGGGAAAAATGTCTTTATCGATGTCATGGTAGTTCGAGACCCCTTGGATTTCTCTTTACTCCTTGGGCAGGATTATGTCTATACTATGAAATCTCTTGTATCCACCCTTTTCCGTGTGATATCTTTCGCTCACAATGGAAGAATTGTGACTATTTATCAACTTTCATTCATCGGCCCCGATTGGGTTACCTCCCTAAGTGGTTCTTATATGTAGACAATATCACCCCCTCCGCATGTCAATTATGTGGCGTTGTCTCCCATGACCTCAACTTCCGATGATTTGGATCCGGTAGTTGACATGGTGATTTCTTCGGTAGGGTTATTGGAGCCTGATCTCCTTACCCCTGTCACGACCCTCGACATGTGCTCCTTCCAGAGTGATTCTCTTCCATCCGATGAAGATCTCTTGGAAGCCATGACCGAGTTTTGTCCCTTGACATGGTATCCTTCTAGAGCATTATCCTCTTGGAAGCCATGATCAAGAAGCAACCACGAGCATAGTTTCTCTTCTCTGTGGCAAGCTCATTAAAAAATGAAATAGAGGCCACTAGATTTCATGCTAGGGGCATGTCACGAGCATATTTTGTCTTCTCTGTGGCAAGCTCGTTAAAAAATGAAATAGAGGTTATGAGCATAGTTTCCCTTCTTTGTGGCAAGCTCGTTAAAAAATGAAACAGATGACACTAGCTTTCATGCTGGGGGCATCACGAGCATAGTTTCTCTTCTCTGTGGCAAGCTCGTTAAAAAATGAAATAGAGGTCATGAGCATAGTTTCTGTTCTCTGTGGCAAGCTTGTTAAAAAATGAAACAGAGGCCACTAGCTTTCATGTTGGGGGCATGTCACGAGCATAGTTTCCCTTCTCTGTGGCAAGATCATTAAAAAATGAAACAGAGGCTTTGAGCATAGTTTTCTTCTCTGTACCAAGCTCGTTAAAAAATGAAACAACAATCCGGGGATCGAACCTGGAACCTTGAGCATAGTTATTTTCCTGTGTCAAGCTCGTTAAAAAATGAAACAATCACCTCTCCCTTCAAGTTGAGTCTTTCACCAGATCTCATAGATGCCGAGTCGAGTCTGTCATTAGGACTCGTTTTTGAACCTTCATTTCATCCACCTGTATCCTTTTTCTCCATCTAGCACAGAAATTGGTGACAACCTCAAAGTCGGTGAATGAATTGAATTTGGGGGGCATGTCTCCAACCTTTGATGATCATTCTGGAGTCAAGCCACTAGCTTTCAAGCTGGGCGCATACCGAGCTTAGTCTTTGTTCTTTCTCGTGCTCGTAAATACATGAGAATGCAACCGGGTAAACTTTTATCTCTTTTTCGGACCTGTATGGACACCACACGAAAAAGGAACCCCTCTGGAGTCATCTTTAAACCCTTTTTAGAATCTCTAAATATGAAAAGATTGTCGAGTGACCTTGCTTCCTTTCACACTCGTTAAAGGTCAGAAAGGGTGTCTTTTGAGCGATAGTTTAACCCTTTTTTGGTCTCGTTAGACTACTGTACGAAAAAGGAACTGAGAGAGTTCTCTTTTAAGTGTTTTTCCAAACTCTATAATCCTAAAAAACCTTCGAGTTTTCTGTCTTTGGACTCGTTAAAGAACACATTGACAGACCCATATGGGACCGAGCCCTTACTTCTTCCAGTTCATTAAACAAAGGAAGAGGAACTTACCAAAGGTGAGTTATATCAAGCATGTGTTATCCTCCTCGAGCTCATTAAATCAAAAATAGGTACTCATCTATCTGGATGGGGGAAAAAATTTAAAGGAGCAAGCCAAGCAGTCTCTTGAGAACATCATCCAACACTTCTTAGAGTTTCCCTTAAACACGACATTTTGTCACTTTGCATACATCATAATCCGTTGAACCTCTACACTGAGCCAATCCTTGAGTCCTTTTCACTCCTTTAGGTCACCCGACGCAAGTCACGATACCCACTGCATAGTTTTGGTCCATGTCATGTTTTGTTGTTGTGCCTCAGTGTTCAAGGGAAGTATCTGCCTCGAGAGTCATCCATCCCAAGTATCTTGCCTCAAAACCTGTGTCGGTCCATGTCCATTTGATCTGCCAAACACATCTCCATGTCCGTTTCATGTCATTGATGGGGGATACATCAAGGCCCTCCCTCGACGAGTCTATTCCCGTCGACTGCAACACATTATCCGGGAATCAAAATTAGAAACCAGTTAGTAATTTGGGACCTGCATACCTCAATGGCAGGCCTCCTCACATTTGACAGTGGGTTTACATCATTGATCCATGATTGAATGATTCTGTGGATGTTCGACCTCATCTCATCTATTCACATTAGCTGGAATGTACTAGGATACCTTGGGAATCATTGACATTAATGGTGATCTCCCTCACACTTGTTAACGGTTCACACCATTGACTGGTAATCAAGTAGTTTCTGTCGTGTTCAACATCAAGAAATCTATTCACATGGTTGGAATCGTACCACGTTGAGATTGGTAAGAAGACCCTGGGCTGAGTAACCACTTTGATATATACTTTGCCTAGGCTACGAAGGAGTTTTTATTGGACAAGAACACATACACTGTCACATAGATCCACTTTGTATTGGTCGTGGCTATGTCTTGTTATCTCGTAGATCCACTGTGTATTCTTCATGGCTACTATCAGTCCAAGTCATCAGAGTATAGATCCACATTGTATTCCCGATGGCTATACCTTTTTATCAATACAATTATGGATCCGCAGTGTATTTTATGGCAGCCATATCCTGCTAAGTATTGATCACCCAAGCATAGGTATTCCTTCCTTGGGTTTTGAAATATGTCATGATATTTGTTGGATGTTTGTGTGCAGCTTTTGTCAGGTTCTCCGAGTCTATACCCTTGTTTGAGAGTCTACAAAGCATTTCAGTTATCAGTTCACATCTTCTAACTTCATACTTTGGGGGGCAATCTGTTACACATCAAAATTACTCACTTTGATAGTGTCGCAAGTGTCGTCATCACAAAGGTCGCAAGTGTCACATTTTGCTCACAAGGTCACAAGTGTCGCATGTTGCTCACAAGTGTCGCAAGTGTGTCAGGGAAGCATACTGCCATGATGCCTATGTCGTGCCTATAACGGCATGAGAAGGACACTTGAAACACCTCAAACATTTGATTTGGAAGAGGAGAAATGAGTTAGCAAGCTTGCAAACCTTTTGCCATCTGAAAGCACCTCAAAAACTGAGTTTTTGGAGGGGAGAACTCCCCCTTACACTATCTTGGAGCGCCAGCGCTCCCCCTTACACTGTCAGGGAGCGTTATAACGCTCCCCTGGCCCTTTTGAGGGAGCGCTATAGATTTTGAGAGCGCTGACACCCCCCTAAAGCCTACAAGGGAGTGCTACAGTGCTCTGATGGCCCTTTCAAGGGAGTGCTACCTATTCTGGGCAGTTTTTAAGCTATTGAGATGAATGGGGGAAGAATCCTTTCATTCTTGGAAGGCAGTTGGATTCGAATCCCTAGTCTAGCCATGATCCTAGGGAAGATCCTCAACTGAAGGAGGAAAATCCTCAACTTCCCCAAGGATATCTCAAGTGGTTAAAGCCTCTCCAAGGCTATATAAGCAAGCTTTCTAATGGTGAAAGGGGGAATGGAAATGGAGAATTACACCAAACTTATGATCTCATAAGTGGTGCTGGGGGAAGAACTGAAGATATGAAACTTACGAACTTGGAGAAAACTCACAGTCAGCCAAAGGAGAGTGATCAGTGAAGCTGTTGCTTCAGGCAAGGGTTAGACGAAGGGGACTTGACGAAGCTGTCACATTCACATCTATGATTGTAAGTACTGCTGTCGTTATTCTCATCAATATGACACTCTTGGCCTATTTCTTTCTAGTTTGTGTCTAATGTGATATGAACTTATCATTTATTAATATATCTGTTTTCAAGCTAATATCAATAGAGTAGGAAGTGGTTGTATCTTGTTTGTCCACAGAACTCAGCGAAGAGTAAAGGATTGAAGTGCAACTCAGAGTGTGCAGGGACAAACGTCGATAAAAGGTACTTCTAACATCCTTATTTCTCATGTGTTAGTTTAGATAGATTTGAAAGGAAGTCAGTGTCCTTGTTAAGAATTTTCTGTCTAGAGTTAGGGTCAAGCTCTTAGAGGCGATCTACCTATCCGCAGGGAGATTTTCCTACAACACTTTCTTGTCCAAGAATGGCGTAGTATGGAAAAATTTGTGTTTTCTACATACAACGAAGTGAATTCCTTCTTTCCAGGGTATTGTCAAACTCTTAACAAAATTGGTTACTAATCACAAAAACCAACATTCAATTAGATTTACAAATAGTCTCACACATATTGTATATGTGAGCTAGCTCAAACAGATTGTATATGTGAGATCGCTCACATAATTTCAAAGAGAATTTCAATATATCTAATATGAATACATCCCATTTAAACGTTTTTTGAAGAATGACTTAAGATACATGTGCAGATTTGTGTTTTCTTCATGTACATGCAAGATTATATGAGAACATCTATTCCACCGAAGAAAGAGGAGATAAGTATTTTCCGGAAGAATGGTTTTTAAAATTATGATTTGTGAACTTTTTTATATAATAAGTATTTTTTTGGAAGAATGGCTTAATATGGAGATGTATGAATCCTTTAGTTTGAAAGGGCATCGTGGAATTTGATTATATGACCACTGCAGAAGAAGAAGAGAGAAGTATTTAACTGTTGAAGAGATTAGTATTTTATTGTTGTGTAAATATGATCAAATAACATCATCTGGGATGAGAATTTCTGAAGAATTTGAGACTTTATCCACAAGGAGAATTTCACCTGAAGGATTTTGGACTTTATCCACAAGGAGATAATTATTTCTTTGGAAGAATGACTTAATATGAAGATTTGTGTTCATTTTCTTCATACACGGTTTTATATTTATTTTTAGATTATTATATAACTCTAACTCACAATTTGTTTTACTAACAACACGATAACATCACTTGGATGAAAATTTCACCTGAAGGATTTGGGACCTTATCCACAAGGGGAATTTCACCTGAAGGATTTGAGACCTTATCCATAAGGAGATAAGTATTTCATTGGAAGAATGACTTAATATGGAGATCTGTGAACTTTCTTCATACACAATTCTATATTTATTTTTATATTGTTATCTAACTCTAATTCAATTTGTTTTTTACCAAGAACATAATTTTTCTCTTTAAATTTTTTTAAGATTTTAGATAAGAATTACAAATTGTTTAAATCTGTTTAAATTGTTTAAGATTTCATGTACTCTTAATTGGAGAGTAACTAGATCTTAAATCTATTTAACTGTGGTTGGTTATGTTATTATTTCTTATTGCTTATTTAATATTTAGTTACAGTATATATGCTAATATGTGTTGTTTTTTTATTATGTTTTTTATTTTTACAGATGTCTAAATTATATTTGATGAAAAATATGTTTACAATATATTTTACGGGAAATAGTATGTTGGAGGATGACACTTAACTCTTTTGGTATGTATTTCAATTTTGTTTTAATTACAATTTTTGAATTTTGTATTATTTCGCATGTTTGAATTGTAAATTTTTAATTTTTGAATTCTGTTTTTTTTGTAGGTTTGAATTTCATGTATGAAGTGATCTATCTTAAAGCAATGGTTTAGAGTCCAGAATTTTGAAGTTAAATATCTTAGTTTTTGTTATCATCCGAAAATGGATGTGGTACTTATGTATTTTACAGTGTAACTATTCAGACTTTGATTATATATATATATATATATATATATATATATATATATATATATATATATATATATATAT
>ML787300.1:190036-200944 GCA_009831015.1 Picea engelmannii | reverse complement strand
TCATAATTTTGGAATTCAAAATAGTAATTATTGTCTTATATTTGATTTCTCAAAGTTATGGAAAAAAATGGCAAAGTTAATTAGTAATGAACTAATCTTTTGTATATTCTCCTTTTTACAATGTATGAAATCAAGCATCAAACTATTAAATACTTTTATACTATGTATTAATTTAAATGTTTCATTTTATGTGTACTGTCAAAAATATGATTCTATCGTCAAAAAGTGGCAAAGTTAACTAGTAATGAATTAATGTTTTGTGTATTCTCCTTTTTAAAGTGGCAAAGTTAACTAGTAATGAACTAATGTTTTGTGTATTCTTCTTTTTAAAGTGGCAAAGTTAACTAGTAATGAACTAATGTTTTGTGTATTCTCCTTTTTACAATGCATTAAATTAAGCATCAAACTATTAATATTTTTCTGCTAAGTATTAATTTAGATGTTTCATTTTATGTTCACTATGTACTATCAAAAATATGATTCTATTGTCAAAAAGTCACAAAATTAACTAGTAATGAACTAATGTTGTGTATATATTCTCATTTTTACAATGCATTAAATTAAGTATTAAACTCTTAAATATTTTTCTTAATTTAAATGTTTCATTTTATGTTCACTGTAGAATGTAAAAAATATGATTCTATTGACATATCATCAAATAATTTTGGCAGAATAATTTTAGTAGATTCTAGTTACTAGTGAAAAAAAAAATTCTATTTTTTTTAGCAGATTCTATTTTATTTTTTTCTAGTTACTAATGATTATGTTGGTTACATATATGCACTTAACCAATAAAAAAAATTGAAGGAAAAACTATTTAGGAAGGAAATGCACATGAGATTTGCTAAATAAATTACAACTTAAAGAAGTCAATGTTCTCAAATCAAGGATAAAATAGATGTTCAAATTACAATAATTAGGTAGAAGAGATATCCAAATTAATTATAGGTAATGTTTATACAATAAAAATTTGAGATAGAAGATATGTTCAACTCTTTTTTGATTTGTGTGTTAATGATAAAATAAAAATTCTCAAAATATTCAAAATAAAAAATATATTCAATTCAACTTTAATTTATATAATGCCCGTAAAATAAAATAAAAATCAGAACAAGTTAAAATTTGAAAAAAATCTTGTCGAAAATTTGAAAAATTAAAGGAAAAACTATTTAGGAAATAAATGCACATGAGATCTACTAAATAAATTGGTTTAAATAGATGGACTTAACTAATAAAAACAAGTAAAGGAAAAAGTAAAGGAAAGATAGGCATATGAGATCATAGATGCAAACTCATAGAATGTGAACTGTTGTTTAAATATATTTAAGAATATGCAAACTCAATATATGGACATGAAAAACGTGAACTGTCAAACATACAATATGTACCATTGCATATCTATTTAAGAATATATGATAATAGACATGTTAAACCATGCAAAACGTATTTCAGAATATATTATGGTAGTAGAAAACACTTTAAACCATGCAAAGCCTATGTTGGTATGAACTGTACCAAAATGAAGAAATTTTCATGATCTACCAATTTACTTTCAGAAAATTTGTGTTTGATTTTGGAAGAAGGTAATCAATGTGGAATTCAAGGGAGGAGGTATGGATTCAAGCACTGTGTTTTAGACATGCCAAGGAACAACACATAGCCCTTGTACAACTCAGATAACATGTATGAAAGAGAATTACAATAGGAAAACAAAGAGATGATAGAAGAGATGTTTAATTCTTTTTTGGTTTGTGTGTTAACGATAAAATAAAATGCTCAAAATGATGTGATAATAAAATAAAACCTTAAAATGGAAGAGATTCAAACTCTTCTTTAATTTTATCTTTATCTTTAGTATATGTATATTAGAAAATGTAGTCATTAAAAACATGCTAAATCTATAAGAGATATTCACCTAAAGGTTCATATACCCTTAATAAAATAAAATCCAAAGAGAAGTTAATGCTCTCAAATCAAGGATAAAATAGATGTTCAAATTACAATAATTAGGTAGAAGAGATATCAAAATTAATTATAGGTAATGTTTATACAATAAAATCTTGAGATAGAAGAGATGCTCAACTCTTTTTTGGTTTGTGTGTTAACGATAAAATAAAATACTCAAAATAAAAAAAGATGTTCAATTCAACTTTAATTTATATAATGCTCGTAAAATAAAATAAAAATCGGAATGAGTTAAAATTTGAAACAAGATATTATTACAATAGAAAATATAATGGTTGAAAAACACAATAGAAAATATTATTGGTGTAATGGTTGAAAAACACAGATAAAATATGGTTGAACCATATTTTATCTGTGTTTTTTAAGAATGATCTAGAGTTTTTTATACATGTACCCTTTTTATAAATATCATATTTGGAAATATGTTTGAAGATAATCAAAACAAGTCATCAAAATCTGGAATGTACTTTCAATCAAAAATAAAATTTTCTAGAATATACGAATGTGCCACTTTTTTAAAAACACCATAATGGTATTCCATCTTCAATTATTTGTTCATGATCAACTTTGGATATTTTCCATTTTCTAACTGTTTTTATTATTATTATTATTGAACTTCTATTAACTTTATGTGCGCTGCACATACCAAATGACTATATTGACAACTTGTGACATCTGACTGGTAGTCTTGAAAGTGAACATGAGTATTGGTTTGATGGGTTTCTTGAAAAAAATATCCTTTCAATACAATGGATTATATTTCATATATAAAACCATTATAATCAAAATCTTCTAATAGCCTCATCTTTTGTTCCATGCATCGCATCAAATAATATTTCACGTTTTCAGTGTTGTCTACAGGTGAAACCATGGAAAAAATATCTCCTACAAATAATTGGATATATTGGATAAAAAATAATTCATGTTAGATTATCACACAAGTACATCTACAAGTTATTTGAAAAAATTTAAACATAAAAAATTTACCTTCTCTAGCAAGATCAGAAACTCTATCGCCATCAACTGACACTATAGTTTCATTTGATTTCATCTCCTCTGAGCTTGCATGTGGTATTTTATTTTTTACATTAAGTTCAGTATGTCTCCAAAATTTAACATATCCTTCATTTTCATTCTCACAAATATCTATGGATTAAGTGTCCTCTATGCAAACTGAACAAAAAAAATAGTCATTTCTTCTATCAAATGCAAACCCATTTTGAAAACGTTTTGTTTTAACTTAATGTATTTTTCGTGTCCCAAGTATTGTATTAGTGTCATATGGGATTGATATATTTACATATTCGATTCCAACATGCCAAAAAAACCTGCACAAGACAATAACTTGTTAACTTGAAATCGCTCAAGAAAATGATTGAAGATTGAATATAAATTTGAGCACGTTCAAATTTATATATCTAGTGTACATAAATGTAACATTTATATATAGACACACCTGCGTAGATCCCTTGACGGATTATATCCATGGCTTAGCACCATTTTTCACCATTCAACAACTTTTTCAGTGGATTTAAATCGATCGACGTGAGGGTTCAGCTGATACCTTCGAAGTGCTCATTTTATACATGCCCCTGCACCGTCGTGCTCTCCTTTTCCATGACTTGTCTCAAAAAAATTCCAACAATGTGTAATGTTTAATTTTTTATGAAGACGACATAACCAATAGAATGATCGTGCAGATTTGAACTGACCCGCACACCCATCGCACCATATCCAATGTCAATCGAATCTGATTTCATGTTCTTTCAATGAATCATAAAATTTATCAAAACAATGTTGTAGATAATGTGTGACGTGTGCTCGATCATCACTTATATAAAAGTGATATTCTTTAATAACATGTCGATTTTCATTGGTTCTTTCTATATTATCAAGACTTTGTTGAACATGTCTATATAGAACGTGGACAAATATCGTGACTTGATCAAAATGATAATATTCACTCTGTATTTATTTTTGTGTAGCGAATGTGTAATTCTTTGCAAAATCAACTACAGACAAAATTTTCCCTGGTGGAAACACTTCACGGGATTGTTTGAATTGTAGATCTTGCCATCGAGCTCTATGTGAATGCTTGGTGTATTTATAAATTTCTTCCTCAAACTTCAAAAAATCTATCACATAGATTTTATCTACCTTCAAATCAATCCTTTTGGAAATAACATTTGAATAATGTGGAGCTATGTTTCTCATATATTCATAGCTCTTCCAATTGACTCTTATATTAGAAAATGATTGATCATTCATATCAATATGATACTTTGAATGAAACAAACTTGTTTTTCCACAACAATCACATTTCTTTCCACCAACACATTTTTTTTGTAAAATAAATCATCATCTTCTCTTTCACATAGAATTTCATATATAAAAACACAGAATGTGGAAGGAGGAGGTAAACCTGGCCATAAAGTTTTACCAAAATCCAAAAAAGTGTTATAATACAACTCAAATTCTACATGATAATGACAACAACAAGTGTCACGGACAGTGATGGGTCTAAGAAACCATGGTTTTTGTTGCACAAATGTATTGATGGAAATTTTAACTTCTTTGTGCTCTTCTTTGAACTTATTGAACAACTCTACTTGTGTCATTGGAAATATATGTTTTGGATGTTCTTCATATTGTTTTCGTGCTATTCTTCATCGCAACATATCCCTTGTATGTGGTGAAACACAAGATTCTTCCAACCAACAATTATGGGCCAATTCTTTAACATTTTCTGCAAGTCTATCTTTGTAGGGTTGTCTAGAAATCACTGTCCAACAAGCCAATTCATCATTTACATATATTTGGAAACGAAATTTTCTATGTTTGTGCAATGTTTTTCTTGACGTTCCAATCATTTTTGCCATGTGTGGTGTCAAACGATCTTTTATATTGCTAAATGAAACAACTATTGTTTGTATCGCTCTACATGCAACACAGACATCTTCTTTTCAAGATTTTCCAAAAGCTTTTAATACAATGTTATATTGTTAAAGACATTTTGTTTCACCTTTGTATCCTTTGTCGACTTTTGAATACCCAATAACGATGTAGCTTCTTTTAACTTTCTTGACTTCATTAGACAAAGTAAAAGTTGAGCTTGTACTGTTACTGATTCATCTTTAAAAAAAGTATTATACATATTCTTAGTTCGATATCTTATATAATGCTGATCTTTTTTCTTCTAAAATTTGTCAATATCAACATTTTCTAATATTTCATCATCAATGTTGATAGATTCTCCTGCATATTTCAATTTAAATTTTATATTAAAAAACATAACCCAAACACAAATTCACTAAATTACATATACTTGAGTGTTCATCTTGTATTATCTAAATTTATGTACATACCTATAGGTGATTCGTCTTCTGCTTCAATTTTAGTTTCAACGTCTACTGCTTCAATTTTGGTTTCAACGCCTTCTGCTTCAATTTTGGTTTCAACGTCTTCTTCGACATTATGAGACAAATCTATTTATGTTTTTTGAAAAACATCAAATTGTAATTACAATCAATTATATTATTTACAATATTTTAAATTTGATTCTATACTTTGAATTCTGTACTTTCTGAAGACAGTCCCAATGTGTGTCATGTGCTTGATCATCATATGTGCATGCATACCTGGTTGAACTTCTTCTTGTTGAAAATCTCTATTGACATTATCATCATTTCTTTCTTCAATATTTGCACGTTCTTGTTTCTTTCTCTGATAAAGTTCTTTCCTTTGTTCGATTTGTCGAGTATCATCTCTAGTGCGATCAAATTTTCTCTTGCACAAACTTTTGTTTCCCATGACTTTTATAGTTATCTGTAAAAGATATGTTCAACAAAGACTTCACCTTGAAAAAATGCTCAACATTTATCTTTCAACATATAAATTGTTATTCCAATAAAAAATTGAACAAACATCAATTACCTTATTCAACAAAAACCAAAAAGATGATTCAAAACTTTGTTTAAATACTCTAGAAAACCATCATGTATCAATATTGATCGTTCGATTAAGCCTATGGAACAGAGGGAAGAAATAAATAAAGAGAAGAATACAACTGCAATCAGTAATAGAAATACTTTGAAATCCCTATCCCTAAGCTTGTATATGTCTATCCATCCGAGGAATTGTGTTAAATGTGTTTAGCCGAAAGCCTATTTATACAATTTGGTGCGAAATGAAATGATACAACGTGTCTTTTCATTTTTTCCGATTGACAAAATTCGCTCAACATCCTTTTCGGCTAAAAACCTTAGAAACAGTTCAGTTTTGATGGTTTCCATTAGATTTTAGTCTTTCGGCCAAAAACATGAAATTGGGACTCAAAACAAAAACTAGAGAATTGCCCCAAGATTACCTGAACTTCGGAGGTTGTGGACTCCTGCAAACACTAAGAATTTGGTTTTGAAAATGACACCAGCATTTCCAAAATTGAATCTACTTTCAATTCTTATAATTTCTTTTCATTTTCTTTATTTTAATCTAATTTTAAGTAATTTAAAAGAAAAAAACACTACATAATATTTTCAACACACATTATAATTTGGTGAAATGAAATATCGGTATCTCTAAAAATATACAGTGAAAAATTTGTAAAAAACAATAGTCATAATCCTTGAACTGTTCTTTTAAAAAGGGTATATTTAGATTTTAGTTTTAAATAAAAATTAAGATAGATACAAGGTGTAGAAAAACATGTGTTTAAAATCTGCAACGTTTTCAGATTGGTCAACTTCGAAAAATTCTAGAAATTATAATACTCATCCATTAGATTCAAAATTATAGTCATAATAAAATAGAGTCTTTGTAGATTGTTGAAGTATGTTTCGTTTCTTAAAAACATAAGTTTAATAATAGATACATTGTTGTAGAAAAAAGTATATCATTATCATTCATTTCATGTTTAAGGAACATACTGTTAAACAATTGTCAAATTGACATCAAATCGTGATAGAAAAAATTTAAAAGATAGTCATTGGAAAGCTAACAAAATTCTTCACAAGTTTTTTTTTTACTATAAAGTGAAATTCTAAATAAAAAAAATACTTTTGTATGCCGAAAGTTGAATAACTTGTGAAAATATAGTTTTTTTTTTCTCATAAAACATGCAAAAGTGTAACCCATCTTCATGATTTCACCCTCCACATCACCCATAACATATGATGTGGATGGATGTGTTAGGAAAATTCACCCTCCAACATGGCACCCCCAACCAATGGATGACAAATGTGACAAGATTTAAAGGCAGTTCTACACCCAACTAGGCTCTGGGATCCAATGCATTTCCACAACAAACCTAATTAACACTTCATGGTTCCCAGTTGTCTGGTGGTTCGGTCCCCGTAACCATATCCTATCCATTGGGCCTCAACCCACCAGACACCACACCCCACTATGAAACACAGCCCACTGAGTGCCTTACTCCACTAGGAAAATCACCCCATCGGGCACTTTACTCCACCAAGAAACTCACCCCACCGAACACCAGACCCATGGGGTAATAAATAAACACTCATCCCTTGAATGGTTGATCAAGTGGTCTAGGTGGTACTAGGGACACGTGGTCCTTGTTATCCCCAAATACTAGGGATAATTAAATATATGATGTCTCGAGACCCTCAAGTTACATACATGGAGTACCAAGGGACAACTTGACCAACAATGTTCGCTTGCACAGACAGAGACCCACCTCACCACCACAGTTACAGGTTCACCATGAGGGTATCCACCACATCATCTAGATTTCAGAAGACATTGGGTCTTTTTCCATGATGTATAAGCCATGTATTATGGTGAGTGTCATTTCAATATTTAAGGCATTTAAGTTTGTGCATTTTAAACTACTTTCGATTATGTCACATATGCTTGGAAATTATGCTCTTTTCCTTGTTTCACTTTGGTGGTTGACATTGTGCCCTAGTAATTGGGTCACCCTTAGGGACATTTTTTCTACTGGGAGGTCCTCTTGATGATTCATTGTGTCATTCCCAACCATACTTGTCACTTTCCAAACTTCATCCCCTCATCTCCTTACCTTTTGGGATTTTCGAGTGTATTGACCCTAGAAGGGGTTGCCCCTCATGTCATGGGAAGAAGGGGTTGAAGGCCCATAGGTTTGTAGATGGAAAAAGATAAAATTGAATCATGGATCTTCTATATTCTCACCCAAGGATCCCAAGGACAACAAAATGTCTCTCGTAAGAAACTGATGCAACCCATGAAAAAAAAATAATGCAAATGCCAACTAAGGTGGAGCATGTGTGGGCATTGTTTTTCATGCTTAGGTAGAAGCCCCACACATCTTTTCAACTTGGGGAAACATGATGTGACTCGGGTAGATTCAAGGTGGGAAATGTTTTTCATGCTTATGTAGAATCCCCACCTTGGCATCAACCTGGAAACATATTAAAAGAATAAAAGTCAATAAATGGGCTTGGAGAAAGGTTGCATTGAAAACGAAGGTGGAACACGCCCTCTAAAAAGGAACCCATAAATAAGACACTACACCTCTTATATGTCATGAAACCCATGACAAAATGTCTTTCCCTTTTCCATGTCACTTCATCCACATGACTGTCAGGCTGCTAAATTGAAGCTTTTAAGTGACCTGAAACACTAAATTGTCAAACCAGGGTTGGTAAACTTTGAGCTGATACACAGTATGTGAAGGCAAGCATCTAGTCTCTATCTAAATGCTATCCTAAGAAGAAAACACACACCTATTTTGAAAACTTGAATTCTAATAACGAACTTGAAACTGAGCATTTCCTATTAAGTCATAAGTAGAAAAACAGTCTTGTGCTCAAATGCTGGTACTGCTATTTCTTATTCAAAAAAAGCGTGGTTCCACAAGATTATTTTATCTCTATGCCCAATCATCTACCATCATTGTTTCTGTTTAAGTTAAGACACACAGAGTATCGTTGAAAATGCACTCATTCTGAGCAACAAAAATTAGTCTATTCTGTCTACAGGAAAACAGAGTATTATGCTACTAACTGGTACCAGGAGCTCCTTTTGTTCTACTGTAATCTAACTATTCTAACCAGGTAAGGTAACCAATGTCTAACAAAGCAAAATGCATGCTAATTCTGGTTTATGTTTGAATTGAAAATGAAAACTAAATAACCACATGCATATGCTAAACCCTACATGCATCAGTTCTGCGTTTAACACTCACCAACGTCAGAGATAACAGTACGTTGGAATGATTCAGGTGGGGAATAAATAAACGCGATTCTGAAACATCCACATCGATGTCACGCCATGATCTGCATATATACCATTCAGATAAACAAATGCCAATGTGATAAAACAACTAGATCTATGAGCGTTCATCTACCTCATATACGAGTTCTTAAAGCATTAAAATGAACTAAGTCTATAACAGCATCAAACTAAATCTATTGTAAAATAAGGCAGCGACTTGCACCGATTTAGCGGGCCCAACCAAATGTCACAAACGCTGTGGGTAACGACCAGAGCCGACTAGATCATTCTATGCAAATATAGTGTAATTCCACGCCTCATTAACTCATCAAAATAATATTCAGATCATATGGCAGTCAAGTAATAGAACGTAACAACAGTCTGTATTCAAAACATAGGTTCACGGTATCACATAATCCAACAACGATAACAATAGCAATAGCAACAGTAACCCGTTCTCAGGAGTGATCCTGGGTTTTTATAGAAATCTTATGGTTCATAACAGTTGGAAACAAAGATGCATAAAACAAACGGATCCCCTGACCCGAGAATAGTCGTGGAATCAAATTAAAAACGTATTTCACATCTGCGTGACACGTAGTGTCACGAAGTGTGTATGATGAGGAATAATCGATCCAGGTTTATCATTGTGTCCTCAAGCACTCTGTGGCGATGACTCCAGCGGGCCTGTGAATCTTTCTATCTCTCGTTCGAACCATAACGCATACCATAATGCTCAGATTTCGAACATCTCCATTGGTACCTCCACGGGTGCGAGTTGGTACCTGGTACCGGCATCCTGTTCCAAAAATAGTAGTGGTACCTAACCCAAGCGATATTAGTCCTATTATCAATTTAAAGAATTAAAGTGCATAAAAATAGCTTGAAGTGCAAAGATACCTTAGATGACCCCTTTGAATGGTAGGGAGATGTTAAGTACGTCAAAATGAGGTCAAAAGGGTGGTACCGGCATATAAATGGAGGTCTGTGGTATATAATATAGGCAAAGAGCATGGTCAAAACCGGGGACCAACATACCCCCACACTGAAGTCCTTGCCTGTCCTCAGGCAACAAAAATATCAAAAAATTGGTAGCCATCAAAGGGTTGCAGCAACTGCAACCAACATCTGTAGCCTTTCCTGCTTCTTCAAATTCCTAATTTCTTTCTTAAGGACCCTGTTGATTATAACATGCTTCTTAGCAATCCTCTAAAACTGTTTGTTCTTCTTGGAAATATCCTTGTTCCTCTGTTTTAGTCTTTCAACTTTGGATAAGAGGTGGTTTACCCTGAGCTTTAGGAGTTCGTTTTCGGTTTTAACATGTCTGTCCAATACCTGGTACTCATGCAAATTTTCCTTTAATCTATTGTTCTTGCTCTCTAGCTTCACCACCATTGGCTTCATGGACCAACTGGAGGAGAGCTCACAGTGGGTTTCGATTGTTTTCTCCTGTTCGGGTTGTGCTGGAGGGCTAGACGCATGGGTATACTCTTCGGGACTCTGAGCAGGGGTGTGAAATCTATCAGCATTACGGTCTGAACGAAACTCAGGAGTAAACTGATCTGGGCTATGCTCACAAGTATCAACTGGGTCAAAATTATGGTCTGGGCTGAGTTCATGGGTGAACTCATGTGGGCTTTGTTCATAGGTGTTAGCTGGGCTAGGTTCGGGAGTGGGCTCTTTTGGCATTTGAACAGAGGTACCGGTTGGTACTTGGGTGGACTC
>ML787300.1:160019-181947 GCA_009831015.1 Picea engelmannii | reverse complement strand
CTATAAAGTTAGGGTTCCTGAGAAGAGCTTGTATTTTCTCTGGATCAACTGTGTCATCTAGGGCTGGATCACCAAGGTTTTGAGTTTGCTGATGTATGGTGCTTCCTGGTTCTAGGATTTGTTCTACTGTTTCCTCAGCCAGAGTTTCAGTTTCAATTTCTTTTTCTTTTTGGGTGGAGGTTTCTTATTCTTTTTGTGGTTCTATATTTTTCCTAAATCTACCTCTAGGATCTCTATTTCTCATGAAGTCATGATAAATAAAAGAAAAGAAACTAAGATTGAGTTTCAGAGTACCTGTGATAACTGATATGTCGGTTTTCACCCTTTTTGTTTCCACAACCGCTCTTACTATCAACCTGCTAACACACCAAACCAAGCTAAGTGCATTCTAAAACTAATCAAAACAACTAACTTCTTACCCTTTAAACAACTCCCCGGCAACGGCGCCAAAAATGTCAGGCTGCTAAATTGAAGCTTTTAAGTGACCTGAAACACTAAATTGTCAAACCAGGGTTGGTAAACTTCGAGCTGATACACAGTATGTGCAGGCAAGCGTCTAGTCTCTATCTAAATGCTATCCTAAGAAGAAAACACACACCTATTCTGAAAACTTGAATTCTAATAACGAACTCGAAATTGAGCATTTCCTATTAAGTCATAAGCAGAAAAACAGTCTTGTGCTCAAATTTTGGTACTGCTATTTCTTATTCAAAAAAAGCGTGGTTCCACAAGATTATTTTATCTCTATGCCAAATCATCTACCATCATTGTTTCTGTTTAAGTTAAGACACACAGAGTATCGTTGAAAATGCACTCATTATGAGCAGCAAAAATCAGTCTATTCTGTCTACAGGAAAACAAAGTATTATGCTACTAACTGGTACCAGGAGCTCCTTTTGTTCTACTGTAATCTAACTATTCTAACCAGGTAAGGTAACCAATGTCTAACAAATAAAAATGCATGCTAATTCTGGTTTATGTTTGAATTGAAAATGAAAACTAAATAACCACATGCATATGCTAAACCCTACAGGCATCAGTTCTGCGTTAACACTCAGCAACGTCAGAGATAACAGTACGCTGGAATGATTCAGGTGGGGAATAAATAAACGCGATTCTGAAACATCCACATCGATGTCATGACATGAGCTGCATATATACCATTCAGATAAACAAATGCCAATGTCCTAAAACAACTAGATCTATGAGCGTTCAACTACCTCATATACGAGTTCTTAAAGCATTAAAATGAACTAAGTCTATAACAACATCAAACTAAATCTATTGTAAAATAAGGCAGCGACTTGCACCGGTTTGGCGGGCCCAACCAAACGGCACAAATGCTATGGGTAATGACCAGAGCCAACTAGATCATTCTATGCAAATATAGTGTAATTCCATGCCTCATTAACTCATCAAAATAATATTCAGATCATATGACAGTCAAGTAATAGAACGTAACAACAGTCTGTATTCAAAACATAGGTTCACGGTATCACATAATCTAGCAACGATAACAATAGCAATAGCAATAGTAACCCATTCTCAGGAGTGATCCCGGGTTTTTTATAGAAGTCTTATGGTTCATAACAGTCGGAAACAAAGATGCATAAAACAAACGGATCCCCTGACCCGAGAATAGTCGTGGAATCAAATTAAAAACGTATTTCACATCTTCGTGACACGTAGTGTCAAGAAGTGTGTATGATGAGGAATAATCGATCCAGGTTTATCATTGTGTCCTCGAGCACTCTGTGGCGATGACTCCAGCTGGCCTGTGAATATTTCTATCTCTCGTTCGAACCATAACGCATACCATAATGCTCAGATCTCGAACAACTCCATTGGTACCTCCACGGGTGCGAGTTGGTACCTGGTACCGACATCCTGTTCCAAAAATAGCAGTGGTACCTAACCCAAGTGATATTAGTCCTATTATCAATTTAAATCATTAAAGTGCATAAAAATAGCTTGAAGTGCAAAGATACCTTAGATGACCCCTTTGAATGGTAGGGAGATGTTAAGTACGTCAAAATGAGGTCAAAAGGGTGGTACCGGCATATAAATGGAGGTCTGAGGTATATAATATAGGCAAAGAGCATGGTCAAAACCGGGGACCAACAATGACATAAAGAGGGGTCCACTTGGGAAGCACTCTTAAACTTTAGGTACTATTCACCCAATAGGTCACTTTGTCAACCCTCCTAAACTGGGAAAATTGCATAGGGTCTTTGAGCACTTGTTTATTTTGATGAGGTGGTTTGGATGTACATGCTTAGATAGATCTTTATTGATTTTATTTACTTATCATGATGCATTTGACTTGAGATCCTTGGAGGGCACATTCATTGGTTTTGCAAGACCTAGTTGGTGGACAAATTTGGAATAGCAAGCATATCTTGGGCTTCCTTGGGGCTTGAATCCTATAGGTTGAATACCATGGCATGAACATCAATGATGATCCCAGCCTTTGGAGGCATGAGGATATACCATGGAGGAAATAACCTAACCCTTAGCCAGCCCAACGATTTTCTCTTGAGACTAAAACATCACTTTTGAGGAGGTTGACTTCACCCTAGGGCTAGGGCTCGTGGTGGTGGTGATTTTACTTGAAACTTGGCATCTTTGGATGGAGAGGGACACCTTGAGGACCCTATTGCTTGAGAGAGTGATTCTCCGAGTTTTTTTCTCAGTGTACTATAGCAATAAGATGACCAAATGATTTACTCACTTGGTCTCAGGAATCTAGGGGGTCTCCCGATAAATGATAGGTATGTGGGAGCTCATATACGTAGTAGTGCTATCTCATCTGCAACCATTATAAAGGGGCCTTCTAACATAATCTAGGTACATGGAAGAACCACACTTTCCTCGGGTTGTAGCACTGACAAGTAATGACAACTCATATGTTTAGAGACATTATAATACATATGTACCTACAAATCCCTAAGATTCTCCCAAATTTATGTGATAATCCTTTTATCCCACTTTATTCTACTTTTTGAATCACCCCAAATAAATCTTTTAGTCAAAAGATATGCAAATTTCCAAAAAACAAAACACACCTTTTAAAATCCTGATTGGGAGATAGTTCTACTAGTCGACCTTTCTTCTATTGTAGTTCTCCAATTTTGGCCCTTCTGAGTCTAAAATTTTGGCTTGAATTATCCTGATGTGTCTACTTTCTAACCCCACATATTATATCAATATTCTATTCTCCAAGAGAAATTTATGATAACTTTCCCAAGATGTGTTGATTTGTTCCCTTTCAAGAGAGAGAACGTGTACGTCCTACCACATGCCACTGTCTTCACTTCAGAACTTGAAATTAGCACCAGTAAAAATTTGGTATGTACCCTAACCAATGGAATAGTTCTCACTCAATTTGGATTTTTTTATCTTTGGACATAACATTTTCCCCAAGAACACTTGTTTTAGACTGAAATATGGACTAGCCAAAAACCCTAATTTTCTCAGAGAATAAATTTCAAAGAACAATGAATGAATGGATGAAATATGTAAATACTATACTTCACTATTCCTCCTTTGTACTGTAAAATCTTTAGAACCTAAAACCAATTCAAAAAAAATGGGAGCGCAAATTCCAAGAAGAGTTGTTTCAGACTAGTTTCAGGACTAGTAAAAAACCTTAACTTGAACATAATGTATCTCCAAACATATAATGAAACAAGCTCTGAAATTTGGACCCAATTTATCTATACATGTATGCTCTAAACCATATAAATTTCATATCCTGAAACCTTCCAGAACAAACTTTGTATCTAGAATTCCAAGAAGACTTGTTTTGAAGAAGCCAGTCTCGAGGATTTTCTAGCTCGGATACCAAATGTTAAGAACCAAGAATCAAAATAGCATAAAAAACTCAAAATAAGTACTCTACGCCTTGAAAAAGAGATAAATTCAGATAATAATCCTCTTTGATGGGGAAACCTCCTTATACATCACATGAATTCACAAATACAAGATGATTCCAAATGAAAAGGTCTCCTTGGTATAAATAGGAGTCTACAAGGTACAATTACAACTAATGGACACAAGTAGACATAAATAAAATAACAATACTAATTTAATATGCAACATTTAAGTGGTAATGTGCCATGGTTTAGGGCTTAAAAAGTCTATAGCACTTGAGAGGGAGGCCTCTGGAGGCCCAATGTTTCATCTCAAAGCTCAATGATTTGCTAAATGTGCCAAAACTTGCCCTGAAAGGGTGATGCCATGCTTCTTTAAGGTTTCTTATATGCATTTTAGCGTTAAATTTGAATTTTCTATTGTAAATTGGAAAAGTAAGGGTTTTTTCCCCTTTACTTTGTGGTTTACCCTCAAATTAAGTGGACAAACACTTGTAGTAGGATTTGTATAAATAGAGATCATTTCATTTCATTTTTAGATCATAACTCTCCCATCTTAGAAAGGATTATTGGCTGAAATATGTGCGCTACATGTGAAATTTTCTCTATCTCTCTTGATACTATCTCTTTCTATGGTTTTCTTTGGCTATTGGATGGATAATTAAGGCACTATCTTTCTTGGAGACTATTTCTTTCTTTTATGGTGGATTTTGTTGGTTAAAAGGAGTTTATCTTGTTAATGCCTGGACTAGGTAAGTAATCTTTCATGTTATTTCTTATTTTCTTGGTCACAAGGTTAATTTTATAAGATTTTGGGGAGTATAAGGGCATACAACCCAACTAGGCCCATCATATTTGTCTTGGAATAATATTTTGCATAAAGGAATACTAGGAAGATTAAAAGGGTTTACACCCTTCTAGGGTTTTCCTTAGATAGTGTTGCTTTCCTTGGGGAGTAAAAGAGCTTACACCCCCAAGGAAGTAGCACAACTAGATATTTCATTTTTAAAGACTCCATAACTCAATAGTTAAAGGCACTAATATCTTGCATTGGAGAAATAAAATAATTGCATTGGGATATGTAGAATTATGGGATATCAAAATTGTTCAAGTTGGAATATTTTCTACATGTTATAATATTTATTGTGCCCTAAGGGTGTCATATTTTAGCCAGGGATTTAATTTTTGCAATAAATTTAATGATACAATTATTAGGGATGCAACAAAATTCACTTTATTTCATCATTTACTCACTTTTCAACCATGGAAATTGGATTATAAACCTAGATTATTGTTCTACTAGTTATGGGATATCCTTTTAACAGTTTACTTGTTGACTTTTTTGGGTGGAAATTTTTGTTGTATCAATTGTTTTCTACATCCATAAGGATTCCCTAACACTTTGCTGATAACTTTATTGGTAGCCCTAATTTACCATCAAAGTTCATGCTTAAGTATTATAAAGTTATATATTGTCTTAGTACTTCATTGTCCAATAATTATTTGATCATTTTGATGGTTAAATATGCAATAAATAGCTATTTTACTTGCTGATATATATTTATGTTGACTAATGAAAATAGGGGCAACAAGCTTAACTTGCTTCTCGATTGGATTGTCTAGTTTGTATCTTTCCTTTTCTTGTTTCTCGGGAAGGTACAACCATCTTATCCAGGTACTCAAACACTTGTCAACCATAAACCACATCGGAATCTCTTTGTCAAGCCACTCTCTACTTAGTAACCTGAAGTATAGGGGAATATCTTCATAAGTATATATTTCCATCTTTTTTGTCCCTAGGGTCACTTGGGACTCCCCCTTGTGTCAGAATTATTCCTTCATGGAAGACAGGGAGGGTTTATCTAAGGTTATAGTGGGTAAGATCTCCCATTGTTATTTCCATCCGGTGAATTGGGTTGGGATTTTCCCTACCTAAAATTTGCGTGATAGCATTTTGGCGTTGTTTCCGGGGAGGATTTTAGATCATCTTTTGTGCCCTAACGATACTTTGGAAAGCTATCATCCCAAATCCTTTACCCCTATTTTTCCTAGTGAATCCACTTTAAGAACATTCCCCTTCCACCTTTGATGAGCTCTTATTGAAGCTCATTTGTAAACTCCACTTGTGGAAAGTTCCCTTTCCCTTCCCTCCATTTTTAATGAACATTATGTTTCATCTGGAAACTCCCTTGAAGTGACATCCCATATAATGGAAACATGTCATCACGATATTTACCATGGGCCTTCCACATGGTATACCCTTTTCTTGATGTTCAAAATATTCCTGGATAACTGAACCTTTTCCCTACAGGGTGGAGGGAAAATTTCCCCAAATTCGATGGTGACCCAACTCTAGCAGTCACCCATGTTATGAACTATATGAGGTATGCTTCAAGTATAAATGTAATGTATGAGGATGTACTAATGAATTTTTTTTTTATATTTTTTGGACTCGATTCAAGGTAAGTGGCTTGCAGACTCATGTGATCTGAAAACTATCTGATCTTCTACAAAGCTTGTTGAAGAATTCTCAAGTATTGGGGGGCAACTACTCAGGATTTGTAGACTACCCTCCAAGAGCTCAAAGATTCCATTTTCAAAGAAGGTTTTCTGGTGGATGACGAGACAACATATGAAGAGTGTGAATTTGAAGAAGATTATCACCTACCACCTACATAAGAAATGCTTGAATAATATATCCATGAAGAAAGTGTTCAATAAGATCTCGATGATAAAGATATTGATGAGACATCGGTATCCGTTTTCTTGCTTAATGAATATGATATCGTAGAGGACCCCTCTGAAATGGTTGATCAACATATTGATTATTTCATACATGTATGGAGGCATAGATGGGATGTGTCTTGTTTCAGTTTTGATAAAGATCACATTTACGACGGTGAAGGTAGTTCTCAAAGAAAAGGGGTTGAGTTTTCATATTGAGAGGATGGGTCTTCATGCACATATGATTCAAATTCTTGGAATCCTGGCGATGATATTATCACATACTTGTTTTAGGATGATTCTTGTAACATCACCATTATAATCCCCAGTTTAATTAATTCTTATGTGGATATAATATGCAACTACAGACAAGCGATGTAATATGTGAATTGTATCTCTATGTTTTAATAATAAAAATGTGATTCTAGCTGTTAAGGGGAGATGGAAAAGAGATGGGAGCTAAATTAATCCACAAGAGAGGGGAGTGTCTAGGGTAATGGCTAAGAGGGGTCCAAGGGGGAAATACCCATGTATTAGTTTAACCCATTTTTTCCTAAACTTGCTTATTGTATATGAACCTTTTGATTTATGATTGAGTGTTCCCAAATCCAATCATTGAATACATGTAAGAGGGTGGGTGTAAGTGTTCACATTCTATAGTTATTTGGAACATGGGGGTTGAGTACAATTATCCTGGGGAAGACTGTGAGTCAAGAAAGTAAAGCGAAAAGAGAGGAATTCATATGGGTTGGAACAATAGGTTTTTAGTCAGTAAAGTTTGTGTGCATGAAAGGGGAGAGAGAAAGAAAGAGAGATTGGAGATGGTGCAACCATGGAGGGTGAATTCTGGAGCATGATTGGAGCGAATTGGACCTACAGAACTAAATATCTAGGTTTTTATTCTTGAAGAGTGAACTCCTGTGTGAGCTGCACTAAAACAACAAGTGTTTATTGTTGGTTTGTTGATAATTTTTCTAGCAACAAGTTCCCTTGAGTTCCCAGTTGAGAGATTCCTAGTTACCTATGCTAGAGAGACCTTGATTAACAAATGGCACATTCCTTAGGTCATCCTTGATAAATAGATGGTACATACCTTGCTTTAAACCTAATAAACGAATGGTAAATCCCTTGGGTTATCCCTGATAAACATATGGTACATCCCTTGGGTGATCCCTAATAAAACAATGGTGCATTCCTTAGGTTGGGAATGTTAGGGGGAAGAGAGATGGTGGAAAATTTGGGATAGATGTAGGAGATTATAAGCTTTATGAGTTGCGAGTGGATTGTGAGAGACCACCCTCTTTTGTGGATTACTAGCATCAGCTCAAGGGTGACTAGCTATTGAGATTTAGAACACTCGGTCTATGGTTGGGTGGAACATTCGTCCCAAGGAGTTGATTGCATAATTCTTGTTTAAAGATAAATGTTTTATCTAGTACTAAGTTACTTACATGTGTTATTTTTGTGCATGTACTCTTCGTAAATGAGAATGAATTACATTTTGTTATAATGAGTGGTTTAGCTGCATTTCATGTTGATTATTAGCATGGTTTGGATGCATCTATTTTATGGTTACAGAAAGTAGCTAAATATATTTAAATTTGTATTTGTAAGCTACAAGAATTTGGCTAACAGTAAAATAATTTTTTTAGTTAGAAAAATTGTTTGTTTTTATGTGTATTTGGCACATATCGTTGCTTAGATGGAGGCTAGGTATGTTACATTTTGGTATTAGAGATGATAATGAGAGAGTTTTTTGTGATGTGTCCCAACCTGGGTGGTTGGGTACATTACAAAGTGGTAAAAGATATGATAATGACAGAGTTTTGTGTTACATGGCCCAACCTGGGTGGATGGGTATGTTACAAAGTGATATCAGAGCTCAGTTTTCAACATTGATCTTGGATGGGTTGAGTTAGTAAATTGTTGAGGGGGAAACTCAGAGAGAATTAATTTATGGAGTATGTCTGCAACTTGTTTTATTAAATTAGTGCAGTAAAATTGAGATAAATTTCATGGGTAATTTGAAAAAATGATCCTCTTTGGAAATTTCGAAAAATAAGCAAATCAAAAACTTTTGGGTATTTTTCCATATGATGACGTCGACATGATGTGGAGGCCACATGTTAGATGACATGGTAGAAGAAATACGTATAATTCCATGGTGTAAGGTACATGATGGATGAGATGACATTTGGGTGGGTGATGTGGAGCCATTTGGCAGGCCAACTATCAGTCCCATGAAACTACGGTAAGATCTTGGGATTTGTCTAAGTATTAAGTTGTCATGAGTCTGTGTAGATGGAAAAATGGTTAAGTTTCGAGACTTCTCAGATGGACATACACAAGGATGTTAAAATTTTATGATTCTCCGAGTCCACATAGATGGAAATATGGATAAGTGTTAGGACTTCTCGGATGTACTTATGAAAGGAAGGTTACAAATTTATGAGTTAGCGAGTCTCTGAGTCTATGAAGAAAAACAAAAAAGCTAAGTGTTGGTGGTGGGTTCATGGAAGGTATGAAGAATATAGATTAATTATATTCACGGTGAATCCATTAAAATAGATCAATGACGAATATCTAATCAAGAAATTATCTGACGATTGTTGAGCATTGCTACTATGTTGCACGTGCTAATGAATATTCCTTCATTGTTTTTCCACCATAACTATTCTCTCAAAACTCAGATTGAGGCATGAGGACAGTCATTGGAAAGTTGTTTAAAAAATGAATGCATTTAAGGAATCATACTTGAGAGTAGTGCATTAACATTCTTCATAATTTAAAATGAAGAATGACTTGTAATCTAAATTGATAAATATTTTGCAATACGCTTAATTCTAACAACAATCATTGCATGCACATTCTTGTAGAATTAGATATATAGAAAAGAAGACTTTAGATCCTCCATGAGAATTAAAGACATGGAGGATTCTCAAGGATTTTACATCCATGAAGAACAAATTGGAGGTCTGCATACCAACATGGGTAATGCTGAGACTGGGTCTAATGGGAGAAGAGACAGGAAGGGGGACTATAACTATGAGAAGCATGCAAAAAGAAGTATAGAGCCATAGGGTCGATAATGAGAGGATCATGAAGGATCAAGAATGGATACTTCAAATCCTAAATTTGCTACAGAAGAAGTTCACAAGGACTATGGCACCAAGCAAGAAGATAGTGTTAGACAAGTATTAGCATCAAGATCCCATAGAAAAATAGATGATCATGGGAATGATAGGCTATAAATAAGCATGAGTAGATGGCATCATTAACCAAGGCATTTCACTAGAAGAACTCATGAAAGTTCAGGTCCAAGGATCATCCCAAGTGTGTCTCATGTTTGATGGTAAAGGAGAAGACCCGAGGAAGACATATTGCAGGGTGAACTCATGAAGATAAAGCCTGCAAATTTCAATGGTGAGCAGAGGAAAGGAAAAGAGGCATAGGCCTGGTTGTTGGAAATGAATAAATATTTTTAGTTCCATGATTATGTTGGATTACTGAGAGGGGGGGGTGAATCAGTAATAGAGCAATTTAATCCTTTTTAACCATATAATCCAAGTGTTATATCAATGTATCATTATCATCCAATAATTGCAGATTAAATAAGAAATGAACAAATTAACAATCATACACATACATAGTACACCAACTTTTTACGTGGAAACCCAAAGTAGGAGAAAACCACAGAATGGTTTTTCTTATATGTCTTGAAGAATTACATTCATTGGAAGCACCAAATTCCTTTGTTTTCCAGCTGCAACTAAAAGGAGGCCCCAATGCCCTAGTTTCTCAGGCTACAACCTGAGGGAAGCTCCAACTCCCCAATTCTCTGGCTAAGACCAGAAGGAGGCTACAACCCCCTATGTTCTCCGGCTACAACCGGACGGTGGCTACAACCACTTTTCCTTGCCCCATCCAACTTCCCTGAAGTATAAGTAGAATGATGGAATCATTGTCACACTATCACTGTGAGATATATTGCTATAAACCTATATCAATCAACCTGCACCAAATAACCTGTACTAATAACCTGAACCTTGCATCAACCTGTACCTCAACCTATAATCAACCTGTACCATAAAAAAGTGCATCAACCATGCACCAAACTGTACCAAACAACCTGTAATCAACCTGTACCATAAACAAGTGCATCAACCATGCACCAACCTATACATCAAGCTGTACCATGAACAAGTGCATCAACCATGCACCAAATCCTATACAAATAACCTGTCACAACAACTTGTCCAAACAACCTATAACAAAAACCTTTCTCATCAATCTTATCAACCAAATCAAATCTACTCACCAATATCAATCACCAAGACAACTCTCAAAGATGTGCATCAACCAAGCATAACACAACAACTCATAATCATCACCAAGATCAAAATGTGATTCTAATAATACAAGTATGATACATCATCCATACACCATGTGTCAACAATACTACTAACAAGTGCCTCCAACCATGTACCAAGTATGTACCAATCCTGTATCAACTACTCATCAACTATGACTCATCAATATGTACCAACATCATCAACTATACACCTCATGTATGTGTCAACTCATCAACTACTTGTCTCAACCATGTACCTGACATGTACCTCAACCAAATTCCCTCATTAATTTCATCATCCAAATATGATTTGTAACCCTGTAATAGACCCGGTGTATATGATCACATACCTACAAACCTTCCTTAACTTTAAAAACAAGAGACTAGCATTTTCATCAAACTTTTCTTTAGTCTCACATGACTAGTTTTGGATTAGTCAACAACCCTAACTTGAAATAATCATAACTTCAATGTGTTTTTTGCAATTAATCAAGGTTTCACTACTTGGAACCTCTCAGAAAAGGAGTTATAACAAATATGGCATACCTGCCTGAATTCTGGCATATTCTATAGAGTGACCTTGTAGAGTGTGCCCTTCACGTAATATTTGTTGAATCGATCTGAAACTGTTACAAAGAATACCAAAGACTGTATTATAACCAACACATTTTTTCGTACTGAATTTGGATCTTTTATGAATAATTTATGACGTTTTTACCCGAAACACTTGTTTTAGACTAGTTTCGAGACTAGCCACAAGCCCTATTTTCCACAGAGTGTAACTCCAAAAATACAACCACCCCCAAGATGATATTTTTACCAAAGATACTTAGATATGTTTCCTCAATGGAATAGAAATTTCACGATTTGGATCATTCTAGAAAAAACGTTATTGCAAAAATGGTGAGATGACCTGTAAATAACATACCTTAGAAAGCATCATCAAAAGAATTTATCCCCCCTTGAATTTCGACCTTCTTTTCTTCACCTTCCCTCAGAAATTCGGATTAGATATCATTTGGTTACCTCATGTACCTATAGATATTTAGTATTCTCAAGTGTGATCTAAAATGAGATATCCTTGCCTCTTATTTATACTCTCCAAGTAGCTTCCTTAAAAACATCTTCTAGGTCACTTTGCCCACTTTCCTTATTTTAGGGTTAACCCACTTCTAATTTCTCCATTAAATTTATTATTTAAACAATTTATTTTGTATTCACTTTGAATTAGAGTACACTCATCACTTCACTTTATTATTTACCTTCTAAAATATCTTAAACCACTTTGACTACTTTGACCTTTTGGGGCTTCTAGATGACATATGGGGGTCCTCAAACTTCGTAAGGCCATAAGTCTCAAACCGTGAGGATTTATGTGGTGTTCCACATAACACCAGAAATGGAATGACATGTACTATCCATATAGAATAGTATTGCCTAAAAATATATCAAAACTCATACCATTATCCATCAAACAAACTTGGGTCCATTAACCAAACCTGGGTTCTCCAACTTCTCATGGCCATAACTCTCTAACTGTGAGGAGTTATGTGACGTTCCACATACCATCGAAAATGGAATGAAATGTACTATCCATATAGAATAGTCTTACCTTAAAATATATTAAAACTCATACCATTATACATGAAATAACCTTGGGTCCATTACCCAAACCTTTGTGCTACCAAAATTCGCTACCAGACTTTCTCCAAGGGTTGACATCAATCTACAATATCACTCTCTAATGGTTGAAATCAATAAAAACCAACAATCCATACCAACTATCCATCAACCTAAGCTAACTATCTGACATATTACCCATCCCAAGTAGAAGCTATAATTTCCACCTACCACTTGCAACGAAAGGCATCCATGTGACAGGATCAACTTAACTAAGCCAATAATATTTATGAGAAAATAATCTCATGGAGGCGGTTCAAGGGATATTTCCAAGAGAAATATTTTTCTGAGCATTACTATGAAAGAAATATGAAATATTTCTTTGAAATAAATTTGGGAACCATGACAATGGAGGAATATGAGAAGTGGTTATTTGAAAATTTGAAGTATGTTGACTTCATCAAGGATGAGAAAGTCAAAATCCAAAGGTTTCTAAGTGGGTTACACTCTTTCTACAATGATGAGATTCAATATGAAAATCGAAAAACCTTGGCGGAAACCATAAGGAGATCAAGACATATGTATGAATAGAGAAAAGGAAGAACATTTTTCCAAAAATATTGGAATGACAAGATGAAGGACAAGAAGGATCAAAGGAAGAAGGGTTTTAAGCCACCCTTTTTTAGGAATAATTCCCAAGAAAATCAGCACGGTCAAGTCACCCAAAATGAACAAAAGACTATAGATTTATTTGGAAAAAAGGCCAAGACAACAGCTAATGCAATGTTGGGTTTGTGGGAGAAATCATATATATATAAGAAATATTGGTTAGTTTAGTTAACCACGACGGCTAAGAGGAAAACCAATGAGTTGGTTAAAGATTGTCCGACAAATATGAATGGACTCAATACAAAGGTGGATGTAAACATCATACCATTGGGTTCATATGACTGTATAATTGGTATTGATTGGTTGGAGAAACATCATGTTGTCCTAGACTGTTACAACAAGACAATCACATGTCTTGATGAGGAAGGGAAGGAAGGAAAGATTCAAAACATTCCAAGAGATGTAGTTATTAGAGATATTTCAATTATGCAGTTGAAGAATAGATTTAGGAAAGGATGTCAGATGTTTGCAACCCATATGGACGAGGCAGCCAAAGACAAAGTGGAAAGCATTGAATACCATCCAGTCATGAGGGATTTTGACGATGTTTTTAGAGAAATTTTGGGACTACCAACAAAAAGAGACATTGACTTATCTATGGATTTGGTGCCAGGAGCTACACCAGTGTCTAAGATACCTTACAGAATGGGTAAACCAGAACTAAAAGAGTTTCATATGTAGCTTGAATAACTTTTGATGAAGGGGTACATACGGCCAAGTGTGTCACCTTAGGGAGACCCAATTATTTTTGTGTAGAAGAAGGATGGAACCTTAAGGCTGTGTATTTATTTCAGGCATCTTAATAAGGTTACCATAAAGAATAAGTATCCTTTTCCAAGAATTGATGATTTTTTTGACTAGCTGCAAGGTGGAAGAACCTTTTCGAAGATTGACTTGAGATCATACTATCATCAAGTAAGGATAAAGGAAGAATACACGATCAATATTAAAAATTCAGAACAAGATATGGGCATTATGAATTCATGATAGTGCCATTTGGGCTATCAAATGCCCCAACAATTTTTATATGCCTGATGAATGGAGTGTTCAGGGAGTACTTAGAAAATTTTGTGATTATGTTCTTAGATGATATCCTCATTTATTCTAAATAAGAACATGATCATGAGAAATATTTAAGAATTGTGTTGAAAGTTTTAAGAGATCATAAATTGTATGCTAAGCTAAGTAAGTGCATCTCTTACCAAAAGACGATGCACTACTTGGGGCATATGATTTTAGCAACATGGATAGAAGTTGATATTGAGAAGATAGAGGCCATTACAGGATGTGTTACAAATTATTTTTATCACCCTCATCACCATTAATGATGTACACCTATCATTTGTATTTAGAAGGATCAAGGGCCTAAATCCCTGAAGAAAAAAGAAGACACACTTTCACTGAGAAATTAAATTATCTTTTCCTTTGTAAAAAAATTATAAAAGGGGATCGTCACACCTTTCTTATTGTTAAGGGTGCGACAATATAGGATCGTCATAGGCTGTACCACAGTGGTCTACGACGTCTTCATAGTTTTCTCAGTGTTAAGGGCGCACCGATTGTCCGTACGAAGAAAAAGAGAAACTTCTCGATGCTTCTAGAACAGAAGCTTTAAGGGTGAGTTGGCCTCTGATCTGTTTGGATGTAATTCGCATCCCTGATCTCTTGGGATCATCCTAACCTCCTCACCTAATCCTTTTCATCTTATAAAAAAAGGGGAGTTCTCATGGGAAAAGTTATATTTTGGGTGTGAGTTTTTGGAATGGCTAGTTCTTGAGTTTTATAGCTTGGATTTTTTGGGCCTATGTTGGCTTTGAGCTTTTCTTTGTCAAGATAGATTGTTGGTCTCAGAATCTATGGAGAAGAAGTGTGTGGGAAGAAAGGAACCGTTGGAAGGAACCTGACAACATCAAGGAATTTGGTTGTATCTTTCTTCCACATTCTTTAATACATATATACTTTTCCTTTCCTATATGAACATTATTTGTCCATATTGTATGATTCCTTGATCACATACATAGTTTCATATATAATAGACTCTATTATTATTGTCTTCGTTGGCTTATGTTTCTTTGTAGATACTTCTCCATAAGCCTTGCGACGGAGCTAGGATCTCATTGGAGAGGTTAGGTCTACAAAATTTAAAAGGTATGCTTTGGATCCTCTTCTTATTTGATATCTGAAATATAAGAAAAGTTTAGTGTACTATTTGTTTTGTTCTAATTTCAGTGTGGAACTAGGGAGATCTGTTTTTGTCCGCACTTACTGATTTTTCTGATAAAAAAATTGGCGAACATAATGAGGAAGGATTGTTTTCCTAGTTTTTATTTCTTTTTTTCTTTGACTTCTTGGGTTATGTTTTCTGAGTCACTGGGAGATCCAGATTGACTCTCTGACTATTTAATTTCACTGGAAAACCTTCATACTTTTTTTTTCCATTTTTCCTTTGATCGTCACACCCTTCTTTGAGAGACAGTGCGACGATCTGGGATCAACACATTCTTTCATGAGAGATAGTGTGACATCGTCACACTGTGGCCTTCTATGACCTGCGATGATTTAGGATCGACACACTTTGTTAGTCCTACAACTTGCGATGGTTGTGAAAAAATTTAGCTTTTGTTGGTTTTCATTGCCCAGATCTGTGATGAGTGTTTGGGGTGATTTGTTTTTTATGTTTACAGTCTTATTGACATCTTTGAATCTGATTTTAGTCATTCTTTGCTTTTTTTTAGCTTGTTTTCTTTTGAAATATTTGATCTGCTTTGATTGTCTTTCAGTTACAAAGCATTGTTTTTCTTTAGAATTGTTTAGCGAAAGAACACTTATTTTTATGAATAGTTCGTTTTAAAAGGAAAATTGTAGTTTAGGTTGTTTTTGTTTTGAAGAAACTCGTTATTTATTTTAGTATATCTTTGAAAACAAAAACAAAAAAAATCCATTCTTTGCATTACATTGGGGGAATCTTTGCATTTGAAGTAGCGAAATTGCATGGTTTTTTGGCATTTTTTGGTTTTGAATTCTTAAAACAATTTCCCCCTCATGGCAGGGGGCAAAGAATCGTGTATTAGTGTACAGTCTCTTTGGCTCATTTCTTGAATATCTTGATATTGATGAGTTTAATAAAATTTTGCGACATCGTGCATCTGGGAATGATAATTGTTTTCTCCTTCTCGTAATATAGCTTTCAGCAAAGTGAAATACTTGCATTCTCATTTCTTTGCACTGTTTAGAGTTGGTCAAAAAATCATTTATTCCATGCAATTTTCCTCTTCAGTAAACAACAACCTTAAAATAAAGAACTTATAGAAAATGATTAGACATTTTTATACTTTTTGGTAGCAAACCTACATTAGCTTAAGGTGAAGGATTTTTGAATAGGTTAAAAGGATAAATTTCCAAAGATATCAAACAAACATAGAATCGTGTGCTATGGAGAGGTAAAATCCACTTATTACATTTTGTCCCGAGAAGCCCTTCTCACACAAGCGTAAAAAATGAGGTCACATTGAGGCCAACAGAGTTACTAACCCTGCTTTGTTGGTCTTGTTGTAGTGGTTGCACATATTATTGGGGGTCACTTGGGAAAAGAACCATGTGTGGGGTATTATCAAGTTGATTTTGGGCTCAGTTGCCCTTCCCTTGCACATGTATCGAACTGTTGACTGTTTCCCTAGGCATCATTCTTGTATTTGGTAACTTTAGTGGCCTTTCTCTTTAGGGTAATAAACGAGGTGACAGTGAAGGGGAAGTCTTTGTTGTACCTAGAATCGACATTGGCCAAACTCACTCGAGCTCCTTGGAGGGTAAATCCATGTTTATTGTGTGGAATCTTGCACCAAGGCATAAGTGCGTTAAGCAGGTTGTCAACGTAACTTTTCCACCCTCTCTATCTCAACCCCTTCTTACATTGTTCCTATGATGTTGGATTTCATCATCAACTAGTGCGTTCATTGTGAGAAGTTTTTGTTTGCTTGCTTGCTTCCTAGATTTTTAGCGTGTGTTGTTTGTTTTCCCTAGAATACTCTAGGTTGGATCTGTGTTTAATGGCGTTAGTTCCTGGAATGACCAATGAATCAACCCTTGTTACGAGGGAACCTTTTGTTTTTCCTTCTTATGGAAACCTTGGTCCTTCTTACATCACTACTTTGAGCCTTCCAGGTCTCACAATTGGATTACAGGTATGGTTATTTTCCACTTAGGAAATGTTGTGGTTTCGGACAAATATTGCATCGACACGACTGTTGGATCAACCAAATAAGGATTAGATTGTTGGGAAACTAAAAATGACTCAAAACCAAAAGGGTCATCAGACAAGGACCATGTTTTTTGTACCACAACAGTAGAAGGGCACACAGACCACGTTTTGCAAATTCTACAAAGGAACTTGGGCTTACATTCTATACATTTATGCTTCTCAATCATATCAATGCCCCCAACATGACTTGTGGTGGCTGGTGACATGCTCATAGCATAAATTGCAGAGGATAGTAGCATATTGTAACACACCCATGGTGGAGGCGCCAAAATTTCATTCTCCTTAAGAAATAAAATCCTCCATCCGGGGTCTCTATCACATTTCGCTCGTCTAGAGATTTCCAACCATAGTCTCTGTGCTCAAAACCAAGCTCGGAACTGGCATATATACCTCTCCCAAGCTCCTCGAGTGTTCATTAGTCAGAGCCACATTGCTTAAATATGGATCTGAATTAACATGTTTCATCCCAAGTTCTCTAATATGTCGTAGCTTCCATCCTTCCTAAATCTATGGCGGAGTTAATCTCCACCTATTTATGGTTTCATGTTGTCGCATGCAAGACTCCAATCAAGATCTAGACCACCTTGGAAGGACTGTTTGGAACGCGGGATGAGATGTGTGGTCATATGCTTGAGGTAGAGTTGAATACCTTAGACCCTAAAAGTTTTGATAATATACATGATTTATTTACTAAATTTAAATCCTTGATTTTGATCTTGGGTGAATGTTGTATTGACAATTCTACACAAGAGAAAAAACTTATTCTAACAATCTTGGCCAAGCTTGGACTAGAATGTTTTGTATATGTTTCCGATTTCCATTCTGGCAGATGTCTTTTGGGCGCCAATTGGAAAATGCTTACGATGGTTTAGTTCAATGAGTCTCTCACACAAGAGCAAAAAAATCTCATACATATGGGCCTCATGAAAGATCCCAAAGCACATGCACTCACCATGCATGATGGAAAAGGGTCATTCAATCAGAAATCGAAGCAGAAACAAAAGGAGCTATTACATACAGAGTCAAAGAAGGAGGGATATTCCAAACCCTTCAAGGATTCTTTAGGTTCCAAAGATTCTTCAAATTCTAAAGGGAAGAAGAAGTCAAAGCAGTGAACATATTGCAATAAACCGAATCATGAAGAATCCACATGCATGAAGAAGTAGATCGATCTTATGACACACGTACTTCAAAAAAATAACCTTGAAGACTTCATTCCTGAAGGAGCCAAGAAGAAGAAGGAAGAAGACCATGCGCCTAAGAAAGGTAGTCATCATGATCTGCTTGAAATTAATTCATCATCTGATTCATGGATTGTAGATTCTCATGCATCACATCATATGCCAGGTAAAGAGGAATTTTTTACTTCTTTGAGTTCATGCTCTAGACCTCCTATTATCATGGGGGATGATAATCCAATAGCAGTTGTAGGAGAGGGAAGAGTGGAACTCCCTAATGTGATTTTTGAGAATGTCTTACATGTTCCAAATGTTTCTATAAATATGCTCTAAGTTTATCATATCACTCAAACATGTAAAAGGGTTGAATTTACATCAGATTTAGTTACTGTACTTGACATGCATGATAGTTCCATTATTGCAGTTGGTGAGGTAGATCACAAATCACGGTTGTATAAGTTCACTAAGTGTATTGACTATAACTCCTCTTTGTTACTTACACATGCTAATGATAGTAGTAGAGTATGGCATGAGATATTTGGTCATTTAAACTTTAGGTACATGCAATGACTTTAGAAGCAAGAAATGGTCAAAGTCTTGCCAAAAATTCAATTTTCTGAAGGGGTTTGTGAAGGATGCATTCTTGGCAAGCATCCTGAAGAGAAATTTGAAAAGGGGAAGTCAAGGAGAGCCTTCTCTTCCTTGGAGCTTCTTCACACTGATCTTATGGGTCCATTTCCACATTCGTCCATCAACAAAGCAAGGTGTGTTCTTACATTTATTGATGACTACTCACGCTATACTTGGGTTTATTTTCTCATACAAAAGTTTGAATTTTTTGAGCATCTCAAAGACTTCAAAGCTATAGTAGAGACACAAACTGGGAAAAAAATCAAGATCCTCTATACAGACAATGGGGGAGAGTATATCAACAAATATGTTCAGAATATTTGTTGTGAAGTTGGTATCCAGTTGCAGCACATAGTTCCATACACTCCACAACATAATGGATTTGTTGAAAGGAAGAACAGGCCTCTCAAGGAGATGACCAGTTGCATGTTGCATGAAATATCACTTCATTCCAAGCTTTGGGATGAGGCACTTAACTGTGCTACTTACATATAGAACAAAACACCTCACAGATCTGTTGAGGATAGGACACCCTTTCAAGCTGGGACAGGTGACAAACCAGATGTCACACACTTTCGCATCTTTGGATATAGGACATGGGCACTTATTCCTTCTGAAAAGAGGAAAGCCTTAGATCCACAGATCACACCTTGCATATTTGTGGGATATCCAGATGATGTGAAGGGGTATAGATTGATTGATCCCTCTATAGACTGGCTCATCATTGAGCGCATTGTTCAGTTTGAGGAGAGTCCTTTGCATGCTACTCCAGTGCAATATGTAGAGAATCTTGTGCTTCCATCAGTTCCAGACATTAGAAATGATGATTCCACACACTCAAATGCTACATATTTAAACACAGATTCAGAGGATTCTATACATGAAGATAAGCAGGTAGTACAGCCAAATGAGGAGATAGCATCATATCTTTATCAAATGACCAAGTGGGTAGAGTCCACACTGCAAGCAGTAGGTAACCTTGAAAGGGATCCATTGGATTCAAGGAGGACTCGATCTCAACATGTGGATTCTTCTCATGTACTTTCAGCTTCTGAACCAACAATGCCCATGCATTGCTATATGGTTCAATATTTTGATCCACATACCTACAGTGAGGCTGTTATAAATCCACTGTGGGAAGTAGCCATGTAGGAGGAGCATGACTCTCTCCTAGAGAATCAGACTTGGGATCTAGTTCCACTTCCACCGGGGAGGAAATTCGTCAGATGCAAATGGATCTATAGGGCCAAGAGAGAAGTAGATGGTCGGGTGAGTAGGTACAAGGCCAGATTAGTTGCAAAATGATTTCAACATATTCATGGGATATATTATGATGAGACCTTTTCTCCTGTAGAAAATATGGACTCCATTCTCTTTTCTCTAGCCATTGCAACAACCAAAGGATGGGAAGTTCACCAGATGGATGTGAAGAATTCTTTTCTTCACGATGACCTTCTAGAGGAGATGTACATGGAGAAGAACTCATATTTAGTATGCATACTGAAGAAGTCTCTCTCTGGCCTCAAGCAGGCACTTAGAGCATGGTACGCAAAGATGGATTCTTACTTGCTTTCACATGATTTTGTTAGATGTAAATCTGATTCCAATGTTTACATGTTGAGGACTACTGACTCTGTGATGATATTAGTACTCTATGTTGATGATATTTTGATCACCGGTAGCTCTACTTTATCCATTGCTTTGGTCAAATATACTTTTCATGACAGGTTCTCTATGATGGACATGGGTCCACTACACTTCTTTCTTTGTCTTGAGATCATTCAGGACGCTTTCAACATTAAAATTTCTCAGGCTAAGTATGTCAGGGATCTTCTGGATAGATTCCACATGACAGACTGTAAATCTACACCTACACCCTTCTTATCTGGGATCAGACTTGAGGATGGGAGGGATACACCATTAGTGGACAACACTTTGTATCGACAGTTGGTGGGGACTTTTCTGTATCTCACCCACACCCGTCTAGATATCTCTTATGCGGTAGGATCAGTTTCTAGATACATGCAGGAACCCCATGATCTGCACTGGAAGGCTTCCAAGTGCATCCTCATATATGTTCATGGCACCATGACTTATGGGATTCACTATGTAGTTGTTTGTACATTATATCTCATAGGATTCACAGATTTAGATTGGGCTGGTGATAGCACAAGTCACAAGTCCATGTCTGGGTACACTCTTAGTTTGGGGTCAGGCCTAATTTGTTGGTCAAGTAAGAAGCAATAATCCATTGATTTATCTTCTGCAAAGGTCGAGTACAGAGGAGTAGTCAATTGTTTCATTCAAACACTTTGTCTTCAACACTTCCTTATCGAGCTTGGTATCCAGCTTTAGTGTCCGACTATCATATGGTGTGACAATCAGAGTACACTAAGATTTTGCAGAGATCATGTACAACGAAAACGAACCAAACACATTGAGGTCCACATGCATTTCATCAAAGATTTAGTACATGACAGGATCACTGATTTGTAGTTACGTCCTTCCTCTGAACAGACTGTTGAAATATTCACCAAGACATTCACTGAGAAGAAGTTTTAGACTTTGCAAGATCATCTTGCAGTGAAGAACACAGTTGCCTAGCAACTACCTTTTCTTCTTTTGA
>ML787300.1:135050-159968 GCA_009831015.1 Picea engelmannii | reverse complement strand
GGGTTCCCACGTGGTTTTCCCTCTTTCCTCGTTTTTATTCAATGTTCATTAGTTGCATTGTACATGAGTACCTAAAATGGCCTAGTAGTCGGGACTCATTTTTTACTCCATGGTGATGTTAAAGGGGTGTTGGAGAAATTTCTATTTTCGACACACTAGTTCAGTGAGAGTAACACTAGTTCATTGGGAGTTAACTGACTAGTTCCATTTTAGACTTTCTAATATTATACCATCACTATTATGTATGCATTCCTAATTGTAGGATGTCATTGCCTATATGAGTGAAGATCACTCACTCATTGATAATATCATAAATACATTGATTCTCATTATTCATTGTGTATTTCTCTTCCTTGTCTTGATAACCTTTGTTTGGGTATGCTTTAGCTAGGTATCCTGTGCAGGTTTCCATGAAACATTGACACTCAAGTATTCCAGAGTGCCAAGTCTCTGGACTGCGCGATCTTACTCCACGCGTCTGCAAAAAATCAATGGTTATGATTTACTTCGAGACTTCGCGCTTTTGGTGAATTCCAAACTACTCACAAATGCAAACCTCTTAATTGCAATCCTTCCAAAGTGTCGTATCTTCTGACATGTGCCTCCTCTATTCAACGGTCATGATGGAATCCGACGCTTCATCCTTCGAGATTTCTCCATCCACACGACCCCACTTTCTCCAAAGTGGTTATCCTCTGAAATGAAGGATCTGTTAACACCTGTCCTCTACTGACAGATGGATCCGATGAACTTCGGTGCTCCAGCCTTTGGGATTTCTTTCTCTAACGAACTCTACTTTTCTCCTGAAGTGACCTTTCCCCGAAGTGGAAGATCTTCCACCACATGTCCTTTTGCAACAGATGAATGGGATGACTTCGGGACTCCGGACTTAGGTAATCCTCATGCCTTCACACTTCAAATCTCTTGGATTCGGTCAGTGCTAGGCTGACCACAGCCTAGATCTGACAATCTGATGGTATCCATGTAACCCCATATATCTATGGCTCATAACTTATGTTCAAGGGTCCCTCGGGTCTCGTTGTTAGGCCACACTAAGAGAGACACCTGGTGACCCCGTCACTCGACACATGGGATCCCACATGATATTGACATTAATAATCACATCCCCAAGATTGAACGCTAGTGAGGGATCCTGAAGGATCCTTATATCCAGGGTTCATAGTGACTGCGGGGCCCCAACGTGTTTGCTCTTTATCAGAGGGCTCAATCTCTGTAATTAGTAAAGTACTCTCCCAACTTGGTCTAATACAGATCATTGATCCTCCATCCCAATGAGATAAATGGTGTTGGTGAATCGTGGGACTTGAACTAGCATGTCTCCTAATTTCACCTCCACGCTCTGGAATGATTCCCCACCATCGATCTTCATTCACAGATTGATGGTTCACAGCGATTGTGGGGCCCAATCTCTGCAATCTGGGAAGTGCTCACCCAAATATTTCTAATCATGGTCATTGATATTCCATATCCAACGAGATCAACGACATTAGTTGATTGTGGGCCGTGAACTAGCACATCCATTAATTTCACCTCCGCACTCCGCAACGATTTCCAACCATCAATCTAATCGAGTGGTTGGTGTTTGATTTGTTAATTCTAGTGGGTCTTTGAGTCATTCTGACAACTGAGATAGGTTTTCCTCCCAATGAACGGTTCCCATTGATCTCCTCGGTTAGTTTATTGATTCATCTATGTCTCTTATTACTCAGGGAGTTCAAGTAATTTTGACTATCGTGAAGTTTGACATTCTAGACGTCGAACTCACGAAACTCTGAAACCATTTTAAACTATCTCTTTTCGGGCCTAGCACAGAGTTCCTAGACCCAGGTCACATGGACCTTCAGATGAATCTCGGGCTGTGCTCTACTCTTAGCTAGGTTTTAGTTAAGGTCATGGGTGCAAGTTCAAGGTCTCTCAGACTACTGGTTTGAAGGAAATATCTTCCTAGTTCACAGAATCTTAATCTTTGAAACTAGGTGGTGTAAACTAGTGAGGTTACCGAGACGGTAGAAGTGCCAAGAGGCTTGCTCCAATTACAGAGCTGTGAGGTAGCTCCTTGGAGAAAACACCTTCGAGATTTAAACTGGAGCATGCGAGAAAAGAAGAAGCACAATTCCTCAAGGAAACCAACGTATATACATAATTTAACCTTTTTAATGAAGAACCATTTACAGATAAGTAAATAGATGCATGCAACTATTAATTTCCAATTCAAGGCATAAAGTATGGAAAAACTTATTAGAACCAAATATCGTGAAGCGACTGCTAGAAAGGTTTCCCGTTTCCACCCAGCCATAGGCTCAGTCACTCCTAATGGATTTATCACTAGCCACCCCCGAGCTAGACCATGATGCTTTTAGATTGAATATCTTATTCCGTCTCAAAAATATATAGGGATGAAGGTTACTCTCCTTATCGTGTCTCAGTCTCTATTCCCCATGATCAGAGCACACTCTTTTCACAATTCTTCCTCGAATCCCAGAGCGTTCGCTCTCGTCTCTGCACTCTTTGCAAATTTCCTCTTTGACCCCCATGCTTTCCTTTCTTTCCTTTCCCAAAAATATTGTGTGTGGCCCGAATACCTTGTCCATGGTCAAGTCTGGAAGCCTTACAGATAGGTGGTGTGGCCCATCCCCTCATTAACTCTTGAGGAGGTCTACCCACCTATCAACCTGACCGTAATTCATTCCTGGGTCAGAGGGTTGTTCTGATCCTGAGTAATTAGATCCAGCAAAGTACTAGTTCAGTGGAGGTTAACGCAACCATTCCTGGTCCCCTCCACCATATTTTCATATCATTCATGGTCTCTCTTAGCATATCCCCTTTCCAGCAGTCATGTAACACATATCCATTTTATATTAAAATAATAGAATTTACATTCATCGACTTTTTATACAAAGGTTCATAAAATCAAACATTCTCACCTTTGAGTTTTCCATAGTTTCTTGGATAATATAGTTATATTTGCAAACTGGGGGAAACAAGGTATTACAATTCCCTCCCCCTTAAAGGAACATCATCCTCGATGTTCTATATTTCAACATGATATGTATATACATGAGTAAAAAAAATCGGATATGCATGTCTCATGGCATCCTCCATTTCCCACGTAGCCTCATCCGGGCCAAAGTGTTTCCACTGCACCTTGACCTATGCAATGGTTCGGTTCCTGAGTGAGGTTTCCTTAATGTCTAGTATGCATTGAGTTTCTTGCAGGAATTTTCCCTCTCAATCCACCTGGATCACATACCAGTCAATTATGTGATTACGATCATGTACATATTTCTTCAATAATGAAACATGAAAAACATTATGTACCTTTACTGTGGGAGGAAGTGCTAGCCTATAGGATATAGGTCCCACTCTATATAAGACTTCAAAGGGTCCACAATACCAAGGTGCTAGCTTGGCACAAGCTCCCATTATCAGGGAGCTCTTCTTGGGTCTAACTCTGAGATATACATGGTCTCATGTCTTGAACTCTCTGGGGGTTCTCTTTTAGTCGACATATCTCTTCTGTCTATCCTAAGAAATTTTCATATTTTGTTTGATCTGAATCACTTGTTTCTCCATTTATTTCATCATGTCTGGTCTGATTGAAATTCTATCCACTGGATTACTCCAACTGATGGGAATTTTGCACTGTCTACCATAGAGGGCTTCAAAAGAGCTCATCTTTAGTGACTCTTGATAACCATTGTTGTAAGAAAAATCTACCAATGGTAGGTAGTATTCCCACTTCTTAGTTTGATGCATTACATGCATCCTTAACATGTCTTCTAATATTTGTTTTACTCCTTCTGTCTGTCCAACATTTTGGGGGTGATAGGCTATGCTAAACAACAGTTTAGTCTCAAGACTAGCCATCAAGGATTTCCAAAAGCTTGAATTGAATTTTGTGCCTATGTTGGATATAATCTCTCTAGGCATTCCATGTAGTCTGAATATCTCCTTCATGAATATGTTGGTAATATCTATTGCCTTGCAATTCGACTTGACAGGAACGAAGTGAGCAGACTTACTCAATTTTCCCACCACAACCATGATGGAATCATTCTACGTAGTTGATCTTGGTAATCCGATGATGAAACCCATGGAAATGGTTTCCCGTTTCCATTCTGGAATTGGTAGAGGTTGTAACAACCCTGTCTGGTGTCGATATTTTTCCTTAACTTGTTGGCATTCTAGGCACTTAGCTAGATAGTCAGCTATGTCTTTTTTCAGTCCAGACCAATAGAATTGTTTCCTAGTGGTCATGATCATTTTCTGATATTCTAGGTGATCAATATATGGTCTCTTGTGTAGTTCATCCATTATGAACCTCCTCAAGTCATCACATCTTGGAATATACAATATGTTATTGTAGGTCAGCAAGCCTTCATCGAGTATACGATAGCCTTCATACTTTATCCCTATAGGATATTGACTTAGGTATGAGGTCACGGTCTGGAAGAATACATATATTTCTTGTGAATTCCTGATTCTTTCTATGACATCCATTTCACAGGTGCTTACTGCTGCCAGGTGAATCATTTTCACACTTCTGCTAAGGGCATCGACTACCCTATTTTCCTTCCCTTTGATGTGTTTTATTTTGAAGTTGAACTCACTAAGGAGAGCCATCCACCTAGCTTGTCTAGCATTGATTTTTGGTTGATCAAATAGATGCGTCAACCCACATTGGTATTTCATAAGTACAAATATCTTGCCCAGGAGGTAATGCCTCCACATTTTTAAAGCATGCACTATGGTATCCAACTCTAGATCATTGGTCACATAATTTAATTCATGCTCATTGAATTTCCTGGACATGTAGAAAATTACATGTAACTCTTGCATAAGGAATCCTCTGAGTCCTTCCTTGCAGGCATATTTACACACGAGGAAGTCATTATCAGATTTTGCAATCTTCATCATGGGTGCATGGGTCAGGAGGTATTTCAGTTCCTGAAATCTTTCTTCACATTTTGATGTCCAAGTGAATTTAACCCCCTTATTCTAGAGGGTAGTGATTGGACAACCAATATTCAAAAATACATTTATGAAACTTATACAATATCCTTCTAAGACCATAAAGGATATGATATCAGATACATCTTTTGGGGTAGGTCATTCCATAATATATATGATCTTGTCAGGGTCTACTGCTACCCATTCTTCAGAAATGACATGGCCCAAGTAATGCACTTGCTTCTGGAAAAAGTGACACTTGCTAATGTTAGCATAGAGTTGATGTTATCTTAGTAATTGAAGTACAAGTCTAATATGTTCTTCATGCTCTTCTCTGTTCTTGGAGTAGATTAATATATCATCAATGAAAAACAATTCAAATCTGTCTAGGAATTTGTTGATTACATTCTTCATCAAGCACATAAAAGTGGCGGGGGCATTGGTTAGTCCAAATGGCACCACCACAAATTCATAGTGACCATAGCTTGTCCTGAAGGCCATTTTTTGGATGTCTTCATCCTTGATTTAGACTTGATGGTATCCAGATCTCAATTCAATATTTGAGAAAATGGAAGCACCCCCTAATTGGTCAAACAAGTCATCGATTCTTGGTAAGGGGTAATTTTTCTTTATGGTTTTCTTATTGAGTTGTCTATAATCTATGCATAGTCGAAGCGTTTCATCTTTCTTTTTCACAAACAAGGCTGGTACTCCCCATGGAGAAACATTGGGCTAGATGTAACCTTTTTCCATCATTTCTTTTAGTTGTAGCTTGAGCTCAACTAGCTCAAGTGTACTCATTCTATAGGGTGTTGACACTGGCATTGCTCCTAGTATAAGTTCTATCGAAAAATCAATGTCTCTTCTCGGAGGTAAACCCGGTACCTCTTCTGGAAACATGTCTCTATACTCTATTAATATGGGGTGGTCCTCTAGGTTAGTTTTGTCATCCTCAATAGATTCCAACACCTGTATTGCATATAGAGGACATCCCTTTCTGCAATAATTTTTCATTTGAAGGGATGATATTTGTCTCACTGAGACAAGTTTATGAATCCCTTGGAGGGTCATATTTCCCCCTTCTTCATTTACACATTCTAAAGTTTTATGGTAACAGTGCAACTTAGTCTTATAAACGGCCAACCAATCCATACCAATCAACAAGTCATAAGATCCTAGGGGAAGTATGTTAAGAATCGCTTGGGTGGGAAACCCATCCATGATGAATTGGCAAGCTGGTAAGACCCCTGTTACTTTTCTTCTGGTTCCAGTGGCTAGTTGTACCAAACATGGATTAACATCTATAACTGGTTGCAGTTTACACTTATCAAAGGTCTTAGGGGCCACATAACTCAAATTAGAACCAGGGTCAATTAAAATAGAAACTAGACGGTTGGTGATGATACCTTCCATCTCCACCACTGAAGCTTCGTGGTTAGATTGTTTATTATCCAAAGTCGAATAAATCCGTGGCATGCTCCTAGGCACATAATTGATTTTGGTAGCTTCTTGGATGTTGTATGTTCTCCTACTATTTTTTTGTCTCTGTGGGAAATCCCTCATCAGATGTTCTTCTCTACAACCCCGAAATTTCAAGGGTTCTCTCTTTGGGTTAATAGTCTTTCCTAGGGCTGATCCAAAAGGTTTATTTCCACTCTGGGAGGGGAAATTTTGTTGGTTCACATTTCAGGTAGGAAGGATTATCCTTGAATCCTTCCTATAGTTATTAAATATTGAGGATTTAAATCCCTTCTTCTTGAACCCCAAACTATTCTTCTTCTTCCAGCCATTGCGAGGTTCTGTCTGACTCCCAAAATGTTCATAACAATACCTTGCCTTCTGAATAGTGTCTTCTAAAGTCTTTGGCTCGTCAAACTCAGTCCTATTTCAGTAGGTCTAAGGTAACCCACTGATAAATCGTTGGAATTTTACCTTTTCATCTTTTATGTAGGGTACATACCTCAGCAGCTCAAGGAATTTATTGATGTATTCATCTATGTTGAGCTATCCCAACTTGAGTTCATAGAACTCTTTAGTCCTCCTGTCGAAGTATTTCTTTGACATATACTTCTTCTTGAAGTGTTTCTCAAACTATTTCCATGATAAGTCATTTTCATGGATTCCTTTCATGTTCTTAAGATCTTCCCGCCAAATGGAATCTTTTCCATTTAAGTTGAATATGGTTATTCGAGCCTTCAAATTTTTAGAATAGTCATGAAATCTGAAGTACTTATTTAAACCAAGAAACCAAGATTTTTCCTCTTCCCCTTTCTCAATCTCTCCAATGAAAGAGGGTGGTTTATCTTTCTTGTGTTACAAGGGAAAAACTCTTTATGGCCAAGGGTAAACCATAACAGACAGGTATGACTATAGAAATCAACTTGATTCCAACATATGCTATATAAACTAATGTTCAATATAAGGAAGAGGCCTACCTCGATACAATGTTCAATGATGTTCCACCGTTGAGCACTTCAACCCAAAGCTTTATACCTGCAATAAGTTCTTAACAAACGAGCAAAGAAAGTATATAATGATGATATAAAGGAGGTTAGCACATCAAATAGCATAATCTATTAATGAACATTACAAACATGCCCATAGATAATAATCATACATTTGCAATATACCATTAGGATGGGAAAGGAGTATTTCTATTAATAATTGATCAGTAGAAGTGACAACATTACAGACTTCCATTTTGGCATGTTTCGAAACCAAGAAACCAAGTTCCTTCCAACTGGGCCTCCACCACTTCAATCCTCAACCAAAGGAAATCTCATAGGATAGAGTCAATGAGGTTCTCTCAACAATAGGGAAAGATCTTGGGGGATGAACACTGTGTTCAGACTTGAGGGACAAAGGGATGCAGACTCAATGTGAAGTAACTTCTCCAGAGTAACTTTGCTCTCAAAGTTGAATGCTTTCTCCTCTTTTCCATAGTTTGGAATTGTTCTTTTATAGCCTTCAGAATGAAACTGAAGGGCCAAGAAGTAATGTTTCTAGTATATGGAAGGCCACGGATCAGAGATCTCCTGTCGTGACATGGGAACCTGACTTCAATTTTTTATTTTCTGGCAAAAATCCCGTTGTACCCGGGCTGTAGTGGAGCAGTCAGCGTATTCACATCTTGCATTGCTGATAGGGAGCGTATATGTGGGAAAATGTATATTTTTGGCTCTGGATTCATCAAAAAGGAATGAAAAGTATGCATAGGGAAATGGAAAAAGGCCCTATGTGAAAGATAGCAATGGTGAGGAAAATCTTTCTATAACAGATGCCCCGTAATGTGTGAGATCGGAGGAGTATCTGTGATCACCGAAATACATTATAAATAACCTAGAAGTGGAGTGGTAGAAGACCAACTGGACAAACTCAATTTTTCATCACATTCTGTACTGACTTTGCATACATGGCTTCCAAAAATACAATGCAGATCCATGTGGAAAATATACCAAACAAGTGTTCGTGGCCATGAATAGGAAAATACAAATGCGGTTGTGTGCCAAAAGTTGTCATAGTCACAAACAAGGCCTAGTGAAACCAGTCTCAAAATCAATCTAAAGATATCTATATACCATGGAGTACAATTTGATCTCCCATGATCACCAAAGTCGAACAGGTACTGGTCTAGTGAAAGGGAAAAAACAACTCAGGAAAGTTGCAGCCACATAGTGATGTATTCAAGTCTTCTACACTATCCACTGAGGGTGCAAGTCTACATCATGTGAATAAAGGAGTTGAGGTCAAACACAATGAGACATCGTTTGATTACCAGTCATTGAGGTATACCATTAACAAACGTGAGACAACCTACCAATAATGAAAGTAGCTATCAAGGCACCGAGTACATTCCTACAAGTGTGAATAAATGAGTTGGTGTCGAACACTTGGGAAATCCATTGATCATGATACATTGATGTATTCCCATCTTTCAATGGAGAGAGAGCCTACCACTAATGACTGCAAGCCTCAAGGTACTCGTAAAACTCTAGGTCCCGTATCTAGAATAAATGATTTGAAGTTGGTGGAAAGAGACCCACTGAAAGGAGAGAATTAAGGCATCTCTCATTAGTCGGCACGAGGAACAAAGAAGGAGCTTCATGATTTGGTGGAAACCAGATGAAGAAAATGTTCACGGACCAATGACCCTGTGCGTCTTTCACGTATACCAAATGCAAGTGGTATGCTAAAAAGACCCTCTGAATAGCAGCCAATGATGAAAACTACCGACAAAGGCGAGGGTACCACCAATAAGGCTAATGGCATCCAATACACCGCACGAATCTCAAAGTGTGAATAGATGTCTTGTTGGCGAACACAAGGGAAATAACCCAGTCAAAAACCAATGATGAAATGTCAATTGTCGGGTTCAAGGTGACCTATCAATGAATAAAGTAGGGCCAGGGTGCATGATAAGACCATAGTATCATGTGATTCTGGGACAAACTAAGGGTATGGCCGACATGCAAAGTCAATATTTCTTAAGAGTGGCCAACACAGGTTGATAGATTACCTTTGAGCAAGAGCATGAGACATATGGTGACTCCAGTAGCATAGACTCAATGATGTGACTATTAGATGCAGGAGGCATCAATAACAATCTCTATAGGGACTGGAAGAGTAACCATCCAATAGAGAAAAATTTGTAACGAGATCAACTTCCTGAGGCCATGCTAAAACAAAAATTATGATGACGCAAGGACTCAATAAATTTGTGCTATGTTCAAAGATGACACGACTGCTGCTAATTATAATATAGTACTCCTTTCCCGCCCGTCTTTTTTTTGTTTTTTTATAACAAATGAATGTTATGACATAGAGGAGGAAACTAGTGTCGCAAGTAAGAAAAAATAGTTCCAATAGTGGAACGTACCTATGCTTAATGCAAGGAAATGCATGCGGGAGATGGAAACTCAGGTTGATGTTCCCTCTAGGGTATAGGGTGTCAAATTAAGAAGGATATAAATAAGGCTCTGCTTGGTTGAGGATGCAAAAATTGCTTAGGCAACGGTTTATAACGCAAAGCGAGAACCGACTAAAGGCTCAATACTGCAAGTGAGGGCATGAGATGTAATCACAACTTAATGCCAAACAATATCCTTTTTGATGTCTTTTAGTCTACTTGGTGTGAAAAAGTGGTAAACTTGTGCCAAATAGATGTCTTTTCAAATCCAATTTATGAGTGTGAAAAAGACAACTTCACTTGGCAATATTTTCTATTTTTGATAGCGAGTTGGAAAAGAGCTTAACTAAGACTCATGACCTTTCAAATCCAATTTAACGAGTGTGAAAGGGACAAATCACTCAATAATATTTTATATTTTTAGGCGAGTCGGAAAAGAGCTTAACTAAGACTCATTTTTCTGGAGTCTACGGGGAATAAGGTCACTTGTGCATGAATGAGAAATGAGGCTCATCATAAATTCATGTATTAAGTTGTAATGGACTCTCGGTTCTAACGAAAAAACTTAGCATAGTCACTAAATGATAAAGGGGGTCTAACTAGGGTACCCATGTTTGGTAAGTCTCTACCATTTATTAGCGACATTATTTATAGCAGATGGGTGGTTCGATGTCATAATAAATGGGTTCATTCCTAAGGTGTAAAAAGCGATATTCGAAGGATAATGAAAAATGCATGATGGAGTGGATACCTATCCTATATGCTAGGTTATGAAAATACATGCCCGAGGTGACGAACGGTCAATTATGACGTGGAAAGCCGCAAGAAAACCAAGTCAAAACTACAACAAACCATCTCAAAACCACTCTTGAATTAGTCCATTAGGTTAAAAAATAGCATGAAATTATTTAAAGTGGGTAAAAGTAATTTATAAATAGTAATAAAATAAAAAATAATTGTATAATTTTGATTTTTACCCAAATAAGGCAATTTGGATCAAAAATACCTCCAGGATTCAAACGGATATTGTGGGAGCATCGGGCAATGAAATCACGAACTGTCTGGATCAGGTAACACTTCATCTCTTCCTCTTCAAATTTAGTGGATTACATTTTTTAATTAGGTTTCTATTTTTTAGTTTTTGAGGGCGTAAGTTAGGATTTTCGGTATACGCGAGTTTCCTTGGATAGGTCACATGTACGACTAGGTATACGCCCCTATGTGAACCACAGTGAGTGTGTATTGATACCTACACACGACTTTGGGAAAGTAAGCCATGTATAGTTACACAAATAGCCAAAATAGGGGTTCTTAACTCAAAAAATGATTTGTTTTTTGTAGGATTGTCTTGGAATGGAGAGAGCCAGAGCATGAAGAGGTGTATGCAGCTGTTGAATGAGATCCGGTGGCTCAAGCAGCTCTAAAAAGATGTGGCTTGTACAAATTTTGGGCTCTCAAAGGAATGAGGGCCCAAGTGGGGTTGTTGGAGATGTTGGTGGGTTACTGGGACCTTGATAGCGAGAGCTTTGTCCTTGATGGACAACCATTGAGGATCGAAGTAGAGGACATCTACTTCTTGACTGGTCTATCACGCCAAGGGGAGGTTGTGAACCTCAAGTCATGTGGAGCGGGCAGTGGGATGAAGATCAAAGAGTATATCGATGCCCATTGTGTAGCAGGGACTCCCAAGGTGGGAAGCCAAGTCCCCATCCGGGCAATAAGTAACCTTAGTTTGAAGATCATTTTGCTCATACTTACCATGATCATATGTTCAACCTTGTTGCATCAAGAATAAAGAGCACTTATGTTTTACGCAGTAGAGTGTGCTAGATCCACTGTCTATGATTGGTGTACCTCACTACTAACTAATATGAAGGGTCAGCTGACAGAGTGCAAACACGGGAGTAAGCGAAACTTTGGATTTTCCTCTATTCTTTGTACTTTTTTTTTCGAGCAGGTTCCAAGTCTGGGACCTAGACTAGAGATCCTTCCTAGAGAACCACGTGATCCATCCATGATGTGGTGGATCGAGGTCATGAAATGGCAGGGGGGAGGTAGGGTATCAACACCCTACAACGATGATTTTTTCTTCTGGTGGCGGTGGAAAATCATTGCTCTAGATGAATATCCCTATTTGGGGATCGATTTCAGAGGAGATTCTGATATGCCACTTCCATCACGGGCCGCCTATGGTGATATAGGTAACAAGTTTTTAAATATTTCATTTTTTTGTATTTTTGTATTTAAAGAACAAAAATATTTTTGAATGGTGTTTGAATATTAAATAGATACATCTGTAATCACAAACGTGGTTCTGCGACAGCTAAAGGGATTCCTTCGACATAGATGGAGGAACCGGGGAGGTGAGGTGGTGGGAGGAGAAGTGGAGAGGGTCCTACAAAACGTGCAAGGAAACCTGTCTCGTTTGACACAGAGGATTCCTATGGTTTAGGTAGAGGATCTACCTGAAGTCATGCAGCGATAGGTGGTTGGTGTACCTAGAGCATGGGTATGACTCTTCTGGCATTTCACAAATGTCGTGGTTTTCTATCATGATGCACATCTGGCGCCATAGGCGTAGATGTCGTGGGATATGTATATCGACTGTATATGTGTATTGAGGGTTTTGGCCCCAATTTTGTAATATAAACACCATATTTTGAAATATATAAAAGGGGATCTTTGGATTTACTTATATCTTACAATGTGTACATTGATTTAATGGTTTTATTTGCTTTATTAATGTGACAAATGCCAATCTAAAATGTAATTAGCGTAGGCATTGGATACATGATTATAACTCCTAGGAATGTGATAATATGTAATAAAATCAAATTGTCATTCTAAAATATGTGCCCGTAGGAATCGACGGAGTAAAGTAGGATCGCATACGCAGTAACGGTCGTTCAATTGACATACTACTAACTGGGAATCCAGGAAAACTTCTAAAAAGAGAATACCATGTGAGATAGCATAGTGCAAAAGTTCTATGACGATGCTATATTTGGCCACGTTATTCGTGGATGGCCCTAGGCATGTGCCACCTGAAGATACCAACAGACTCTCGGGTGAGTAAACCACCCAAGCGGCGAAAGAAAAGTTTCGTGTATGATGACTAGCTCCATCTGCGAATCCTAGGTAGACCGAAGACTCCGTTGACATCTTCCAACAAAGGGAAAACGCGATAAGCAAGCTAACGACAAAAGAAAAGGAGAAAATAGACATATATACATTAAATTTACATTGGTATACAAAGATTTCCGCCCAAGCCTGGGGCTCAAGCGTAGTGCCTTTTCAGGTAGAGCCCATTTCTGGGCTCAGCCAACTTATTCCCTTCATAATCTTCCAAATCATAGGCTCCTTTTTCTAGGACTCGTCGCATGATGTAAGGACCATGCCACATGGGTTTAAACTTGCCTGCCCCTAGCAGTTCTTTGGCTTGATCATATAATAGGACCAAGTCACCCTCAACATACAACTGGGGAAAGAAAAACTTGTCGTCCTGAACCTTAACACATTTCTTGTTTGCCTCGATAGTCATAAAGGTGTCCCAACGCTGCTAGTCAAGACTCTCTAGGTGCACAAGGCATCGCTCTAAATCTGAAGTGTCAAGTAGGAGCTCAACTTCCAACTTGAGATAAGGGATTTCGCATTCAAAGGGGAGGATTGAATCCACACCGTGCACTAACTGAAAAGGGGAAAAAATGGTGGCATTCTTAACCGAGGTTCGATATGCCCAAAGCATGGGATATAGCATGATATACCAGTTCGAATTACTCTGACTGACAGTTTTTTGAAAAATAGTCTTGAGACACTTGTTGACGGCCTCTACTTGCCCATTTTCCTGGGGGTAAAAAGGGGATGATTGACCATGTCTAAAACCCATCTTAGATTCTAGTTCTACTATCATTTCATTCTAAAAGTGACTACCATGATTAATGACAATCTCGCTCGGGATACCAAACTGGGTGATAATTTGGTTGAACACGAAGAAGGTTGCAGTATTCCCATCAGATTTTATGGAAGGCATGGACTCGGCCCACTTAGTGAAGTAGTCAATGACCACTATAATATGTTGGTGCCCGCCGGTCGAATTTGGGTTGCAATTGATGAAATCTACCCCCCACTTGGTGAAGGGACCGATGGTAATGACTGGGTGAAGAGGGGCTAGATGTGAGCGCATTTTCCGAGTGAACATCTAGCAGGGGTGACACTTCTTAACCTCTTTGATACAATATTTAAAGATAGTGGGCCAGAAATAACCGGCTCGCAGGATTTTTTGGGCTATCGCCAGCTCGGATAGATGACCACCACAAGCCCCTTTGTGGCAATCATTTCAGACTGACTTAGCTTCCTCGTGAGATAAGAAACGACATAAGATATTATCTATTCCTTGGATATATAAAGTGTCATCGATGATGGTACACATTTTGTCTTGATATCTAACACGTCATTGATCATCTCATGAGAGATGTTAAGTGAACTTCAAGGTTTGAAGATATAAAACAATGTATCCATACCAGGGGTAAGACAAGGAGACAAGGAAAATGTGTTCATTTGCAAATGAATCAACATGGACAACATCCTCATCTAATCGTGGAAAATCAGATATTAACTCCATAAAATCTAGTGATTTATTGGACTTGGCCGAAGAAAAGTCAAGTTCAAATTCTTATAAGATGACAATCCATTTATTATATTTCCCCCCTATGATACGTATGGTAAGGGAGTATTGAAAAGGATTGACATCAACAACCAATGTGGTCTTGCAAAGCAATATAAAGTGTCGTAAACGTTGGACTGCGTGAACGGCAACCGAAGCCATCTTTTCAACACGAGAGTAATTAATCTCAAGGACAACTAGATTTCGACTAAGATAGTAGATGACGTGCTCATGGATCTCATAATCCTCCTAAACTATAACCATACCAATCGTCTGAGCAGACGCGTAAATATACAATAAGTAATCTCTACTGTAATCAGGGGATTTCAGCAGAGGGGTTGATACCAAGGCTTTCTTCAAAGCATTGAAAGACTCCTGGGATCACTCATCCCAGATAAATGGAGTGTCTTTCTTAAAGAGGTGCATGAAACCCTTAGTGATATTGGCATAATTCACTATGAAATGACGTAGAAAGTTAGCTTTCCTCTGGAAACCTTGAAGTTGTCTAATTGTGTGCGGGGGAGGCAACTGAAGTATTGCCTCAACCTTAAGAGGATCTACCATGATCTCGGTCTCGAAAACTAGAAACCCTAAGAGACGACCAAACTTAATGAAAAAGATGCATTTATCAGGGTTTAACCGGATTCTATAGTAACAACATCTTTCAAAAACTAGCCGAAGGTGTATAACATGATCCACTCTCTTGCGAGAGTGAGCAGGAAGATCATCAAGGTAGGCTTCGACTATGTTCTTGAGATCATTAAAAGCAAAAGTCATGGCACATTGGAAGGTTTCTCCGATGCTTTTAAGGCCGAAAGGGATTTTCCGGTATGGAAAAGTACCCCAAGGACATATAAATGTCATCTTGTGTTGGTCCTCAGGTTTGATCTGGATTTGGTTATATCCTGAAAATCTGTCCACAAAATAAAATATCTCACCTCCCGCACACTCAACGAGAATCTGATCAATGAAAGGTGTGCGGAAGTTATCTTTGGGACAAGCCTTGTTCAAGTCATGAAAGTACATACACACACGGATGGTTCCTTTCTTTTTATTCATGGGAACATGGTTGGATACCCATTCGGTCAAGGGAACCGGGTAGATGAATCCAGTGTTAAGTAGCTTCTCCACCACTGCCTTAATAGTAAGGGCCTTCCTAGGATTTACAGCTCTGAGACATTGTCAAATAGGTTTATCATCTGGATAAGTCCTAATCTCATGTTTGACAATACGAGGGTCGATCCCTGGCATCTCTTCGTATGACCAAGTGAATACATCTCGAAATTCTTTGAAGAGTTTGGTGTAGATCAAAATTTCTTCTGGCGAACAATCCACACCTATATTTACATTCTCAATCTTGCCAGGGTTATCAAAGATATCGATCAAGACAGTAGGAGAAATACTCGCCATATTTCCCTCAGCATAAATTTTGTGTTTATCAAATGGAACTATGGCATGACCGACTATCTCACTCGAGGTAGACCGAAAATCATCTTGCTCGATTCTTTCAAAACTTGGGAGAAAATAAAATCGATGATGCATATCATCCCAAGGTCTCTCGAAACTATTCATGGCTTTGAGGATGGCTTCATCCGAAGGAAAAATCTCATCTAGGAAATCATGTGAGCAGGACGACGAGGTGGCCCATATAGGCCTGAGAACAGGATCCTCCTCGTCTGTCGGTGAGGTAATAGGATCGGGAGTGGCAAAAGAGTCTAGAACAACATGATACACTATCTCTACTGCCGATAGAGGCATCTCCATGCCAGCATGAAACTGTCCTTCACCTGACAAATTCGAAGAAGGTAGGGTCCATGGATCACTAAAATAGGAAGTGTGGAAAGGAATGGACCTCCCTGTTGAAGCATGCCTACTAGACATGGCGTAAATGTGGTGAATCGGTGTTGAGAAGTCGAAGGTACCCATGAGGGAAGAATACATTCTGACGTTGATATTCTTAGTTGTTGGCTGATAATTGTCGATCACAGAGATCGACGGTCCAAAAGATGCATTAGGACTAGAGTACGCAAAGGATAACTGGTCGATAGTCACGATCTCCCCTTGATGAGGAAAACAAAATATATAGAAAATGGAAAATAGGACAACGACCATAACATAGGTCCAATTGCGACCTAGTAACAGGTTATAACTGAGAGGTGCATCAACTACCTCTATCTCCACCTCTACCATCTTCCCACCTAACTGGACCGGAAAGGCAGGGAGAATACTATGAGGAAAGAAGGAATGACTGTCAAATGTAGTCAACATGTTTGATGACATGGAAAGGGTCGGAGAACCGAGAGCTTTCCATGAGACCAAGGACATCATGCAAGTGGAAGCACCTTCATCAACGACTGCTTGTTTGATAGTATACTTGGAATACTCCATGTGGATTTGGAAAGCCACATGGTAGGCTAAGAAAGGATTCACATCTGTGACATCAAACTTGATGAGTTTTGAGCCACTAGGCTCTATAGCTTCTAAGGCAGAGAGTAGGGCATTCCTCTGTGATGGACACGTCTAGAGTACCTCCAAAGCCAACATCGCACAAGGTGTTTTGCCCAGATCATCAACGATAGAGTAGTTCTAGGAAGCTCTAGCATTAGGGTTGTGAGTAGAGCGCTTGAGCACTCCTTTCGGAATACGAGGCGGTGGCTCTAGTTTCTCAATCTGTAGGTTCATCTTCAAAGGGGGAGGAGGAGCTTCTAGGCTAGTACTATCTTTTGAAGAGAAATAATCTCGAGAACGGGTGGCTACGTCAATTTTTACGTCGACGATATTGATACAAACACGGTCGCCATCCTGTCACGATGGGTTTTGACTTCCACTAGATGTGTTTCCGTCATTCAAAGAGCTCGAGGCTAAGTGTTGATTGTATGGGAATGGATTCATCAACACAGCGAACGATAGATTTAAAATCCTCGTAGCCTCCGTGAGTTTGTGAAATAAATGTGTAAGGTGGTCATCAGTACAAAGTTTACAAGGAAACTTCACTTTACATTTCTCTATCTTTCCCTCTCCAACATTATCATTCTGCTTCCCATTATTATTTTTGTCCTTGGGTTTGTTACCATTTTTTCCACCCTTACGGTTGTTTCAACCTTTCCTTTTATTCCCATTTGGTTGTTGGTCACCATTTGGGTTTTTCGACGATTGCACAGAATGTGCATCCGCTGACTGGGTGGGTTTGGAGGATCTTGACGGAGCTGACCCTCTTGCAGAATTCCTTGCCGAGTCTTCGAGATTTACATTGATGGACCCTATAATGCCATTAGCATGAGGTCCGTTTTTTTGCCTAGGATCGTAATTTGACTGTGGTGCTTCTGGAAGAAGGTGATATAACATCTGAGACTGACCATATATTAAATCTAATTGTTGGGATCTAAAGATAGCTTCTTCCTCGTTGGATACATCGGAAGTAGCAATGTCCTTCAAGATAGGAGGGTGAAAAGACTTTAGAAACCATTATAGAAGAAAGCTCGGGGGTATAGGGGTCTTAATCAACTTCCTTCATCTACGCCACTCCTGGATATGATCTAAGATATGAGTGGTGCTATCCTAGTGTAAGGTCGACAAAATTTCAAGGCCAACATCATAACGAATGGGTAACTGAAAGTGGTTGAGAAAGTCCACTACCAACTGATTAAATGATCCATGTGTTCCCCTGGGTAGCTCAATGTACCATTGCAAATAAACTCCAATGAGGGTGTGTTGAAACAATCATAATCTAATGGAATCATGGTTCAAGGAATTCGATGAGCACCAAAGGGGAAAGCTAGTGACGTGTTCACCAGGGTCCTCACCCTCAAACTTTGGAATCTTCGAAGGAATTTTGGTGGGGATGGGGGACCATGAGGGATCATGAAGTACTATGTCATTCATTAACTTAGCCAAGTCTGGAATATTGAGCGTGGCCAGAAAAGGGAGATGGGGTTGTGGCCTCGGGCCCCATCCTCCCGTGAAAGATTGTGTGTTGGGAACTGTATTCCATCTAGGATTCGGGTAAGTACCAAAGCCATGTCTGGAATTATAAGGCCCTCCTCCAGGCTGATTCGTATAGGATGGTTTGGGCATCATTCCAGCAGGAATGTTCTGATAAATATTATGAAAATTTCCTCCGGTCGGATTAGATCTGAACTGGGAGTTGTGAAAATTTCCCCCAACCGAATTGGATAAGGGTTGGGGGTTGCCCAAAGTGTAATATTGACCTCCTCCAGATGGGAATTCAAAGAATTGAAGTGGATTCTTCATACCAAAAGTATTGGTCAGAGTCGACACTGAGTGGGTGGGGATATAGGGCACTTCCCACATTAGGATTTGTTTGGGGAATATGAGAACCACCAAATGGGAAAGGAGTGTAATGAGGTGTAGTGCCCCCAAGTCCAAAGCTAGCATTAGGGCTAGCATTTGGGATGGCAGTCGAAAACTATGATGTGAATTTAGGCATACCATAAGAAAATGGTCTAGAAGCCATAGGGATGGACTGAACATTCTAACTCGGTGAGTGGCCGAAACCCCCAAAAGGGTTTAAGGCAAGAGATGAAGCATTAACTACAGGTCGAGCCATAGTACCAATATAAGCCTCTAGCCTTGCAACTGTAGTGGCTGCAGGAGTCAAAGGGGTGCCATTAATTATAGTGGGTATGAGAGTCGAAGAACTCCCAGTGTTCTAAAGACTAGACTCAGTACTCATCCTTGTGGAACCACAAGTCTGAAAGGTGGATGTGTGTGTACCACGCCTGATAACTCTACGCCTTTTACAAGGCAAGGACTCAAAAACTGGTGGTAATTATAACAACCAATGAGAACGGCGAGGAAGATGGTCCAAATCCATGATGACTTATGACTCTACAAAATAAAAATATATTCTAATGCCAACTAGTAGTCAAAGAGCATACCAAAAATTTGAATGGACAATATGCATGCAAACGGGCTAAAGTGGTTGAGTGGCCTTCCTTGCTAAAGAAGGTATGTCTCGTCCAAAAGGGACCTAACACTCCCCGCTAAAGTTTGGAGGTAACATAATCAGTTATAGGAGCCCTTGTGGGCTTAACAACCAGTCGGTCAGATCCCCCCAGAGAGGTAATCCTCCATAATGGTTGTGTGTTGTCCGACCCCTATTTGACCCAGGGTACAAGAAGAATAACCCCTACAAGTAACCTATGAGATACCTAAGCCAATAAACTAATAAATCACTATATAATCGATGCACATGAGAGAAGTCATAAGTCTGGATCACCATATGGGTAGGGTAGCAATGCTCGAAACATTGAAAGCACCGCCTCTCACAGAGGTATGGGTACTAGCAATATCACCAAATATGAATAAATCGACAGAAATATCTCTGATGCTAGGTGAGTGTCCACAGGTTATCCCTTCAACTAACTTCATGCAACCTCCTAATTAACTTTGGTGTGAGTGGAACCTTTTGATATTACCAATTATACAATGGACTTCTCACCTCCTTGTCTCAGACACATATGTTGATTTAATTTCCTTGGAGAAGTTTACTCACAAAAATCATATTCCAAGGCACTATATCCTAGGCTAGTTTGTGCACCATAAAAAATAAAATCGTGACTAATCAATTTTTGTTTAAAGCTTAAATTTTATTGGTCATGATTACTCAAAAGGGTATGGAAGCGAAACTGATGATGTTACGACTCTGCAAGAAAATGATTATGAATATAATGCAAAGTCTATCTTTAACTTTTCAATGAATGATATGCTAATAAAAACAGTGCAATTTTCAATTTCAACTCTGCAATTCAGAAGTAAAATGCAATCTTTCTCTAAATGAACTAAGCTAATGATAAAGGTTCAAAGAGAAAAATGTTGACCAATGCAAAATGCCTATTTTTTTGTATTTTCAATATATTAAAGAGAAAATGCATGGATTGTAAAGCAACATGATATATAAATCCTACTGTGTATAAATGAAATAACTCAAGCAGAACACCAAGCAGCCAAGCAAACAACCTAGGGCTCAAGGAAAAACAAGGATGAAAAATAAAGAGAAAGACTACGCCCAAAAATTCAACCTCCAATAGGTTTCCTATCAACCCAGAAAAACTCAACAAGCACTACAGAGACCTAAGAAAACTCGACAATCATCAAATCTCACCCAACAATCACTAAACCAAGTAAACAACTAAAGGAAAGTGGTATACATGAATGTTCAGGAGAACATGATGTATATATGCATCTTGTAGTGAGACAACATGCGGGTATACATGATTGTCGGGGAAAAAGGAGCATATATGCTTTGAAACAAGGCCAGACAAAGGCAAGAAGGATGAAAACTCAGACCCAAAGTGAACAGAATCTATCAAGCAGTGATACGACAAGAAACACAAAGTAAAAAAAGCAATGCAAGAAGAAAAAGTACTTCAACCCTTATAAGGAAGATCTATCCCCAGTGGAGTTGCCAATTCTGTTACGATGGAAAAACTCTCTATGGCCAAGGGTAAACCACAACAAACATGTATGACTGCAGAAATCAAGTCGATTCCAACATATTCTATATAAACTAATGTGCAAGATAAGAAAGAGGCCTACCTCGATCTAATGTTCGATGATGTTCCATTGTTGAGCACTTCGACCCAAAGCTTTATACCTACAATAAGTTCTTAACAAATGAGAAAAGAAATTATATAATGATGATATAAGGCGGGTTAGCACATCAGATAGAATAATCCATTAATGAACATTACAAACACACCCATAGATAATAATCATACATTTTCAATATACCAATAAGACGGGAAAGGAGTATTTCTATTAATAATTGATTACAGAAGTGACAACATTACAGACTTCTGTATCGGCACACTTAGAAACCAAGAAACCAAGTTCCTTCCAACTAGGCCTCCACCACTTCAATCCTCCACCAAAGGCAAGCTCATAGGAGAGAGTCAATGAGGTTCTCTCAACAATAGGGAAAGAGCTTGGGGGCTAAACACTGTGTTCGGACTTGAGGGACAAAGGGCTGAAGACTCAATATGAAGTAATTTCTCCAAAGTAACTTTGCTCTCAAAGTTGAATCCTTTCTCCTCTTTTCCATAATTCAGAATTGTGCTTTTACAGCCTTTAGAATGAAACCGGAGGACCGAGTTGGAATGTTTCCAGTATATGGAAAGCCAAGGATCATATATCTCATGTCGTGACATGGGAACCTAACTTCATTTTTCTATTTTATGACACAAATCCCGATGTACGCGGGCTATAGTGGAGTAGCTAGTGTATACACATCTTGCATAGCTGATAGGGAGCGTATATGTGGGAAAATGTATATTTTTGGCTCTGGATTCATCAAAAAGGAATCACAAGTCTGCATAGGGAAATGGAAAAAGGCCCTTTGTACAAGATACCAATGGTGAGGCAAATCTTGCTATAACATCTTGAACTCTTTAGGGTCATGAATTTTGGAATTCTTTTGCTTCTTTTGGAGTACTCTCTCGATGAGCATCCCCTGCCTCCAGGTTGGGCCTTCCTCGAGGTACTTCTCCCTGTGTGGCCACTTATGGGACCACATTTTCATATTTCAGGTGGACTTTGACTTCTCTCTATATGTCGTCGATGCACATGGCTGGTTGAAGGTCGATGGTGCAATTGCCTCTGTATATCGGATAAGCTCTGCAACAATATTGCATTGATTACCATTTTTTTCTCTTGCTCCTTTATCAATCTCTCGTTGTCAGCCTTGAACTCTATAATTCATCCATAAGGCTCCTTACAGTTTCAGTTAGATCCAGAGGGGTCTCTACCGCCCTCCTATCGTCAAACTCTTCGTCTCTATTGTGGGAGCCCTCCCCCACTTCATGGTGTGTCGCCATCCTTTATGCTTGTTATTTCTCATGATTCATTGAGTAATGGAGTGCTAACAAAACACTTACTGTTATCCAATAGTGTATTAGTTTATTAACAACATACAATTCAAATTTATTAAATACAAACACAGTAGAATGTTTTATTCTTTCCATCAATAAAATTTTAACTAGACTCTTTAGGGAAGTAGTAAGATAAAGTGTCACCCTTAAAATTTACTTTAAACATGATTTTTAAATGACTCATCCCTGAGCCCAAGCAGGCCAAGTGTTGTAACCATGATCTAATACCAATTTGTAACACACCCATGGTGGAGGCATCAAAAAAAATTTCTCCTTAAGAAATAAAATCCTCCATTCGAGGTCTCTATAACATTCTGCTCATTTAGAGATTTCCAACCACAGTCTCCATGTTCAAAACTGAGCTCATAATTGGCAGATATACCTCTCCGAAACTCCTTGGGTGTTCATTGGTCGAGGCCACATGGATTAAATATGGATCTAACTCAATATGATTCATCCCAAGTTATTTGATATCCCAGAGCTTCCATCCTTCCTAAATATATGACAGAGATCCATCCACCAACGAATCCAACGACTAGGCTTGATCCTCAGCTAACTCACAGGATAGTGGGGAATTTGATGTTCGACCTTCAGATTTAAATTCTAGGCCTAGCCCCTTGCCTCTTCTACAATCGCATACAACCTTGCGCTATGACTAGACTCCAAGACAACACGTTCTTATTTCGATGCTTCGAAGCTTCGGGCTCCAAACGTTTTCAACTTATGACACCACAAATCTCCCGAACTGTCGAATCGGTGAATTTTGGGTATGCCATGGGGATCAGCGGTTCCCGTTCTCTATCAATATCAATGTCCCATGATTACTTCGAGCCTTTGGAATTCAGAAAATTCCAAAACACCTCTCCTCAAGTCTTCCAGAGTGCCAATTCTATGGACTCCGCAATCTTACACCACACATCTGCAGAACATCAATGGTTCTGATTTAGTTTAGGACTTCATGCTTCAACTAATTCCAAAGTACTAAAAAATGCAAACCTACGAAGTGCAATCCTTCTAGAGTGTCAAATCTTCTAACATGCGCCCTCCTCTATTCAATGGTCACGATGGACTCCAGTGCTTCATCCTTCGAGAGTTATCCATCCACGCAACCCCACTTTCTCTGATGTGGTTATCCTCTGAAATGAAGGATCTACTTACACATTTCCTCTGCTGACAGATAACTTCAATGAAATCGGGTGCTCCAGCCTTTGGGATTTCTTTCTCTAACCAACTCCACTTTTCTCCTAGAGTGAATTTTCTCCGAAGTGGCAGATTTTCCGCCACATGTCCTTTTCTAACGAATGATTGGGATAACTTCGGGACTCCAGCCTTTGGAAATCCTCATGCCTTCACACTTTGATTCTCCTGGAGTCAGTCAGCATCGAGATGACCACAGCCTAGATCTGATGGTCTGAGGGTATCCATGTAACCTCGGAGATATACGGCTCGTAACTTCCGCTCAAGGGTCCATTGGGTCCCGTTGTTAGGCCACTCTGAGAGGCACACCTAGAAACCTTGTCACTCGACACATGGGCTCCCACATGATCTCAAAGTTAATACTCACATCCCCATGATTGAATGGTAGTGAGGGTTCCTGAAGGATATTTATATCCACGGTTCACTGTCATTGTGGGGACCCAATGTGCTCACTCTTTATCAGAGGGATCAATCTCTGCAATCAGAAAAGTACTCGGTCTAATCATGGTCATCGATCCTCCATCCCAACAATATCAATGAAGTTAGTGAATTGCAAGCTGTGAACTAGCACGTCCACTAATTTCACCTTCGTGCTCTACAATGATTCCCCACCATCGATCTCCATTCACAAATCGACGTTTCACAGTGATTGGCCCAATCTCTACAATCTGGGAAGTGCTCTCCCAAATTTATCCAATCATGGTCGTTGATCTTCCATCTCCAATGCAATCAATGACGTTGGTTGATTGCAGGCCGTGAACTAGCACATCTGTTAATTTCACCTCCGTGCTCCGCAATGATTTCCAACAATCGATCTAATCAAGCGGCTGGTGTTTGATTTGTTAATTCTAGTGGGTCTTTGAGTCATTTTGACAACTGAGATAGGCTTTTCTCCCAATGAAAGGTTCTCATTCATCTCCTCGATCAGGTTCTTGATTCATCTATGTCTCTTATTACTTAGGGAGTTTGAGCAATTTTGACTATCGTAAAGTTTGACATTCCAGACGTCGAACTCTTGAAACTTGTTGACTGGCGAAATTGACCGTCCGTCAACTGGGAGAGTGGAACCAGTCCGGGGTTGTCTAAATAACCCAAGCCGTTTGGAATGGACCACCCTGACGAGTTTAACGGCTCCGTTGGCCGCTCTAAGGTCTCCTAAGAAAACCAAAGAGAAAAATTGATCTGAGCTAAGTGATCTAAACTAAGGAAACTAGAGACTAATAAAACAAACTAAAACAAACTAACTAACTAATAAAAGAAATTAAACTAAAATAAAGGAAACTAGAAACTAA
>ML787300.1:112088-134933 GCA_009831015.1 Picea engelmannii | reverse complement strand
AAATATACATTGCATACAATCTACAGATTTGAATAAAACCTGTGAAACTAATTTGCTTGCTGTCCCACGATAGCGAAGATAACTCTTTTTTGATTTTATGATTTATGAATAAGAAAGTAAACTAATTGAAGTTAAACAGATCAAAATTATAACTATATTAAACTACTTAATAAACGCAGTAAACTAAATGCTAATTGACCTGGAAACGCTCCAAGTCTGCCTTGTGTAAGATGACTTCTTAAGTTGATTGGAGGAGGGAAACTCACACCAGTTAATCCGTATGATTCTCGTAAACGATCAGCTATGCTGCTTCTTGAAGTATGTTACAAGACAAACAAGACATAAAAGAAATCATAACAATTTTCCGATTATAAATTCCTGCAAAAGGGGAAACCTATTATGCAGCAAACTTACATATTACAATTCGATTTATGAAGAAGACAAAGATATGATTCACAAATTGAACTAATAACTATTATGTATTTTATCTATTTGGAAGAAACAAGATATGGATAACAGAAATAAAGTTATATCATTTGCATTTGATTCAGGTAGCTAAAGCAATACTAAACCATAAACAAGCTGATATACAAAACATGGAACAAAGTGTCGATATATTGAAAAGCGAAAGCTATGACAAAACACCAATTCTGCTCCAGTTTGAATCAGAATTCCATATCCTTGTTCTCCCCAACTGAGGATTGATAGATTATTACAAAACCATAGGTTTATATATGTTTCTCACAAGGTAAAACTCCCTTGTAAATAATAGCAAACAGTTTTACAAAATCTGGGAATAATCCCAAAAATCTCCTAAACTAAGAAAATTAAATACAAGTAGAAACCCTTGAGATATCCTCTAACTATTCAATCATTCAATTGCAAATTCGAATTGACCTGTAATAGACAAAAGAAAATCAAGTTAGATGGATATTTTCTTGATAAAATGGCTAAAAATCTGCTCCTATAGACTAGCTACAGAATCAGCTGATTCTGTAGCTGTTCTAATTTGAGGACAAGACTGTTTTAAATCCAGCAAACTAATAGAAAAATATTCAAATCATAAAAACAAAGATTTAATTACTAAAAAAGAAAAAAAGAAAACAAATCATTTAATCCACAACAAACCAAAACTGCCATGCTAAATTAGAACAAACAGAATCTTAATTTAATCTAATTTAATCAAAACAAATATCAAATAAATATATACAAAATCTATCTAGAAATGAGTGTAGGAAATTAAATCAGCTTCAGCATTGGCAAAAATAGTTCCTTGATATTGAATGGCCCTTGAGATAGGCTTCTTGACATTTGCCAAATTCCATGATTTTTCACTGCTGGCTCTAATTCCTCCTCTTTAATGTACCTGCTGCTGTCTTTATCAAAATACTAAAAGGCAGTATGAAGATGATCTTCCCTGTCCATTCTGTTCATGTGCATTGTATCCATGATAAACTCCAAGTAATCAATTGTCTCATCCCCATCTACATCTGCAGCATTCATCAATTACCTTGGCCATAATAGCTGCAGCATGGCCCAAGGGCTCCTCGGAAGTCCTCTGTCCATGATGTGCTATTTATAGACTGCAAGGTTGTTGAATCCATGGTTCTCCATCAATATGCATAGGAAAAGAAGAAACAAATGTATGGATCCTAATCAACTTCCCTTGGGCAAGCCTTCGAGCACGAGAAAGCCCCACCTGGAGCTTTCCAAGATGCCATGCTCCACAAATACTGACAACTTCAAACACCTTATCATGCATGGATTGTGGATCAAAATCATCGTTATGTTCTTCTTTATTTTTCCATAGATCTACACCTCCCATATAGCTCCCAATATTTGTTACAAGGATGCCTTCTGAGTCTTCAGGAACCTCTATGTCGACACCATCCACCTCCAAACGAATTTTCCAAGGAAGGTCTACACATGTTCTATCCACAATGTCCCTTGCACCTTTTTTTGCATACAACATTTTATTCAAAAACTGATTATAAAACCTCTCTGGATTTTCTTCTCTTAGCATATGAATGTCCAGAGCAACCTTTTCATTTTCCATCCAGTTCTGTCAATCCATTATGGATTGGAGGTGAATCTCCTGTACCCAATGTGTAAGTATCCACATTGCTACTACTATGGTTGCTATCAAGAGAAGATGCAGCTGAACGCTTACTTTCTTGCCTCCTCTTCCTGATCTGTCCTCGAACAGAGGATGCCAATTCATTCGCTCCATGTGTAATTGAGCTCAGAAATCCATTTGCCTCAGTTTTCTTGTCCAAATCTTTTACACTTGATTTTTTTCTACTGGCAACAAAATCAATTTTTCCCTTTCCATGAGGTCCTTGGATTCCAAAGGGGAAATATTACAGCATTCTGGTGCAAGGGTATTTAGCAGCACAACATATGCCTCTCCATCCTTCAGATCTGAAGAAAAATTTGAAACGACTTTCTTGAGGCTTACTTTTTCATTATTTTTTCTGATTCAATGTTTTGCAATGTAATATCTCTAAAACATGGATCTGGTTAAACATTAGGCTGAATGGATGGTAGAGATATTGATGTTTCTGAAACCTCAAACATATTACCCAATTTCACATCTACAGCCTCACTTATTACTTTAACACTATTAACTGCAAATTCTTCTATTATACCATCAGATATAGGACCCACTGTCTCCGAGTAAGAAGGCCCACCTGCACTGGCATATTCGGTCATATGACTTGAAACGCCCTTAGATATTGGAGTCCCTATGCATGTATCCACACTTGTGATATTAGCCACGAGGTTTCAAGCTTCCAGTTGCCAGTAAAGATGGAGCGATTGCATTATCTGTTCTCCCTCGTGACATTTGCTTTGCTGGAGATATTTCATTATCCTGTAAGGAATCACTACCGAAACTAGATTGATTTCAATTCCTCTGAAATGTTGCAATGGGAATGCCAGATAAAGACATGGGATAAGATACACATCTGTCAGACTAAAACATTACCAAAGAAATAATGTCCCCTGTTACTGTATTCCATAATTCCCCCATTCAATCTTGCGAATGATGTTTAAAGATTCAGCTGTAGTTCTTGCCGTGCCAGTGGATTAGTGTCATATTTTCTCCTGAATTAAGTTTATCTGAAAAAGAAGCCACTGTATCAGGTAGATATACAGTGGATGGTTGATTAATGTTTTGACAATGCAAGGTTTTTGTCAAGGATTTCTCAACACTAGCCATATTACTCTACCGATGGTGAGAAAATATCTCGAATATAAGCCACCCAATCTAAAGTTATATCCGCCATGGGTCAATCAGGAACCAGATGTGGATTCAGAAAGTTTGTTTCAATGTATTGTAAAATGACATCAGAAGACCCAAAAATTGTGTCGGACTTGTACTGAAGGATGGGCAACTTCACATCTGGCCTTATGGAAGCAAGCAATTCCAACTTATTTCCTCTCGCATCATCATCAGAAGTTAGCCACACAACACGCACATCAAAACCTTTACATTGCAAAGCAATCCAAATATGTGATGTAAACGGACATAATTCAGATCCAAACAACCCTAACCATAGGTTTGGCGTTTACAGCATGGGACGGAACAGCTGCAATATCATCATCCTTGGGAATTCGCTTTGTAAAACAGGAACCCATCTCAGACCAGCTTGGGATCTCAGTACGATTTATGAATCTGAGGAAACCATCATATTAGCGAGCATGAGCGTGGCAAATGAGGAATAGCTTAATTTCTGGTAAGGAGGCGGGTGTTTACAGCTGTAATACCCCCTATAACACAGCTCAATAGTTATATCAATTGGTTGACCAATAAACAATGATAAGTGCATGCGCAATCAAAGTTTATAATCCACCAGCAATCGAATCAAACTCAACTATTCGCCAATGTAACCACCGATTTCCATAGCTTAACTAATGTGTCAATATATGAAAACAACATATCAACAGTCACAAAAATAGCCATAGGCATTATATTAAAAGATAAGTATGAATATCCATATACCTTATGAAACCAAAGGTTGAGTAGGCCAAATAAGAAGCCAATCCAAATACTAATGCATTGCAAATTCAACGAAATCCAATCACACAATCGATATAAGAATGTCAAATGAGTATACCAATGTGTGCGAGTGTTATACCATAATGTTCAAACATCCGACATGAAGTTCAAAACCCCAAAATCATGTATTCGCCAATGCATTAATCAAATGCTTAACCAAGGTGTCAGATCAAAATTACATAAAATTGATATGCCAAGAGCTATGATAAGGATCAACAAAAAGAATTACAAAATATCAATCAGGACCCCCATGAAATTCAATGAATCAATGTTCAGGCAAATCATAAATATGCGAATCCAAAGGCTAAATGTCTTCAATAAAACTGAGTTATATAATCCATCGAAGTATCAAAAACCGATCAAAGGATATTGTCGATCATGTAAAGATCAATAAAAAGATAGGCGCAATATGCATAATGACACAAAAGATATTGGCAGTTCAGATAATGATCGAAATGTGACCTCGGAAGGAGCAATCTTCATGCTTACGCTCGTGAAGACTTAGCGAAGGTAGGCGTGCGGAAAGGCGCAAAGAATAAAATCGTCATTCATTTGAAAATTGCGACGAAAAAATCAATGTTTGTAAAACATTGGTGTAGGTAGCTCATGAGACAATGAAAAATGTGAATTGGCTGCCAACAATGGTGACACACTAGGCGAAGCAGTTATCTCTGTCAAAAGAAATGAATTCAGATTAGGACATCAAAGAGAATTTCAACTCAAAAACAACAACCAAAAATCGTACAGACATCACCATTTACTATCCTTTCCAGCGATGTTTCAAAAGATGCAAACCAAAAACAGTCTTAAAGATCAACAAGTCATGATTTTTATGATAAAATCTTCAATACTGTTAGCACGGCCACTGCTGCCAGCAGGCGTTCATAGCCTCAACAGGGTTTCCATTTAACCCACTCGGACGTATGTATCCTATCAAGAAGTTCTAGATCAGCATAAAGGACTTTTCAAAGAGGTTTCTTATAATTTTTAAGATTTTCATGTACCCGACATTGCTTCGCTGCCAGCAGGCCTGTTCAGTACCCTGACGAAGTTGTCTTGGCGCCATGCTTGCATTTACCCACTGCCAGCGGACCTGTTCAGTATCCCGACGGGTTTACAAACACTTCCCACAACTCTTATTAATATTTTTATTTCATTTTTCTTTTATGGATAGCTGAGTGGGGTGACGCTGAAAAATCTTGATATTTTTTTACATTTTTAGACCTCATCAGAATTTTCTAATACTGTCCTTTATTCATCTCCAGAAATGTTTTATTTCTAAAACAACTTACTATGACAGGGAGACATCCTTTTGAGTCATTCCTTTACGGAAAAGGGACAGCGTAAAAAGATAAAGATAATCATGACAAACTTCACTCAGAGATTGAAATTAGTAAACTTCTTTCAAACAAAATTTTCCAACAACATTTTGATTTTCAGTAATATATCATTGATGCTTGTACAAACTTTCAGAATTTATTTCAAGGAAGAAATTTTCTATCGTCTTTGTTTGACCAGCTCAGTGATGCAGGTAGGTGTATTTCCAAAAGCAAAAACTAGTAAGCATAAGGGAGAAATCCAAAACACACCAGCGAAGAAAAAATTGGAAAGAAAAGAAATCCAAGCAACAAAAACAAAAAACAATACACACAGAAGGTGCATCTGAAAACCTCATGCGACAATCCCCCGGGAAACTAAAAGAAAGTAGGAAAAACCTGGATGATGTGAAAACAGTCCTACTCATGGAATATTGGGTCAAAGTTGATTTAGATTCATTTATCTCTTTACTTTTCCATTTAAGATTTTCATGATGATATTGCATTTTTTGAAAATAAATGAGCAAAGAGAAAGAGATCAAGGGGACTTCCCTGACAATAGTCATATTATGGTTCTCGTGGTGCACCCACTTGCGTTCATGACTGCATTATTGAAAACAGAAATAGTGAGAAATCAAACTGAAAGAAAAACCTATTCCTAAACCTACTCTAACTACTAAACAAATCAGGATACTATGTGTAGTCATGTTTCCAATGTAGCCAGCGGAGTAACTTTAATCCTGCAATGAAAACAAGATCAAGTGTTACTAATAAGAATGGTATTCTATAAACAAATGATAGAAACATATCACGCTTACCTTCATAATAATCATGTAAAAACAGAGTAAGCATGATCTTACCATTTCCTCGGATACTCTTGTTGTATGAATCCTCCAGCCATTGTGCAATATTGCCATGATAAAGGTCATAATGGCATGGGCGAGTGTAAGTAGTTTTGAAAAATTTGTTAGGATCATGAGGGAATGGAAAAATCATCAGCGAAGGCTGAAATGCCTCATCCTCCTTACAATTTTCTAAGTGTTCATTAACTTCTTCACATGGAGGATCTAAAAGAAACATGTAACGCCTACTTCCAAGATACTTGGGTAAAAAGAAAGCAAGCTCAACTTTGTCTTTATTGTGAAATTTCTTCATATATGAATATTCAAGACATCTTAAGATCCTGTCAGAAAAATGCAGAGGCCAACCATGACTTTGATGAAATGAATATATCAATGGAAAGCTCATCATAAGAGGATTCGTGTAATCAATAAGATCATTGGTTTGAATATTTCATTCGATGCGATTAATCATTTCAAAATGTGAATCATCAACATTAAGATTCAAGCTAATTAAAGAGAGAATATGCAACTTAGAATGTTTGATTTCTGCAAGACATAATGCATTGTCTTTTTCAATCATAAACTGTGTAAAATCATCTCGCAACATGTCCTCTTCCCATGTGAGTGATGAAAGTGAACAAGAGTCAAATCCGGTTTGGCGTTTACAGCTTGGGATGGAACAGCTACAATATCATCATCCTTGGGAATTCGCTTTGTAAAACAGGAACCCATCTCAGACCAGCTTGGGATCTCAGTACGATTTATGAATCTGAGGAAACCATCATATTAGCGAGCATGAGCATGGCAAATGAGGAATAGATTAATTTCTGGTAAGGAGGCGGGTGTTTACAGCTGTAATACCCCCTATAACACAGCTCAACAGTTATATCAATTGGTTGACCAATATACAATGATAAGTGCATGCGCAATCAAAGTTTATAATCCACCAGCAATCGAAACAAACTCAACTATGTGCCAATGTAACCACCGATGTCCAAAGCTTAACCAATGTGTCAATATATGAAAACAACATATCAACAGTCACAAAAATAGCCATAGGCATTATATTAAAAGATATGTATGAATATCCATATACCTTATGAAACCAAAGGTTGAGTAGGCCAAATAAGAATCCAATCCAAATACTAATGCATTGCAAATTCAACGAAATCCAATCACACAATCGATATAAGAATGTCAAATGAGTATACCAATGTGTGCGGGTGTTATACCATAATGTTCAAGCATCCGACATGAAGTTCAAAACCCCAAAATCATGTATTCGCCAATGCATTAATCAAACGCTTAACCAAGGTGTCAGATTGAAATTACATAAAATTGATATGCCAAGAGCTATGATAAGGATCAACAAAAAGAATTACAAAAGATCAATCAGGACCCCCATGAAATTCAATGAATCAATGTTCAGGCAAATCATAAATATGCGAATCCAAAGGCTAAATGTCTTCAATAAAACTGAGTTATATAATCCATCGAAGTATCAAAAACCGATCAAAGGATATTGTCGATCATGTAAAGATCAATAAAAAGATAGGTGCAATATGCATAATGACACAAAAGATATTGGCAGTTCAGATAATGATCGAAATGTGACCTCAGAAGGAGCAATATTCATTCTTACACTTGTGAAGACTTAGCGAAGGTAGGCGGGCGGAAAGGCGCAAAGAATAAAATCGTCATTCATTTGAAAATTGCAACGAAAAAATCAATGTTTGTAAAACATTGGTGTAGGCAGCTCATGAGACAATGAAAAATGTGAATTGGCTACCAACAAAAATCTGAAACCATTCTGAACTGGCTCCTTTCGGGCTTAGCACAGGTTCCTAGAACCAGGTCACATGGACCTTCAGATGAATCTTGGGCTATGCAATCTACTCTTAGTTGGGTTTTAGTTAAGGTCGTGGGTGCGAGTTCAAGGTCTCTCAAACTGTTGGTTTGAAGGAAAGGTCTTCCTAGTTCACATAACCTTAAGTTCGAAAACTAAGCGGTGTAAATGCATGAGGTTACCGAGATGGTAGTAGTGCCAAGAGTCTTGCTCCAATTTCGGAGCTGTGAGGTAGCCTTGGGGAAAACACCTTCGAGAGTTAAACTGGATCATACATGAAAATCAGAAGCACAAGTTCTCAAGGAAACCAACATATATACATAATTTAACCTTTTCAATGCAGAACCATTTACAGATAAGTAAATACATGCATGCAAATATTAATTTCCAATTCAACGCATAAAGTATGGAAACACTTATCAGAACCAGATATCGTGAAGCATTTGCTGGAAAGGGTGCCCATTTCCACCCAACCATGGGCTCAGTCACTCCTAATGGATTTACCACTAGCCACCCCCGAGCTAGACCATGATGCTCTTAGATTGAATATATTCTTCATGCTCATAAATAGATAGGGATGAAGGTTACTTTCCTTCTCCCGTCTCATTCTCTATTCCCTGCGATTAGAACACACTTTTTTACAATTTACAATTCTTCCTTGAATCCCAGATCTTCCGCTCTCGTCTCTGCACTCTTCGGAGATTTTCTCTCTGAACCCCATGATTTCCTTTCTTTCCTTTCCCAACAAGATTGCATGTGGCCCAAATTCCTAGTCTGTGGTTAGTTCTGGAAGCTTTACAGATGGGCGGTCTACCCCATCCCCTCATTAACTCTTGAGGAGGTCTTCCCACCTACTATCCTGACTGTATTTCATTCCTGGGTCAGAGGTTTGTTCTGATCCTAAGAAATTAGATCCAGCAAAGTACTGGTTCGGTGGAGGTTAATGCAACCATTCCTAGTCCCCTCCAACATATTTTCATAGCATATGGGGTCTCTCTTATCACATCCCCTTTCCAACAGTCATGCAACACATATCCATTTTCTATTAAAATAACATAATTTACATTCATCGACCTTTTATACAAAGTTCCATCAAATTAAACATTCACACCTTTGAGTTTTCCATAGTTTCTTGAATAATATAGTTATATTTACAAACTGGGGGAAATAGGGTGTTACACATACCTCCAACATGACTTGCATAGGTTGGTGATGTTTGTTTAGTGTGACTAGAAGTGACTAGAGTTGCACCCCCAACATGACTTGCAGCGGTTGGTTGCTTTCCCCCAGCATGACTTGTACATTCTAGTTGCAGGTCTTCAACATGACTTGTAGAGGTTGTTGAGCTATCTCCAACATGACTAGCAGAGGTTGGTGACATAATTGTAGTATTAATCATAGTTATTGGACTTGTGCTTCCATCATGACTTACAACGGCTGGTTGTGGCATCAGACACCATGCTCTCGAGAAAGACTGGTTTGAGATATTGTGGTCCAAGAAGGGTTCTTCTATACACCATGGCCCTATCCGGTAGGATAATATCCTCCACCCAATTGATTCATAAATGTTTGTAAGGGCATAATTATCGAGGAAGACTCTTGCGAGGAGAAAGCGGCATGATAAGGATTACTCATGTGAGGATATATGTTTCCCCAAGATGACGGAAATCCATGTAGGTATTTTCCCATACTATAAAATGGACTCCCCCCAGATGAAACACTAGATGATAGAGGGAGGTTATTCAAAATAGAATCATTCATAGGAATAGGAACAATGGAAGAAGGAAATATGGGTGAGATATAAGAAGTATAAGGAATTCCCATTTGAGCACTCCATCCCATAAAAGTGTAGCTAGGATTGGGTCCATAGGAAGGAGGATTCCAAGCTCCTAACTTAGGATTTGTTTGAGGGATACATCCCTCACCAAACGAAAAAGGAGTATAAGGAGGCATCATGCCCTCAAACCCAAAAATAGGATTCATGTGAGATAAAAGAACTGAGGATGACAAGTGAGAAGTCATGTACTCTAGCATACCATAAGAAAATGGATTTGTGGCCAAAGGTATTGTATGAGTACTATTATTTAGCATACCTCCTAGAAATACAAAAGGATTCCTTCTCGCGGGCTGAGTAGAACCCATGGGTTGGGTAACATTAGATGAGGAATCCTCTGCCATCCAAACCACTGATGAAAAGGGAGTCGAGGGGACCCCACTAATCATAGAGGATATGGGATTCAAAGGGATTCTCAAGAGATTCATGTCTAACTTGGTACTCATGGTAGGACGTGTTATCACTTGGTATTTCTCCTTGTCTGTGGGAGGAAAATCCTAAGGTAATTCTTTCAAACCGAATTTAGGCTGGAAACTGGTCTTTCCAACCAGAGAGGGCTCTCTGAATGAATCTGTTGTCTAATGAAAACTCAAATATAGCTCATGTGCTTACAATATTTGTAAATAAAGATAAGCTTTTTAATATGTGGCTGGTAGGGCTGAAGAAAAGACCACTGGGCATGGAGTCAAAGGATGAATCTCAATAAATATTATCAATGACTGATGGTAGAACAATATAGGAAATAGAGGCAAGGTAGAAAACACTTTCTTGGTTAATAGTTTCATTGTAGTATGGTAGAATATATGAGAAATAACAACCCATTACATTATATCATCTAGCAGAGAAGAATTCCAATGCAATTTTAGAAGAAAAACGGTGAAATATTTAATAGTTGCAACTCATAGCACATAGGTGAATTATGAATCTTCTCTTTCAATTAGATATTGAAGATTGAGATTTAAAATAGTGTATGTAAAAAGGTAAAAATTCACAAGAAATAACACATACCAAGAAGAATTTCCACATGAATCTCTGATAAGAAAATTATGTACTTATGCATTGATAATTTTATTAAACTCGGAAAATAACATGCACAAGCTATCTTTTTCCTTCCAACCCCTAAACTCTTCCTTCCCATTGAATATATAGTCTTGCATCCCATATAAACCCAAGGAGGTACAAATCCTTCTCTAGCTACAAATATAAAGAGGTTACAACCATTTTGGAAAGAAGTAATTACAAAATCTGCTAAATTCCTATTTTATAGGGTTTAGTTATTAATTAAATCTGGCGAAAATTTAGAAAAATAGGCTCTAAATATCCATTTGAATCTCCCAAACCATGAAACAGGTGCAAAACCTGAGAGATGTTTTTGTAGATATATATGTGATCAAGCAAAAAATATTTTGGTTTGTTTAGATCAATCACCATATTCTGAGAATCTGATATTGAAGTTAACTGCAAAAACAATAAGCTACAAAACTTCTCTAGCGCTTTCCTTTGTTTTGTTTTTTGTGCTTTTTCAAGTTCCATTGTTGTAAATGGAGGAAAGTAATATAATGGTGGTGATAATAGGGGGTAGCTAAGTTTAAGAAATTTGTAGGAAATCCTAGAGCATTAAATTTTATTTAAGAGACAATGATTTAGCAACAAGAAATTTCGTAGAAAACTAGACAGAAATTTTGCAGCAAACTGAATCTTGACATTGAATTAGAGTTTAGTTGCAGACAATGATATAAAATTTTTGATAGCATAGGGTTAAAGAAACCAAGAGACCTGTAAAATAAAACAAATATTCAATGACATCCAAGGTATATACAAATCTCTAAAATTTAGCATCAGATTGAACTTTTGCAACAAATAGGGACTTTCGCAGCGAGCTATAGTTTTGCGACAAATTGGAATTTTCGCAGTAAACTGGAATTTTCATGATATAAAAAAAAGAAATAAAATATGACCCTATAAACCCTATTGAAAAGGAAAACACTGAATCCCATGAACTGACTCCCATGATGTCTTATCGTTATGGAGATAGGGTAATTCTGCTGTGATTTGACATTGATAATTGAGTCGCTGCGAAATGCTAAGAGGTTTTGCAGCAAAGTTTAAACTGATTGGTTGTAAGTATTTTAAAGGTATAATTTGGACCAGAAATCCTAAGTAACCTTTAGTACATATCATATCATGCTCACATGACTCTTTAAATACATAATGTAACAACTTAAGACTCACCCTCTTCAAATGATGACAAAGGAATATGGGATAACAATGTGACAAAACTGACTTGACCTTGAACAAGACTAACCACTCACCTATGACTTGAGATAATTTTTTAATTCTATTAGATATGACCCAATCAAACCCCAAACTTGACTCATAAATGAGTAAACCCAAGAAAAGTCATCATGGAAAAATAACCCTAGGACTTTGACACATGATTTTTAAGAGACCAAGACATGACTACAAGACTTAAGAATAAAAACATCAAGGTGTTTTGACTTTCCAAATTTATGCACACTAATATAGGCTCCAATGGGGTTTTTATCCTCCCTATTATGTATTAAATAACCCACTAACCAAGTGCCTTCATCCATTGGGATCCTTCCAAATCAAATACTGCAACCTATATTGATCCAGGATGTTTTCGTCGGGTGACTTATTAAAGAATTGCATAAAATGAGCATAAACTAAAGTACACCATAAAGAAGGAAAAGATTAAAAGGAAAGAGACATAATCATGCAATATGAACACAAAAAATTTATAACGAAGTTCGTCCCTGGTGGACTATGTCTCAGGGTCCTACTCTCAAATGGGTAGGTCTTTTTATTAACTCCACAAAAGAATTGGGTAAACTACATAGGTATAACTCATTATGGAGTTATGCTACAAAATATTTTCTCAGATCACAAAACTAACACCACCACTACATTCGTGGCATCATTTTACCTAAAGATGATTGTCTCCACGCCTTGATCTGAGTCTGACACTTTTTGGGCCTAAGAAAAATCTCACCTCATTTTGTGTGCCATTGGTCCTGCAATAAATGACTAGACTGTCTCGATATCCATGCCAAAATATGTCTCGAAAATTACACCCAAATCCATACCATACGGACGCGCTTGGTTTGCCTCTTGTTCTTTTGTGTCCCAAACTCTGGTCGAACATGCTTTCTTATACAATTTCACGGGCGTTTGTGCATTGATGAGGAAGTTGGGCGCATTGGTTGTGGAGGATAAGTTTAGGCGCTTAGTTAGAGGACGTATCTAGGTCGAATCCCATGGGCCTCCCATTTTATACAATGGTTACAACAATATTTTGGTGCGCCCAGCTAAATCTGGTGGGTGACCACTAGAATGGTGGAATGGCTATTAAATCTGCGGAGAGTTATACTATTTCTGGTGAAGGTTCTGGCATATATTTAGTGGTTACTAATTATGGTGGAATATTCCATGTATATCAGAACTGTCACCATATTTGGCAGATCTCTGATATTATATATTTTTTAAAAATTTGACCACAGAGCTGTTGGCATGTTTGTCATTGATGGTGAAGATCAACACAATCAGATGGAAAAGATCAGCATAATCAGTAGCATAGCGATAATGGAAAGATTAGCAGTGTAAGCTCAAAAGGAGGAAAACAGTCAAAGCACGACAAAGATGGCAAGATCAACAATGTAAGCTCAGAAGGAGGAAAACAGTCAAAGCACGACAAAGGTTTCGTTTCGGAGTTTCGCAGATCGAGAAATACAAAGGAAAGAGGTTCAAACTCACGATATGTGAAATCACGATAACAATCTTGACCATTGGAGTCATAGGACACGTGGCAAGCGATTGGAATTTCACTGACTTTAACATTGGAGGAGTCAATGGATCATGGTGTGGGAACTCACGATATGCGAGATCACGAAAAGATCTGGATAGTCAAATCATCAATATCATGGACCATTGATCAGGCATGACGAAGGTCGGTGAAGTTGCGAAATTGCGATAAGATCTTGACCATTGATCCAAGAGGGACATGTGGCGAGGGATTAACATTTTGCTGACTAGAAATTCAAAGGAGTGAAGTTCTCATTTGATTGGCGAGTGGTCCTGTCTCGTGGTCAAATTGTCGAGAGTTGGAGAGCAGAGCTAGAGAAGCCAAGCTCTATTTCGGAGTTCATGACATTGAGAGTCAAGATGACTCATCAAAGAATACCTGAGACATGAAAGTGCGAAATGCATTTTCAAATAAGGCTATGGTCACAGGCTGTGGTCTCTTGAAGGGAAGAAGCTATCAGTGTTAAGCTCCATCTCAGAGTCTCGACGATCGTGAATTGGAGTATCAAGATCCTTCATCATAGGAATCGTGATATGCAATATCACGATGAGATCTAGACCAATGGATAATTGGATATCTTGACTGTTGATCAGGCTTAATGAAACTCATAAGTTCACGAAATACGAAGCGCCTTGTGGCACAGCCTGTGGTCACCGCCAGTGGTCACGTGAGGGGAAGAAACTAGCAGTTCTAAGATCCATCTCGGAGTCTCGGCGATCGCGACCTAGGGTGTCAGGACCCTTCATCACAGGAATTCCGAGATGCGAATTCACGAAATTCAAAATTTTTTTAGCGCTCGATCATAGCTTGTGGGCATATGAGATAAACATGAAATCCTGCGGATTTAATCCAACGGTGATGGTTAATTGGAATCTTGATCAAAGGGTTACTGTTTCACCTCATAGGTAATTGATCAGTTACGATTCAGTTAGCAGAACTGAATCATGATTCTTGGATGGTTGGCGATTCAGTTGCTGATGCATTTTCTTGGAGATTCAAGGTGTAACTGAATAGGAGGTATAGAATAAAAAGGAAACGCAATGACTATGGAAGGTTGGTCATTGTAAATGAAAAATGAGTTGAACTGTAAGAAAGGGAAAATTATAGTATGTGCAGTGTGAGACCGACAGTATGCACAGTGTGAGATAAAACTCAAAGATTAGTAACAGATGAGGAATAGACAGAAGCAAGAGAAGAATTGCAGAATAGCTTGAAGTAGAGAATAATTGTAGAACAGACAAAGGAAGAGAAGAATTGCAGAACATTTAGAAGCAGACCAAATTTACAGAACAAAGAAGAAGTGGTAAGAATCAATTTATCTATGTTGTTGGTTATTCAATCATTTATTTATAATCAGGGTGGTAGGGAGGTGGTAGGGAGGACTGTTGTCCTCAGAGGTTCAAGTGGGTGCTTTAACATAGGGAGTTGTAGCTTCCATCTGGTTGCAGCCAGAGAAACCATGGTGGCAGAGTGGTGCAAGGCAGAATAAGTGTTCTCTGTTATACAGATTGGAGCCTATGTAACTAGATGTTGTTGCTTCCATCCAGTTGGTGCTGGAACATTAAGGGAGTTGGTGCTTCCTTCTAGTGGGTGCTAGAGAAACTAGAGAGTTGACGCTCTCAAACAATTTGGAGCTTGTAAAACAGAGGTAGTATCCTCACATTGAGTTGATGCTCAATTATAGATGATGTACAAAACTTAAAAGACTGCCTATGATTTCGAAGAAGAAGAGGTTTTCTTCCTTTATGGGTTTCCTCGTGAAAATCTATCTCTATGTATATCTTATGTGTGACTGATGCTCATTATTTATGTTGTCCATATGTTGTATAATATTGATGATCACTTGAAGAAAGATTAATAATGGTTTAATAGACTTAAAATTGTTTAAGCACAATAAAAACTGATTCACCCCCCCCTCTCAGTTGTCTTAGTAATTTCAACAATTGGTATCAGAGCTGGTTCATTTTATTTAAAGGTAGATTTGTAAGCTTAAAGATGACAAGTCATGAAGGGACTTCAGCCAGTAAGCCTCCTCTTTTTGATGGAACAAATTTTTCCTTTTGGAAGGTTAGAATGAGAACATACCTAATGTCCTTAGGTGTTGATGTTTGGGATGTAGTAGAGACTGGATATACAAATCCTGTTGTGTTGGCTTCCAAGGATGATAAGTTAGAATTTAGCTTTAATGCTAAGGGAATGAATTCTATCTTGAATGAACTTGCAGAAGACGAGTTTGTAAAAGTGATGCATCTTCAAACTGCCAAAGAAAAGTGGGATAAACTTATTAGCAACTATGAAGGAAATGAGAAAGTAAAAGATGCCAAACTTCAAACATTTAGGTTGAAGTTTGAACAACTAAAGATGAATGAAAATGAAACAGTTAGCAAGTATTTTTTAAGAGTTTAAGAACTTGTGAATGCCATGAAGGGTCTTGGTGAGAAGATTGAAGAATCAATTTTAGTTGAGAAGATTTTAAGATCTTTGCTTGATAAATTTAATCCAAAATTCTCTGCAATAGATGAACTAAATGATCTTAAAGCTCTATCCATTGATCAACTCCTAGGAAATTTAACTGCATCTGAAATGAGAATAAACAAATATAAATCCATTACTAGAGAAGCATCTTTTAAAGCAGACAAGAATACTGATTCAGATTTAGATGATATTGAGGCAAAATTTGTGAGAAGGTTAAAGAAAGGATCAGGAAAATATCAAGGCAAGCTTCCCTTCAAATGTTTTAACTGTGGTATTATAGGTCATTTCGCATCTAAGTGTCCCCATCAGAAAAAGGACTAGAACTATGATGATGAAAAGAAGTACAAATTCAACAAATATAATAAAAAGAAAAGTTTGTGTGCAAATAATGACAATTCCTTAGAAGACATAGATAGTGATTCATCATGTGAAGACAAAGTGAATGATTGTATGCTTATGGCTATGGGAGATATTGATGATGAGAACACAGGAGGTGAAATGGATGATGAAGAAGTTGTGGTGGATATGGAAGGTGAATTAATTAGTGCTTTGGAAGAAATTGACAGACTCATATGTAAGAAGAGAAAACAAAAATAGTTGTTGATGCAGTTTAAAATGAATGGTGAAAAACCTAATGAAAACTTTTCTCTACGAAAAGTGGAGTTAGAAGAGGCAAAGAAAATAGAAGACATACTGAAACAACAATTGTTAGAGAAGAAAGAAAGGTGTGAAGCCTTAGAAGAAGAGATAGTAAAAACCAAAAAAGAAATGGAGAAGTTTAAGGCATTGTATCATCAAAATCTGCCAAGTATTAAAGCTTCAGAAGAATTAACTTTCATTCTAAATCATCAAAGGAATCCAAAGTTGAAAGACAACTTGGGCTATGAAGAAGGATCAAGTAGTGATCATTCAAGTAATACATAACCCATCAAGTTTGTCAAAACTATAATCATTGACAACAACCACTCTGCAAAAACAAAGAAAGAAAATCAACTACCAAGAAGGAATGAAAGAAAAAGTACCAAAACGGAATCTGTAGTTCAAAGAAATAACACAAACACATTTTCTGATCAACGAAATCATCAACATGGAAGAAATCGACTACAACATTTTTCCAAGCACATAGGTTTTTTCTATGGTTATTGTTTTTTTGTGTTCTAACTTTGGTCACAAAGATGTAAAATTTTCTTTAAGATATAGATATTTGAAATCAAGATACTCAAGGAATAATTATCTGCCACAACCAAGATTGAGACAGCCAAGAAACAAATGACCACATACTATAAATCATGTGATGGATAGAGGAAGGATGCAGGTGAAACATAACAATAGTTATGAGCATAACAATCATTATGATCTGTTATTCAGTGAACCAGAATGTTACATATGTCATAACTATGGACATAAAGCTGCAAATTGTCTCTTAAGAAATTTTAAGCCAGATTCGAATCCTACTGCTGAAAATTTCAAGATTTGGAAGAAGAAAGAAGATAACAAGTGTAGACTAGTCTTATCAGACCAAAGAAAAAATAATCCATGGTATATTGACAGTGGATGTTCCAAACATATGACTGGAGACAAAAGTAATTTTCTAACTCTAAGTGAAAGCAAATCAGGGAATGTAACTTTTGGAAATGATGCACCAAGAAAAATAAAAGGTAAAGGAATGGTAAGTTTGAGTAATGGCAAAGGGAAAGCTCAAGATGTGTTGTTTGTAGAAGGTCTAAAACATAATATACTTAGTGTCATTCAAGTCTGTGACCGAGGATGTGAAGTCGTTTTTACCTCTAAAGACTGTAGAATAAAATCTGTGAATTCAGGACAGCTAGTTGCAAAAGGGATAAGAACAGAAAACAATGTCTATGTGTTAAAAGAAGAAAAAGAAGAATGCCACTTAAGAAAGTATGATGAAAGTTGGTTGTGACATAGGATACTTGGACACCTAAATTTTGATCATATAATCAAGCTCAGAAACAATGGGGCAGTAAAATATCTTCTGAAGATATCAAAGCCATACGACTCTGTTTGTAAACCCTGACAGATAGGAAAGCTTACTCGCACTCAGTTCAAATCTAAAAACTTTCCTTCAACAAAAAAAACTCTCCAGTTAGTACATATGGATTTATGTGGACCATCAAGGAAAGAAGGTACAGGAAAATAAAATTATTTTATGTTGATTATTGATGATTATTCTAGACTAACATGGGTTGCCTTTTTGAAGGAAAAATCTGAAGCATTTGAAAAATTCAAAGTGTTTAAGGCTCTGACTGAGAATCAAACAGGAAAAATATTAAATGCGGTAAGGTATGATAGAGGAGGAGAGTTTAGTTCATGGAACTTCAAAGAGTTTTGTGATAAACATGGGATCAAAAGAGAGTACATGATTCCAAGGACTCCACAGCAAAATGGAGTTGTTGAGAGGCATAATAGATCAGTACATCAAATGGAAAGATCAATGATGAATGAAAGGAACATACCTCAGACATATTGGATAGAAGCAATTCATACAACCATTCATATCCTTAGCAAAGCTCATCTCAGGCCACACAGTGACAAGACTCCTTATGAACTATGGTTTGGAAGACCTGCTTCAATCAAGCATTTTAAAGTCTTTGGAAGTAAATGTTATATCAAGAACAATGATGAAAATATTGGCAAATATGATGACAGGGCTGATGAAGGTATCTTCTTGGGTTATGCTACAAACAGTAAAGGGTACAGATGTTAAAATAAGAGACTGCATAAACTGGCTGATTGTATAGACATAAAAGTTGATGAAGAAATCCCGGTTAGAAATGTAAGCAGTGTTGAACCAAGTGTTGGAGCCGCCTTTGTTTTTTAGCCCATTTTGAATTTCATATCTTAATGCTCGAAATCGAAAGATGGTTTTCATATTTTCCTTCATTTGTTCCAAAATATCTGAAGTCTCATCACGCAAATGGTGACGGTTATCATACTCTCAAGGTGAGTTCTACTTTTTGTTCAAATGATTTCCCGCCCCCTTTTTTTTTACCTCAGGATTTCGTATGTCGGATGTTATAGATCACATAGTTCACAAGTCCCGAAGAGTGAAATGGCGACATCACTTTAAAGTTTTACCCAGGTCAGTAGCGAGAGTAAAATTTTTCTAAATTATGGTTAAGCATGATCGGGGTTTTGCGTCTCGGCGTTTACTAACTCCAAAAGTCTTACTTTCGTAACCCCGATAGTCGAAACCACGAGATTCTTGTTTTAGTAACCCGCGTTAATGTTAAAGGTAAAATGCTTAGCCGCGGTTAAGCTCTGTCGGGAATTCACAACTCAACGTATTTTCCTTTAAAAGATACACTATCAAATCCCTAAGTCGCGAAGTCGTGATAAAGATAGAAATGAAATTAATTAAACACTTAATCTGGTTTTATCCCCCATTTTAATTAAAACATATCATCGTGATCTCGCGATTTCGCAACTTGGCATATGAACTTCCCGAAAGCTATACCTTCGAAGCTCCAAGTCGCGAAGTTGCGATATAAATAATCACGTAATTAATTAAGCGCCTAATCATAATTACATTTTTTATTAACCAAAGATAATCATCGCAATCTCGGGTCTTAGAGGTTCAAAGGGTTAAAGAGAAAACTCTCGATGTAGCGAGTATTGAAAGATTAATTAACGTCGATAATACCTGATTAATTGAGATAATCTAGTATTTCTCATGATTTGATGCATGCACAGTCTACGAGGCAGTCTTAATTTTTCCTTGCGCCAACTGACATTTCGAACTGCCAAAATTTATGGCATTAATTAGAAACAAGGTGAATCGATAAGTAAGGATTGGGTTTTTATCGCTAAATTTATATTTAAGCATGATTTGACCGTTCTGTTCTTGGAAAGTACCAAATTTTAAATGGTTGAATATATAGAGTTGTTTTTTGTTATCACAAATTCATTTCTATATTACACAGAGCAAACTTTCTCAGTGAACTAATTTTTGTATGTATACATATTTTTATCGCAAAAGAGCTAAAGCAGGATCCCCCGCCATGGCCCCGCGAAAAGCGTCTAAAGCCAATGTTGAGGTTTCGAGACAAGGTTTAGACAATGTCACTGATACTTCACCTCGAAGTGTCGACTCTGTCAAGACCTGGTCATTTGTTTCTAATGTTCTACAGTCTGAATTGGTAGATTATTCTGATGATTCCAGTGACAATGAAAAAGACAACCTGACCACCAAATATAAGACCGTCATCCAATCTGGAATGCATAAAGTAGCGGCCAGGCCACGACTGCTCCTTTACTGTGATATGGTCTGGTGGGAATTAGACCATGTGGACATACAAACTAGAACCATCATCAATGAGCAGAAGGTCACTATTGGGACTTTCAGACCCAAACAACTGCAGGCTATGTACAAGTTTCCAACCGTGTCAGACCTTACATACGATGCTGAATTCTTGGAGAACTTCAAACAGAAGGAATGTGTGCAATATGACAAGACTATGTCCAGTTTAATCAAAGATTTGGTTTCACACCCTGCGAAGTTCAGGGTAGACAGTAATGGTATATATTCAATATCTTCCTTGAAACCACAGTTCAAATATGTAGCTATGATGACCTGTAGATTATACGGGAGAGAGGAAACCACACATATTTTCCTTTAGTGGGTGCCTCTAATACATTCATTTGCCGAAGGTTGTTCCTTCGACTGGGCTAAAATGTTGTCTGATAGCTTGATCAGTCGAGTTACAAAGTATCGAGCGCAGAGGGAGAGAGAAAATATTGCTTCATTCTTTATGTTTGCGTACATTATGGATGCCGTGTGTTTTCTGACACCATTTCCATTAATGAGCTAGAGTTGGACTCCATCAGAGACCGAGCCCATCCACATCTACCATTCAAAAATGTGGGAAAACAAAGCGGCATATTTTGTGTATGAAATCTTTAACTGGGTAATGGTACCGCTACATGTCACTATTTTCGGTCACCCGCCACCCAGGATCTCAGACAGTATAGTGATGAATCTGAGAAATATAGCCAACTAGTATGCAGAAGTAGAATTCTCATATCTCAGAGTTTTCGGGGCTTATGTTCCCCCGCATGCATTACCATTATTCATACCCAAAAAGTTGTCTTGTCGTGAGGTTGCTAGGAAAACCGTAATCGGTGGCATAAGCAAGGAGCTTAAGGGATATTCAAAGAAGGTATGGCCACCTTTTCCTATTCATTTAAATTCATATTCTTTGTTAGATTTTGGGCATGCTAAAGCTAAGGCAGCAGCCCTGGAAGACCTAAAATTGGTTCATATTGAATTCAAGAAGCACGATCCGCAAAGGATTGTAAGTAATCACTTGGCCAGTTGTGGACTCAAAAGGTTCGAACATGAGAATTCACCCTTGGATGACATTTTCTGAGGTGCAAGATCTTATGCCGAGGTTTTGGCTCAGATACAAGCCCTGGCACCCAAAGAGAGGGTCGATGTTCTAAAATTCCAAGAACATCGATGCAATTGTCTTCTCGCAGTATTGCAAGGTTAGAATCTGAGTACAGCAGAGGTGCAACAAAAAGAAGCCAAAGGCGCCAAAGATGCGGTACCCAGCCAAGAAAAACACCAGGACGGGGAAGAAAAAACTAGGAGTCCGAAACCAAAGATAAAGACTCTTGAGCCGTCGAAAAAGTAGATTCCAGTTACTACTCCAGGACAACCAGCTAAGAAAATCGGAGATCCCATCGCCTCAATTACTCCCTTGTAGTCAACTTAGGGAAACATAGACACATGGTGGATTTTAAATGAAGAATTGAGATCTATAAGGATGGAATATCTCCCTCCGAATGAGTTCTTTTTCGATAAGAAAAGAAAGGTTGTAGTAAAAAGAGAATTCTATCAGGAAGAGGGATCAACAGCCAATAAGTTCAAGGTGTTGACCGATGGGAAATACAAGAAGAGAGCAGATTTTGCGACAAACATAGCTGGGACATTAGGGGCGTATGCTACAGAAAACCAATTTTCAGTCGGGGTTTTGAAAAATCAGTTGAAGCAAAAAAATCGCCTCATCAAAACCTTAGAAACTAAACTAGCCATAGAAGAGGAGGTTGCCAAGGACCAGGCAAGCGCAGGAATAGAACAAGCAATGCTGGCCAATAAAAAGGAGATAGAGTTGCTCAAAACTAAGCTCGAACAAGCAGAGCTGGTAGCTCAGACCGGTCAGATACAAGTGGGCCAGCAAAAAGACTTGATTGAGCAGCTACAGGCCAGAGTGGAAATCACTTAAAGTAAAGTTATAAATATCGGGATGTTCCAGTCCCAGGCGATGGAGATTCAGAGCAAGGTTTCTACAGCCCAGCGAAGTTTACTCACCAAGGTAGAGATAATTCGGGACAACTGCTTACTCGTTGATCAAGTATTGGAAAATTTATCTGTCAGAGAAAGAGAAGTTGGAGCAGCTCGGGACGCTTTTCAAGAGGCTGTAATTGTTGTATCATGTTGTCATTGATGCCAATGGTTTGATTGATTGATGTCATTGATTGATATCAAGTGATTGATTGATGTCAAAGGATTGATTGATTGATGATTTATGTAATATAATATGTATTGTCCTTGATGAGAATGCATAGATGAAGATGGATCAATGAGTTGTCATTGATACATGATGAATATGGATCGATGTGGTTC
>ML787300.1:79648-104336 GCA_009831015.1 Picea engelmannii | reverse complement strand
ACAGGTTGTTTGGCACAGGTTGGTGCATGGTTGATGCTCTTGTTTATGGTACAGATTGATATATGTTGAGGATTGTTGCCTCATCTCAGTTGGTGTTGAGAATGCAAGCTGAGTCTTGCATATAGAGTTGGTGCTCTTGCAGAGTTGTACTCTATTCAGTTGTTGCTGATAAACCCCAAGGATTGTAGTCTGTAATAAAAATAAAATTGTACATACATCTTGTGTTCTTTGTGTTCTTTGTGGTGATGACTTATTGATGATGTATTGCTGATATATGTTGCTGATATGTGATCACATCTAAATGGTTATAAATGAAAACAATGGGTAATGAATAAATGTTGAATGCTAATTGATGAGTTTTTGTGCAAGAGGGAAGTTTTGGGAAAAAGAGGAGCCCCACACTCATTCACCCCCCCTCTAAGTGTGGTAGGTGTGTCCAACAGTAATAGCTACAAACAACAAGGAATTGGGAAGTACTCCCAGGTTTTCCATTTCGGAGCAGACCAGAGGAAATATTTTATTGAAAGAATGGGAGCACAGTATATCAGAAGGTAAACTGCAAGCCAAGAAGGTAATGAAATCCTTTGAAGAGGCTTTTGGTTCTATAGATTGTAATCTGTTAAGTATTGATAGCGGAGGCAATGCCGAGACATTGAGTCAGATGAATATAGCGAAAATCTCTAGTGATATAAAAAAAAAGAGAGAGATTCAGCTGAAATCTCACAAGTAACTATGGCAGACATAGTTCAAATAGATAAATGTATGATTAAACCAAGTGTGCAATTGTGCGCTATTGACATCATAGACCGACAGATGGAAGAAAGGTTGTCGCAATTAGCCCGAGATTGTTACTCTTTTGAGGCCAATTGTCAAGCAGAACCGTCAAGGTTGATATCTCAGCTAGTGGAAAGATGTGTCACTTGTATCGAGCATGCGAGAGGGCAAGCTTCCGGTACCAAATAAAGACAGAGATAAGGAAATGAAACGATTGATTTCCTTCTTGTTGTAACTGAAAATCCTAGAATGATTGAGATTCCATCATATGTAAATCTGTATAAATATACAATAGAAGGAAGGAACAAAGGCTGGACCTTTTTGTGTCGATTGTAATAGAGGTTTTCTATCTTGAGAGTTGATATAAAGAAAATCTGAAGAGTCTCAATTCCTTCACGACTGTGTTATGATTTTGTTTCCTTGTATCTCATATTTCATTTCATTTCATATTTGTATCTGATGAATGTTTCGCTATAATTTAGTACAACCTCTACTATAGTGAATGAATTCTAGTTTTTTATATTGTTTATTATTTTTCCTCTATACCATCTATCAGCAGGTATAAGACCAGTCAACACTTTAGAATTCTATATATATTTTATGCTTCATCGGGTTATTTCTTTACCTTTTTCTTCTTATGTTTATAAGTGAGATTCTCCCTTGATAGGAACCTTACACGATAGAAAACTTAATGTTTTCTCCCATCTCATACATTTTTATTAAAATATAACTCAGTTATGGGAAAGGGCCTTTGGTTTGCACCCTATTTTCACTCCTGGAATTGTAAACTCTCTTTTATACGACTGAAATTGAGACAACACCTAAATTTCCCCCGAGTTTTTCTTATCTTTTTGTTCCTCTATGAATGTCCCTGTAACAAGACAGCCTAATATCGAACCCAGACTTTCAGATCAAACACATATTACCTTAAATATTTTTTATACTATTCTTAAAACAACCACTACCCGGGTTGAGCTCGAACGTTCATGGGCAGCGATTGAAAGGGATATAAACATCTAGGAACAGTTGGAAGCTAGACAACCCCAACTCAGAAATCAGCCCTAGTTTCCCTTACCGAAGGTTAACGTTTCTTCCTTCTCTACCCCTTACTCACTTTCAGATGCCTAGACACTATACTTCTAAGCCTTAAGTACAAACTCTGGAACAACACCAAGCATAGAAGATATAGTTGAAGATGAAGATGAACAGGTCCAAGGATTAGAAAGGGAAGAATATGAATCAGATGAAGATATGAATACTCAGGCTGACACAAATCAGCAGAAAGAAACAAACTCACCTCTCAGAACTGTTACAAAGAATCATCCTAAAAATCAGATAATTGGAGATATAAACAAAGGAGTTCAAATAAGAAGGAAATTGATTAAAGACTTAAAACAATCTCATGTTTCCTTTTTATCTATGACTGAACCTAAAAATTTTGATGAAGCCAACCAACATGATGATTGGATTAGAGCTATGAATGAAGAGCTTGATCAGATTGAGAAGAACAATACTTGGGATCTTGTACCTAGACCTAAAAATAAGAATGTAATAGGTTCCAAATGGGTGTTCAAGAATAAAATGAATGAAAAAGGACAAGTTAGAAATAAAGCTAGATTGGTCTATAAAGGGTATGCACAAGTTGAAGGTCAGGAATTTGATGAAACTTTTGCACCAATGGCAAGATTGGAGGCCATCAGAATGTTCCTTGCATATTCATGTCATAAGAACTTTAAAGTGTATCAGATGGATGTTAAGTCAGCTTTTCTTAATGGAGATCTAGAGAAAGAAGTATATATGGAGCAACCTGAAGGATTCTCATTGACAGATAATCCTAATTATATTTGCAAGATGAAGAAGGCCTTATATGGATTGAAACAAGCACCACGAGCTTGGTATTATAGAATGGACAATTTTTTACAAGACAAAGGGTTCAAGAAAGGTATTGTTGATAGCAATCTCTACATTAAGTCTGAAGGTGATAATTTACTAGTTTTTTTGGTTGATGTAGATGATATTATTTTTGGTTGTACTAATGAATCATCTATCCAGTGGTTTGCTAACTCTATGCAAACAGATTTTGAGATGTCCTTGATAGGAGAACTATCATATTTTCTTGGTTTACAAGTAAATCAAAGTTCTACAGGAATATTTATCTCTAAAGAAAAATATTTGAAAGAGATGTTGAAGACATTTTAGATGGAGGATTCCTCTCCTGTTAGTACACCTATGGTGATTGGTTGCAAGCTCAGTAAATATGATATGTCACCCGATGTTGATCAAAGGACATACTGATCAATGATAGGCAGTCTTATGTACATCACAACATCCCGTCCTGATATAATGCAAGTTGTTGGAATGGTAGGTCATTATCAGTCATCTCCTAAACAAAGTCACTTGGTAGCTATCACAAGGATATTCAAACATTTGAAGGGAACAATGAATTATGGTTTGTGGTATCCCAAAAATCATAATTTTCAGTTAATTGCTTATTCAGATGCAGATTGGGAAAACTGTGTTGATGAGAGGAAAAAAACCAGTGGAGGAACATTCTTCCTTGGTGACTCATTTGTAGCATGGCTTAGTAAAAAGAAAGGATCTATCTCCTCATCAACTACAAAAGCAGAGTACATTGCTGCTACTACTTGTTGCACTCAGATTTTATGGATGATACAAACTCTTGCAGATTTGAAGGTAACTTACGCTGATCCCATTCCACTTCACTATGATAACACCAGTGCCATCAATCTCTCTAAGAATCCTTTACTTCATTCAAAATCTAAGCACATACCAATAAAATACCATTTTCTTAGAGAATAAGTTACAAACAGAATTGTTCAGTTGAATTATATTCCTTCCACAGAACAGATAGTTGATATCTTTACTAAACCGTTAGCAACGACCCCTTTTGGATATCTTCATCAAAAGTTGGGGGTTATAAATTCTTTCGTCTAATCTATTCACCTGGTCAGGGGGGGTACTTATTGAATATCTGTTGTACTTATAAGTTGCTCATAGTTGACAGGGGGAGCGTATCTCTTCTTTGACATTGATGTCAAAGGGGGAGAAAGTGTGGTAATTTCAAAGATGCTACAGTGGTATAACTAGATGATCTTCAAGGGGTTGTCATCAATGCTAAAGGGGGAGAGTGTTGGCATGATTTTAGACAGAGGAAAAGTATGCATGTTTGTCATTGATGGTGAATATTAGCATGATCAGATGGTGAAGATCAGAACGATTAGTAGCGTAGTGATAATAGCAAGATCAGCAGTGTAAGCTCAAAAGGAGGAAAACAATCAAAGCACAACAAAGGTGGCAAGATTAGCAGTGTAAGCTTAGAAGGAGGAAGATAGTCAAAGCACGACATAGGTTTCGTTTTAGAGTTTCACAAATAGGGAAATCCAAAGGAAAGAGGTTCAAACTCGCGATATGCGAAATCGCGATAACAATCCTGACCATTGGAGTCATAGGACACGTGGCAAGCCATTGGAATTTTGTTGACTTGCACATTGGAGGAGTCAACGGAGCATGGTGTGGGAACTCGCTATATGAAAGATCATGAAAATATCTGGACCGTCGAATCATCAAGATCGTGGACCATTGATCAGGCATGACAAAGGTCCATGAAGTTGCGAAATCGCGATAAGATCTTGACCGTTGATCCAAGAGGGACATGTGGCAAGGGATTAATGTTTTGCTGACTGGAAAGTCAAAGGATCGAAGTGCTCATTTGATTGGCGAGTGGTCATATCTTGTGGTCACATTGTCGAGAGCTAGAGAGCAAAGCTAGAGAAGCCAAGCTCTATTTCGAAGTTCGTGACATGGAGAGTCAAGAGGACTCATCATAGAATACCCGAGACACGAAAGTGCGAAATGCGTTTTCGAATAAGGTTGTGGTCACAGTGAGTGGTCACGTGAAGGGAAGAAGCTAGCAGTGTTAAGCTCCATCTCGGAGTCTCGATGATCGTGACTTGGAGTATTGAGATCCTTCATCACAGGAATCGCGATATGTGAGATCACGATGATATCTGGACCATTGGATCATTGGAGATCTCGACCGTTGATTAGGATTGATGAAATTCATAAGTTCGTGAAATACGAAGTGCCTTTTGGCGCAGCCTGTGGTCATCGTCGGTGGTCACATGAAGGGGAGAAACTAGCAGTGCTAAGCTCCATCTCGAAGTCTCAGCCATCGCGACCCGGAGTGTTGAGACCCTTCATCACAGGAATTTCGAGATGTGAATTCATGAAATTCAAATTCTATTTAGCGCTCGGTCACAGATTTTGGGGATATGAGATAAACGCGAAATCCTGTGAATTTAATCCAATGGTGCTGGTTAATTGGAATCTTGATCGAAGGGTTATTGTTTCACCTCACAGGTAATCGATCATTTACAATTCAGTTAGCATAACTGAATCATGATTCTTGGACGGTTGGCGATTCAGTTGCTGATGCATTTTCTTGGAGATTCAAGGTGTAACTGAATAGGAGGTATAGGATAAAAAGGAAATGCAGTGACTGTGGAAGGTTGGTCATTCTAAATGAAAAATGAGTTGAACTGTAAGAAAGGGAAAATTACAGTATGCGCAATGTGAGATTGACAGTATGTGCAGTGTGAGATAAAACTCAAAGATGAGTAACAGATGAGGAATAGACAGAAGCAAGAGATGAATTGCAGAACAGCTTGAAGAAGAGCAGAATTGCAGAACAAATAGAGGAAGAGAAGAATTGCAGAACAGTTAGAAGCAGACCAGATTTACAGAACAGAGAAGAAGTGGTAAGCATCGATTTATCAGTGTTGTTTCTTATTCAATCATTTATTTATAATTAGGGTGGTAGGGAGGTGCTAGGGAGGACTATAGTCCTCAGAGGTTCAAGTGGGTGCTTGAACACAGGGAGTTGTAGCTTCCATCTGGTTGTAGCCAGAGAAACTAGGGTGGTAGGGTGGTGTAAGGGAGAATTAGTGTTCTCTGTTATACAGGTTGGAGCATGTGTAATTGGAAGTTGGTGCTTCCATCCAGTTGGTGTTGGAACATTAAGGGAGTTGGTGTTTCCTTCTAGTGGATGATAGAGAAACCAGAGAGTTGGTTCTCTCAAACAAGTTGGATCTTGTAAAACAGAGGTAGTAGCCTCAAATTGAGTTGGTGCTCAAGTATAGATGATGTACAGAACTTAAAAGATTGCCTATCATTTCGAATAAGAAGAGGTTTTCTCCCTTTATGGGTTTCCTCATGAAAATCTGTCTCTATGTATATCTTATGTGTGACTGATGCTCATTATGTATGTTGTCCATATATTGTATAATATTGATGATCACTTAAAGAAAGATTAAGAATGATTTAATAGACTTAAAATTGTTTAAGCACAATAACAATTGATTCACCCCCCCTCTCAGTTGTCTTAGTAATTTCAACAGGAGCCTCCTTGTGCATTTCGGGAGTGCCACGTGGTGCCCTCCTATTGGGCCACTTAGGATCCATTGATTTTCCCATATTTATGTTGACATCACCTCGGGACACATGACGCCTTTTGGGTGGTTCCACATGGCATCACCTGCAGGTGCCACGTGGCACTTTTTTTACTAGTCCACATGGCGTCACCTACAGGTTCCACGTGGCACTTTTTTACTGGTCCACATGGTGCCCTAAAAAGTCCAAATTTGAGTGACATGTGGTAGCCTCTAGTGCTTCCACATGGAATGATGAAGTCATCATGACACATGTCACCCTCTTCTCTTTCCACATAGGCTATATAGATACTGATGTCATCTGTACTGATTCTAACATCAACAATACAGATGTTGACTCAGCCCTGCTCACTAGGTTAGGTTGACCAAAACTTTAATCACTTGTAACTTTTGATCTGTAAATCCATTTGATGAGTCGTTTGCATCGTTAGAAAGATTGTGATGCACTATTCACGATCATTCCCTTTTCACAGAGTTTTGGGAACATTGAATTTGTTCCCTTTTGTTGTCTGTTGAAGCCATTGTGACTTTTCTAAGTTTTCTAAGTTGTTCTTAACCTTCTATGGATCCTTTTTCAATCACACCTTCCGACTGAGAGATTTTTGGACCACTAAAATATTTCATCAATCAACTGGTAAGTGAGGGGATATTCCCCTCGGTTTTTCCTTCTCAATCCACTTTTCCTTGATTGGATGTGTGCCCTTTAAGCCTACTCGAAGATAATCAACATCACCCATGCATGAAGTCCTCGTCCTTTTGTGTAGGATGATATCTTGTAACTCATCCAAGTACTCAAGTGCAAAATCACCAACTGAAGGTATTGAAACTTCCTCATCCTAATCCATGATCATGGGAGGCTCAAAAAGTTTCAATTTCTCTACGTTCACAACTGAATAAATCTCCATATAAGGTGGAAGATCTAAACGAAAAGCATCAGTGCCTCTTTTCTCCAAGATAGTGAAGGGTCCATATCGAATAGGCTTGAGTTTCTTGCCCTCACCCTTCAATCATTCCTTGCTGATGTGAAGCCATACCCAGTCTCCAACCTGGAACTGATGATCAACCATGTGCTTCTCATGCCAACATTTATACAGTGCCTGACTCTTCTCCAATTGTTACCCGACTTCCTCGTGTATCTGTCGAATCCTCTAGATGAAATTCCAGGCTCTATCCTTTATTCGTTCTTCATTCACATCGGCATATTTCCCATACATAAACTCCAAAGGAACCTTTGGTAGGTACCCAAAACATGTCTCAAAATGTGAACTCTGAGTGGATGAATGTAAATCTTGGTTATAAGCATGTTGTACATAGGGTATTTTTTATCCCATAACTTAGGATAGTTGTTGTAGTAGCCTCGAAGCAAAAGTACCATTGTTCTATTTACCACCTCTGTCTGTCTGTCCGTCTATGGATGAAAATAAGTGCTCCTCTTCAATTTGGTGTCCATCATTCTCCACAAGCTAGTCCAAAAATCCCCAAGGAATCGAGTATCTCTATCCTAGACAATGGACATGGGTAATCCAAAGTGAACCCAAACATACTAAAAAAAGAGATTAGCAGTCTTCCCAGCAATGATCTTCTTTTTAAATGGAAAGATACACATCTTGTTGAACCTATCCACTACAACATACAAATAATCATGAACCCCTTTGGTCATTGGTAAACCCCCTACAAAATCCATGGAAATGATTTCCCATGGATGGGATGGAACAAGAAGTGTTGAGTATAGCCCCAATTTTCTATTAGTGGGATTACAAGTAGAAAACATCACACACCCATTTACATATTTAGTTACAATTTATTTCATCTGAGGCCAATAAAAAAACCTATACAAATGAGCCATAGTTCTTCCTACCCCAAAATTCCCAGAAACAAGAGAAGTGTGAGATTCTCATATCACATGGACTTGTTCACTTGTAGGAATACATAGCTTCCCAAGATGATAGAGTAATTTTTCCTGCAGACAATATTTCTCTACCTTGTTACTTGTATCCTTCTTGTACTTGATTACCAAATGAAATTGTTATAGAAAACCCATCCATTTGTAGTGTTGATATTGTTGTAGTTTGGTCTGTGCTTGAAGATATTGTAAGGGTTGGTGATCTGTATGTATAATTTTTTCCTTCCCTAACAAATAGTGCTTCCATTTATTTACGCTTTGAACTAATGCATACAACTCTTTATCATATGTAGGATAGTTAACAACAACATGGTTAAAAATTTTAGAGGGGTAACAAATAGGCTTACGATATTTCATCAATAATGCACCCATAGAGTATCCGTTGGCATCTGTCTCGATCTTGAAAAACTATTGAACATTTGACAGTGCTAATACTATTGTGGTACTGATCTTATCCTTCAAAGTGTCGAAATATTTTTGTGTCTTTCCTTCCCACTGAAAAGTGTTCTTCACACTGGTTAAGGCATGCAAAGGAGATGCGATAAAGGAGAAGTTGGGAATGAATCTCCTCCAATACTGGACTGCACCCAAGAAGCTCTGGATCTCGGTCACACTCTTTGGCTCAACACATTTTACAATTACTTCAATTTTGAAAGGATCAATCTTCAATTGTCCTCCTCCCACGATATGACATAAGTATACAAGTGCATTCTTGCCAAATTTGCATTTAGAAATTTTTACATACATCTTTTCCCTTTGCAAAGTATCCAATACTTGCTTTACATGCCTTACATGTTCATCCCATGTCCCTCTAAAAACAAGAATGTCGTCTAAATACAGAATCACAAAGTCATCCAAGAAAGGCCTAACTACATCATTCATCACATGCATGAAAGTTGTCGGAGCATTACAAAGCCCAAACAACATAACTAGCCACTCAAACAATACTTGTGTGGTTTTAAAGGCAGTCTTCCATGCATCCGGTTCTGCAACCCTTGTTTGATGATATCCACTGTGCAAATCCAACTAGTGAAATAAACAACATTCTTCAACTGATCAAGTAAATCATCTATGCGAGGAAGAGGGTATCGATTTTTCACTGTGATTTTATTGAAAGCCCGATAATTGACATGCATTCGCCATGTGCCATATTTCTTTGGCACCATCATGACCGAAGAACAATAAGGAGATGAATTGTGCCTGATGACCCCTTGATCCAATAAGCCCTGTACCTGCTTCTTGTTCTCTGTCATCTCCACAACTGACATCATGTACATGCCCACATTAGAAAAAGGAGAATCATGTTGAATATGTATCTCATGTTGGATTTCCCTATTAGGAGGTAATCCATATGGTTCCTAAAAAATATCATCATACTTAGAGACAATATCAGTTAATTCCTTTTTATGAGACAGATCGCATCCTTGGAAAGCATCAAATGTCTCGACATCTTTCTCTTTGATGACCATGAGTACATATCTCTTATTAGTGGTTATGAGTATTTTCATATACCCTACACTAACAAGTGTTGAATTTACCCTCATGTTGTGAGATCTAACAATATATTCCACTCCCCCTTTTGTAAGGTGGTATTTTTTCTCATGATGAAATAAGACTCTTATTCTATCATAAAGATAAGAACTTCCCAACACTATGCCACATATATCAAGAGATACAACATCCAAATCCACTTCATCAATCAACTTTGAAGCAATAGAAAATATGACCCTACATTGTTTGGTGACATTAAGTTTTGCTTCATCACATACGCAACCAAGAGGATAAGGATTTGAATGTGGTTTCGTTACAAGACCCATCTTCTTGACAAGTGCTTTAGATATTAAGTTTACTTGGGAACCTAGATCAAATAATGTATCTATCTTAGTGTGTTTAGATACAACTCGTATATGAAACAACTCATTCCTCTTTCATTCATCAATATGAGATTCATCATTGGAACCTGAACTAGCATGAAGAGAATATTTACCTTGTACTCCAGTCGTTGTGATCTTTCCCTCATCTCCTGATTCAGAACCAAGATATTGTTGCACTATAGCAACGGTCTCCATCTTCCCCTTTCCACCGAATTTTTTCGGTTTCTTTTCTGGATGCAGTTTCCAATGGTGTTCTTCATCATGACCACTCTTCTTGCAATGAGTGAAAGATGGTTTTCCTCCTTCTCTCATCATCGTATCGGTCTTCTTGTCCTTCCTTTTAGACTTCTTGAAGGTCTTGTGTGGTAAATTGGAAGGTTTCTTCGTGGCATCTTCTTGAACATGTTTCCCCTTATTCTCAAGGTGAGTGTCTTGCACACAAAATTCATCAAGACAAGTGGGGTTAAAAAAAAGTAAAGTATGACGAATATAATTTTGAAGTGTGCCAACATACTTCATTAAATTTTCATAAGAATCCAAAGGAATGTTCAATGCTAGAGCTTTCTTCCTAAATTCTTTTGTGAAACCTTTTATAGTCTGACCTTTACTCTATCTTAAATTTTTCCATTCTATCATTGCTTTATGTAAATACCCTAATGGATATAACTTCTTCCTTATATTTGATTTAAATTCTGACCATGAGGAAATAATATTACCACACTTAATTCTATCATGTATCTTTCTCTCCGACCATATGAGAGCGGTGCCTTCCAACCGAAGAGAAGCTAGTTGCACTTTAACTTCCTCTTCATCAATATGTTGAACACAAAAATATACTTCAACCTTTTGGATCCAATTATCTAGTTTTTTAGGATTAGCATCTCCATTAAACATAGGTGAAGAAAAATTTACATCAAGCTTTAATAATGGTTTCTTAAAAGAGACTTTATGGTTAGAATGATGAGAGTGATGAGAATGCTCAAAGGAAGAAGAAATAGAACTTGAAGGAAAAGATGGAGGCTTAGGAGGATCTCCTCCAGCCCCTTGGTTAATCGAAGCATCATCATCTGCATGTTCTTCCTTTTTCTTCCCTTTCTTCTTCATCCTCTTCTCGTAAGCTCCATACATTCGTTCGACCATTTATGACATGCGATAAAAAACCATGTGAAATTTTTTCTCCTGTTCATCACGCTTGTCCTCTTCTGCCATATTTTTCCTTCGAGATGCACGACCAACTTCGGGATTGAACATATTCAGAGTTCCTTCACCTTTATTATGCTTGTCCCTAGTAAGCATTCATACTCAACAATTCAAGTCAAAGATGATTTCTCTGATACCAACATGATCTGGGATATTTTGGTCAGGTGACTTATTAAAGAATTGCATAAAATGAGCATAAACTAAAGTACACCATAAAGAAGGAAAATATTAAAAGGAAAGAGACATATTCATGCAATATGAACACAAAAACTTGATAATGGAGTTCATCCCTAGTGGACTATGTCTCTGGGTCCTGCTCTCAAATGGGTAGGTCTTTTTATTAACTCCGCATAAGAATTGGGAAAAATACATAAGTATACCTCATTATGGATTTAAGCTATAGAATATTTTCTCATATCAGAAAACTAACACCACCACTGCGTTCGTGGCATCATTTTACCTAAAAATGACTGTCTCCACGCCTCGATCTGAGTCTGACACTTTTTGAGCCTAAAAACCATATCGCCTCATTTTGCGTTCCATTGCTCCTGCAATAAATGACTGGACTGTCTCAAAATCCATGCCAAAATATGTCTTGAAAATTTTGCCCAAATCAATACCATACAGACGCGCTTGGTCTGCCTCTTGTGCTCTATGTGTCCTGAACTCTGGTCGAACACCCTTTCTTATACAATTTTACGTGTGGTTGTGCATTGATGAGGAAGTTGGGTGCATTGTTTGTGGAGGCTAAGTTTAGGTGCTTAGTTAGCGGAGGTCTCAGGGTTGAATCTCACAGGCCTCCCTTTTTATACAATGGTTACAACAATATTTTGGTACGGCCAGCTAAATCTGCGGGCGGCCGCTAGAATGGCGAAATGGCTATTAAATTGGCAAACAATTATACTATTTCTGGTGGATGTTCTAGCATATAGTTAGTGGTTACTAATTATGGCAGAATATTCCATATATATCAGAACTGCCACCATATTTGGCAGAGTTCTGATATTACTTTTTTTTTTAAATTTGCCACGGAGCCTCCTTGTGCATTTCGAGAGTGCCACGTGGCACCCTCCTATTCGGCCACATGGCATCCACTGATTTTCCCATATGTATGATGAATTCACCTCAGGACACACAATACCTTTTGGGTGGTTCTACGTTGCATCACCTAGGGGTTCCACGCGGCTCTTTTTTACTGGTCCACATGGTGCCCTAAAAATTCCAAATTTGAGTGACACGTGACAGCCTCTGGTGCTTCCACATGGCAGGCTGACATCATCATGACACATGTGGCCCTCTGCACTTGACACGTAGGTTGTACGGAAGTTGACGTCATCTGTACTAATGCTAATGTCAGCAATACAAATGATGACTCATCCATGTTGACTGGGCTAGGTTGACCAAACATTTGATCGCTTATAACTTTTGATCCGTAACTCTATTTGACAAGTTGTTTGCATCGTTAGAAATCTTGCGATGCGCTCTTCACGATCATGCCCTTTTCACAGAGTGTTGGGAACTTTTAATTTTTTTCCCTTTTGTTGTCTGCTGAAGCCATTATGAGTGTTCTGAGTTGTTCTTAGCCTTCTCTGGATCTTTTTTGGATCATGTACCGATACTCAACTTAATCAAATCCACTCTTCAAACTGAAAACAAAATTGTACACTGCTGGAAAAGGATGCTGAAATTACAATCTGAAAACAAACATGCTGAAAGGAATGCTCAAAGCTATGAGTTTATTCAAAACACTCCTACCTATCAATAGAAACATAAGTTGCTCAATCAAGTGAAATCAAAGACCTAGTGTAACCATGAAAGCACCTTGTCCACTGTTTGAATTTATTGCATGTCCTTGATCAGGGGTAAAAGGAAAACCCTACTTAATGGAAACTCATATAAAAACTTGCAAACAAATTCATCTTTGAAAAAATCTGAAAACTTTGGATTGTTTACTGACTCCAAAAACACTGCAAAAGGATCCTCAAAATAATGTGAATTGATCTGATTTTGTATCATCCCTCCAGCTGCATTCCTACTTCCATGCATTTCAACCTCATGGTTTTCACAAAGAGACTGAAAATTTTCATAAGAGTGTTGCAATGAAATCCTTGTTAGAAACAAAAACATATCTGGTTTTGACACTAGCTCATAATCACCTTCATTCTTATTCTCACATCTAATCAAAGGATGAAAGTTTTGATTGCAGAGATCCTCCAAATAACAAGCTACAGGGTCATGAGAAACATAAAAAGATTGTTGTTGATTCATAATATTGTCATTCTACTCCAAAAATCCTATGTGACTTTGCATCAACTCAAACTCCTTTCCTTCATTAATGATTTTAAGATTCTCTTTGAGAAATTTGAATGAATAAAAACATAATTGAAAAGAGTTACCTTCATCTAACTCATGATTTTCTTCATGTTCCATGTCATTACAAAATATATGGGTTGAATGATTTCATTAGACTACTAAAAATAATCATTTACTGATGAAAGACATACAACATGTTGCTCTAGAAAATCAACATCATACTCATCATATTTAGGTAAATAAAAAACCTTTGTAGTATCATCAACTAAGAAAATTGGGACAACAACTTGCTCTTCAACAAGATGATCTTTCTCCTCTGCAAAAACATCATCATTGAAAAGATTGAAAATTTATGGAAAAGTCAGCCTTCTACCCATGATAAAAAGGATTAGGACGTAAATCAACTCCTTTTTCATGCACAATCTCATGTTCTACAACATTCCACTCGTGATTCTCAATCTGATGAGATAACTTGCCACAAGCTAGAAGGTTATCTTCTACTTCCTGAGCATAAAAAATCATCGGTTGAAAGGTAACATACCTCCTCTCCATCAGGAGGAAATCCAGATCTGGATGAAAGTTGTTTCATAACACAGCATGGAAGCAGCTTCAGAGGGTTGGATCACTTTGGGCATCCTATAATAAAAACTGAAAATTACCTACTGAACATAAAGATAGTTTCATCATTTTGCCTCTTCATAGCATGAAACTTAGAAAGATGTCGATCCCATGACTCTCTCTCATCCCAAAAATTCATAAATACATCCTTCAGTTCCTCCCAACAACTGATTGATTTAGGCTGCAAATGCCTAAACCACTCCTTAGCATCCCCTTGCAATGATTGAGAAAATGTTCTCATAAAAACATCATCATGCTCAATTTCAGATAGATCTGCAAAATGCTCAAAATCCTGGATGTGTTTTTCAACCGTGAGGTTATCAGGTTCCCCATCAAACGTAGGAAGATACTTGTAATGTTTTGGAGGAAAGTCATGAACGATATATGGTAATTTTAGTGGTTTATATATGTCATGTATCGTGGAGGGTTTAAGATTAGGTACATGAGGTATTATATCATCTTTGATATCTTGAGGCTCACAAGATTGATCATGGAAATTATATAGCTCAAATGAAATATCTTGGTCAAACTCAACAATGCAAGAAGAAGGATATATAGTTTAAAAAAAATATTCAAGTGCAGATTTATGGTGTTCATCATAATACAATAAAAAATGGAAAATCCTCTTGATATGTTCAGGAAAGGATAAGAAATAATTGATTAAAATGAATACTACATCTTGAAGAAAACTCAAGCTTTGGTACCTGGTTCTTTGTCCTTTCATGTTTTTTTCAATAAGGCTCATTCTCCAGTAGAGTCTTTGAATTTGATTGAAGCTTGATAGGAGTCATCAGGTCAATGGTACAACCTCTTAGTGTTGGCCTCTATTCACCATCAGAAGTCAAATCTGATCTTTGTCATTTTCCTAGGGAATATTTCACCTTCGATCCCCGAAAATAGCACCAAAATTTTATCACTTGGTATTTCTCCTTGGTTGTGGGAGGAAAATCCCAAGGTAACTCTTTCAAACTGAATTTAGGCTGGAAATTGGCCTTTCCAACCAAAGAGGACTCTCTCAATGAATCTGGTGTCTAATGACAACTCAAATATAGCTTGTGTTCTTAGGATAGTGGCAATATCTGTAAATAAATATAGGGTTTTTACGATGTGGCTAGTAAGGATGAAGAAAACACCATTGGGCATGGATTCAAAAGATGAATCTCAAAAATTTTTATCAATGACTGATGGTAGAACAATATAGGAAATAGAGGCAAGGTAGACAACACTTTCTTGGTTAATAATTTCATTTTAATATGGTAGCAGATATGAGAAATAACAAGCCATTACATTAGAACATCTAACAGGGATGAATTCCAATGCAATTTTAGAAGAAAAAGGGTGAAATTTTAATAGTTGCAACTCATAGAACATAGGTGAATTCTGAATCTTCTCTTTCAATTAAATATTGAAGATTGACATTTAAAATGGTGTATGAAAAAAGGTAAAAGTTCACAAGAAATAACACATACCAAAAAGCATTGTCACATGAATCTGATCTGATAATAAAATTATGTACTTCTGCACTGATAATTTTATTAAACTCAGAAAGTGTTACATGCACAAGCCATATTTTCCTTCCACCCCCTAAACTCTTCCTTCCCATTCAATATATAGTCTCACATCTCAGTTCAACCCAAGGAGGTAAAAATCCTTCTCTAGCTAAAGATAGAAATAGGTTACAACCATTTTGGAAAGAAGTAATTACAAAATCTTCTCATTTCCTATTTTATAGGATTTAGTTATTAATTAAATCTGGCAAAAATATGGAAAAATAAGCTGTAAACATCCATTCGAATCTCCCAAACCATGACACCTGTGAAAACACCAAGAGAGATTTGTGTATATTAACCCATTCTCAAGAAAAAACCTCTTTCATTTTGTTGGGATAAATCACCATATGCTCTAAATCTGATCTTGAATATGTAAGAACAATCATCTACAGAACTTTTGTAGTGCTTTCCCCTCTTTTTATTCTGTGCTTGTTCAGGTTCCATGGATATAAATGAAGGAAATTAATATGATGATGGTGGGCATAGGGGGTTGAAAATGTTAAGCAATGTGTAGGAAATCCTAGAGCGTTAAGATTTATTTAAGAGACAGGGCCTTAGAAACAAGAAATCTCGCAGCAAACCAGACATAAATTTCACAGCAAACTAAATCTTTAACAATGAATAAGAGTTTAGTAGCAGACAAGGATAGAAATTTTTTGATAGAATAGGGTTAAATAAACTGAGAGATATCTAACAACAAACAAATATTCAATGGAATCCAAGGATTATACAAAGCTCTAGAATTTAGCAGCAGATTGAACTTTTGCAGCAAATAGGATTTTTCGCAGCGAGCTATAGTTTCGCAACAAACTGGAATTTTGATAAAAAAAAAAAATTAAAGGAAATAAAATATGATCCTATAAACCCGATCGACAAGACAACACTGAATCCCATAATCTCACTCCCATGATGGCATACCGTTATTGATATAGGGTAATTATGCGGTGATTTGACATGGACAGTTGGGTCATTGACAAATGTTAAGAGGTTTTGCAGCGAAGTTTAAACTGATTGGTTGCAAGTATTTTAAAGGTACAATTTGTATAAGAAATCCTAAGTAACCTTTAGTACATGTCATATCATGCTCTCGTGACTCTTTAAAGATATAATTTAACAACCTAAGACTCACCCTCTTCAAATGAGGACAAAGGACTATGGGATAACAATGTGACAAAACTGACTTGACCTTGAACAAGACTAACCCCTCACCTCTGACCTGAGATGATTCTTTAATTTTCTTAGACATGACCCAATCAAACCCCAAACTTGACTCAGGAATGAGTAAACCCAAGACAATTCATCATGGAACAGTAACCCTTGGACTTTGACACATGATGTTTAAGAGACCAAGACATGACTACGAGACTCACCAATAAAGAAAACAAGGTGTTTTGACTTTATAAATTTATACACACTAATAGAACGATCAAGATCCTGGGAAGTGGATATATATGTACCATGCTTATTAAATATATGCCTTTTACGAGGTGGATTATGTAAAGGATCGATAAGTGGTGGTAACTTCAAAAGACGAAGAGGAGGATGGTCTTGCTCCATGATGACTCGGAACCCAAAATACAATACAAAATCCTAAGGCTAACTAATAATCAGAGAGTGCACTCTTAAATAAAGCTAAAGGCAAATGCACATAAACAGGATATGATGGTTTAAAGGGACCTCCCAAACTAAAGTATGTATTCCTCTCCCAAGAGGGTCCCGAGACTCCACAACAATAGATTGGAGGTGTCAGAATCAATTATAAGGACCCTCGTAGGCTTCACAACACAGTCGGTCAGATCCCTCTAGAGAGGGAATCCTCCATAAATTCTGTGTGTTGTCTGACCCTTATCTGACTCAAGGTACCTACAAAATAACCCTACAAGTAAGCTATGTGGCTACCCATGTCAAGAACTAAATTCGCCATGATATAATCAATGCTCAAGAGAGCAATCAAAATTCTATTCCACCATATGGGAAAGGTAGCAAAGCCCGAAATCTCGAAAGCACCACCTCTCATGAAGGTAAAGGCACTAGTAATACCCCCAAATACAAATACAACCCCAGAAATATCTATGATGCTAAGAATGTGTTAGAGGTCTATGTTTGTAGCCAACTTCACGTGACCTCATGCTTAACTCTGGTGTGAGCAAAGCCTCCTAAGGACACCAATTATATAATGGTTTTCACCCCTCCCTAGTTAGACGCATACATTCAATTTTATAGCCTTGGAGAATTTTACTCAAAAAATCATATTCCAAGTCTCTATGTCCTATACTTGTTTGTGTACCTTGAAAAATAAAATATTTTCTAATCAATTTTAATTATTCAATGTTAATTTTAATGGATTCTTCTTACTCAAGAGGTGCGATCGTGAAACTGATGGTATTGCAACTCAACATATATAAAAAGAAGCAAATGTAAAAACACTGCTAAGTACTAGTCTTGAATTTCAATAAGATGGTATGCTTCTAAATGTTGTTACCAAAATTCAATCTCTATATTTTCAATGAAGTGCAATCTTTCTTAATATGTAAAAATCGATGAAAAGTAACCAAAATTGCAAATGCCATAAGTAAAAAGCAATAAAGTAAATATTTTTGTATTTTCAATATAATGAAAAGAAAATGCAAGGACTGAATAACAAGCTCACATGAATAGCCTACTGCAAGAAAAAGGATAAAATCCAAGCAAGATACGAAGAAGCAACTACCCAGACCAACATTCAAGGACAACAAATGAGAAAAAATGACAAGAAAGGAGTTCGCCCAAAAGTCCAACAATAAAACGATTTCCTATCACTTTGTAGACAATTAACAATTAGAATGGGGACCCAAGAAGTCTCAGTAACCAGTAAAAATCACCCAACAATCAACAAACTCAATCAAAAAGACTCAAGAGATGACATATGTGACTATTCAGGGAAAAAATGTGTATATACATGCCCTAAAGATAGATATCTCACATGTGTACGTGGATGTCAAGGGAAAACTCATGTATGCCAAAAAAGACACTACTAGGGCAAGGGTTAGGCCAAGAAACTTAGATGCAAGGAAAAATATAGGTTTTCAAGCAACATGCGACATAGAAACTTAGGCAAAGAGAAAGCAAATCAAGGAGAAAAAACACCCAATACCCCAAAAAGAAGATCTCCCTAGTGGAGTCGCCAATTCATTTATGAGGAAAATATCTCTATGGCTAGGGGAAAACCACAACAGACGGAATGACACCCAAAAATCAACTATAATATCAAGTATTCTATATAAATTTGATGCTAACAAGAAAAGGATAGAATCCTACCTCTTCTGGACGTTCAAAGAAGACCATTGTTGAGCACACGACCCAAATATTTATACTTGCAACTTGTCCTCAAAAACCAATATATGAAAGCATGTGGTGATGGTATATAACTTTAGCATATAAATTATTATAATCGATTAACATACATAACAAATATTCCCATGGAAATCAATACAATCATTTGCAATATATCAATTAGATGAGAAAAGAGTATTTCTATGAATGTAATCAACATAAGTACATAGGTGACAAACTTTTACAATAGCACATGTTAGAACCGAGAAACTAAGTCCCTCTAGTTGGGCCTCCACCACTTCAATCCTCCACAAAGGGTATCTCACAAGTAGGATTTAGTGAATTTATCCATCACAAGATAGGAAGAGCTTGGCGACTGAACACAAGAAGTTCATACTTTCAAGGACAAAGGGATGCAGACTCAATATGAAGTGAAATTTCTCAAGAGTATCTTTTCTCTCAATGTGTTTAAAATTGTCTTCAAGGCTTGGATATGGCTTAATTTATAGCCTCCAAATGGAATTTAAGGGTCGAGTCAGATCATTTCCAGTATATGGAAGGTCAAGGATCATGGATCACATGACATGGCATGAAAATCTGACATATTTTTTATTTTTTCAGAACCAAACCCAATGTACGCAGGATGTAATGGAGTAACCTATGTATACATGAGTTCTCTAACTATAGGTTTCTTATATGGACAAAAATATGTATTTTTAGCTCTGGAGTGAACAAAAAGGGGAAATGAAGTCTCCAGAGGGAAATGGAAGGCCATCAAAGAAGGATGCATGGAGTGTGGAAAAAATTGTTATAACAGTTAGATTTTCTTGCATCCATAAGAGTGCATAATTTGTTTCATGTATCATTATTAAATAAGTATGTACTTGATCCTAACCACATAATTTATTGGAATGTGATCTAGGTGGAGCATAAAGGGGATTTATGGGTGGAACCAATATGCATCCTAGATTAGAAATTCAAAGTGCTCAGGAACAAATCTATAGGGCTGGTAAAGGTTTAATGAACCTATTATGGTCATGAAAATGCTACATGGGAGCATGAATAAAACATGTGGGAAAAGTACCTACAAAGTTTTGACAATTTTGAAGAAGGCAGAATGCAAGACTCCATTTTGGAAAGCTAGAGTTTTGGAACCACATCTAAGATTCCTAGCCAACTGTTCTATGGACCTTTCAAATGAATGGATCATTCCTTGGGTTATCCCTGATAAACAGATGGTGCATCCCTTAGGTCAACCCTGATAAAAAAATGGTGCATTCCTTGGGTTAACCCTGATAAACGAATGATAATTGTTGTTGGAGTTGTTAAATTACACTTTTTTTTTTCATTTCTAAGTATTCGGATGTAAATTTGCATGTGTGTGTGTGGGTGTGTGTGTGTGTGTGTGTCGGCATAGAGTGCACTGAGCACAACACACAATTTTAGGGGATGGGGAATGTAACATCCCCATTATAATCCCTAGTTTAATTAATGCTTATTTGGATATAATATGTGGCTACGACCAAGCAATGTAATATGTGAATTGTATCTCTATATTTTAATAATAATAATGTGATGTCAGCTGCTAAGGGGACATGGATAAGAGATGGGGGATGAATTAATCCACAAGAGAGGGTAGTTTCTAGGATAATGGCCAAGAGGGGTCCAAGGGGGAAATACCCATGTATTAATTTAACCCATTTTTTCCTAAACTTACTTATTGTATGTGAACCTTCTGATTTTTTATTGAGTGTTCCCAAAGCCAATCATTGAATACATGTAAGAGGGTGGGTTAAAGTGGTCACATCCTTTTGATTGAGTGTTCCCAAATCCAATCATTGAATACATGTAAGAGGATGGGTGTGAGTGGTCACACCCCAGAGTTATTGGGCACAAAGGGGTTGAGTACAATCAGCTTGGGGAAGAGTGTGATTCAAGAAAGGAAAGTGACAAGTGAGGACTTTGTATGGGTTGGAACAACAGCTCTTTAGTCAGTAAAATTTGTGTGCATGAAAGGGGAGAGATAAATAAAGAGATTTTGGAGCTGGTGTAACCATGGAGGGAAAAATATGGAGCGTAACTAGAGCATAAATGGAGTGAACTGGAGATGGAGAAATGAAGACCCAGGTTGTCAGGAATGAAGAGTGAACTCACGTGTGATTTTCACTAAAATAACAAGTGTTTTTGGTTGGTTTGTTGATATTTTTCCTAGCAGCAAGTTCCCTTGAGTTCCTAGATGGGATATTCCTAGTTACATGTGTCAGAGAGACCCTGATAAATGAATGGCATATTCCTTGGGTTATCCCTGATAAATAGATGGTGCATCCCTTGGGTTAACCATGATAAACAGATGGATCATACCTTAGGTTATCCCTAATAAATGGATGGTACATCCCTTGGTTGATCCATGATAAATTAATGGTGCATTCCTTGGGTTGGGCAGGTCAGGAAAAAGAGAACTGGTGGAAAAGTCAGGATAGTTGTAAGAGAATATCAATTGGATTGTGAGCTTTATGAGCTATGAGTGGACTGTGAGAGACCACACTCTTTTGTGGATTAATATCCTTAGCTCAGGGTTGACTGGATGTTGATATTTTGAACAACCATTCTATGGTTGTGTGGAATTTTCGTCCCAAGTATTTGGTTGCACAATTCTTGTTTAAATATAAGTGTTTTATCCAGTACCGAGTTATTTACATGTGTTATTGTGGTGCATGAACTCTACATAAATGAGAGTGACTTATATGTCGATGTAATGAGTGGTTTAACCACATTTCATGTTGATTATTAACATGCTTTAGATGCATTTTTTTTATGGTTATAGACAGTATCTAAATATGTTTTAAATTTGTAGTTGTAAGCTACAGGAAATTGGATAACAATGAAATAATTGCATTATTTATCAAAAGTTTCATTTTTATGTGTATTTCTCACGTAATATTTCTTAGTTGGACGGTAGGTACATTACATTTTTGTATCAGAGCTTATAATGAGAGAGTTTTGCATGACGTGGCCCAACTTGGGTGGCCGGGTACGTTACAAAGTGGTATCAGAGATGATAATGAGATATTTTTGTCTAACATGGCCCAGCTCGGGCAGTTGGGTATGTTACAATTTGTCACAACATACCCATGAAGATTTCCTACCACCTTCAAGCTCAGATCTTCATGGATATGATCAGAATCTGGACCAGGGGATCAAAATTAGCTTAATTTTCAAAGTGCTCGGAATGCGACAAAAATGGTACCATTGTGTCCGTCTCGTCTTCCTAATTCCGGCGGTATATTTACTTTCGCAAACGGAGTCTGTATGGAGAAGATATCACTATCTGTTCGTCGAGCCAAATAGGAAAAAAAAAAATTGATGCTGACTGGATAGGTCGTACAGCTGACGTGGCAGAGGCCGTACAACTGACATGGTGACCGTACATTCCGTACGAGGACGTGGCAGGTCGTACAACCCGTATGCTAATGTGGCAATTTTCTGATTGGTTGAATGTGGACGAGTTATGTGGCGACACGTGGCATGATTTTGTGCAATGGGAAGGTGCCACATGGCCCAATCAAGGGCTGCCACGTGGCACCCGTTTAATGGATATTGGTCGTTTGTATGGTTTATTAACATTTTTGTGGGTCCGTGGGGTTTGACCCCCGGACCTCTACCCACCGTTGAACACTTTAACCAAGCCCGCGCTGCCAATGCACCAAACCTTGTGACTTAATATAAGAATGGTTAAAACTTTATTTAAGTTTACTTTACGGTGTGTTTGGCACGGGGCCGGGCCGAGGCTTAGCCCCAGCCCGCAGGCACATCCCAATCCATATGAACATGGCTATATATTTTGGTGCGCGATTTGGGTAGTTCACCACACGGTCGTATTACGTTTGCATATGACCGGGCCTATTGGTAAATAACGCGCGCGGTTGGGGTGTTAATTGGTTAGCCCGTGGTCGGGTGGTTCATTTCATATGACCAAACCTTATATCAAATGGCGCGCGAGGGATTTGTTTATTGTATAGCCCACGGTTTTAATGGTAACACATATGACCTTACCTGTTCGCAAATGGCGCGCGTGGGGTTCCAAAGATACACCCGAGGTTCTATTATCGGCGCATACGACCAGACCTTTGTTTAAATGGCGCGGGGTATATTTCATTTGTAGTCGGTTGTATTAAGTTTAACATGACCTTATGCTATGTTAAATGTGCACGCGGATTTAAACTTTGTTCAAACGGTTAAACACCCTCACGGATGGACACTTGTCACTTCAACAGTGAACGGTGGCACTTAGCCCCTTTATGCGCAGGGGACGTGGCCATATGGTCCCCCCATGCGCCCAACAAATCCGTTCTAGGGGGATTTGTTTCCGTTAACCGTTCGACAAATTGGCGCGTTTTGTGGGACGTGCGCAGGTGCTGAGTTTAGGCACCAAAAACGCTCAGACGCTAGGTTCATTCATCCACAGGTGCGAAATGGTGAACCAGGGACTGAAGCTTGAAGGGGAAAAATGGAAGAAGGCATAACTTTTGGAGTTTTTGGCCAAATGAGGTTCCGAAAAATCCCAGGTAGGGGTTTTTGGACGTTCTGAGTCCATTGGAATAGCTTTCATAGGCATTTGAAGACTTTTAATGAAGTTTTTTAACCATTGAAGTTTGAGGAAGCTCCAGGAAGCTTGAAGCCCTCATTGTTTGAGGCATTGCTCAGATGAGCCCATGTCCATTTTTTGAGACTGGATAGTCATTTTTGACTGATTATTGTGATCTGAACACAGTGGGATAGGTTTCATATCCATTGGAGGACTTTTACAGGTGTTGTTTCCCCATTGAAGCTCAAGGAAGCTTGGAGGCCACATGTAGAAGAGGTCATTGCTAGATGAGACAAGATCCATTTTCAGAGGTCTAATAGTCAAATTTGGGGTTTTTATGTATTCTGAACCCAATGGTACAGTCTGTAAAACCATTGGAGTTGAGTAGCATCTTGTAAAAGAACATTTGACAAACTAATCCCAAGGAGCCAAGTCCATTGAAGGAGGCTCAAGGAGATGTAGCCCAGAGAGGGGTGAACTCCTTTATCAGCTTGTTATGTTTGTGAGTTTGATGTGTTATTTGCTGCACTTTATATTGTTGTGTATTGGTTTATAGAACATAAATAATCTTTTAAAAGAACATTTCCTCACACCTATACATTGACAAGAAAAAGCAAGAACTTAACACATAAACCAGTTTGCATATTTTAACACATGAAGCAAGGTCCTGTTAAGGTTTATTTTATTGAAGTAGGGGGTGCGTGCATAGCATAACAAGTCAGCCTTATATTTTTAGATCAGGTGGTATCATAGCATAGTTTATTTTTCTCATGTATTTGCCAATGATATCTTGAGTTTTAGCTGTTGATATTTGTGCAAGTTTTGTGTTGAAGTTTGCTATCTTGCAAGTATGGAGGAAGCTTCAAACATTGATAGTTCTCCTACATCTTCCAAATCTAAGTTCTTTGACAAAGACATGTTTAATGAATTTCTAACCATGAAGGATACGGTACAAGAGTTGTGGAAAGATAGGGAAGAGAGCATTGTCCTTCAAGAGCAGTTGATGGCCATGAAGGAGGAGAAAGACCAACTTCTTGAAAAGTTGCAGGAGATGGAGAATCAACTCCAAGAGGCAAAAGAAACCCTTACCA
>ML787300.1:67873-79598 GCA_009831015.1 Picea engelmannii | reverse complement strand
CATTGTCCTTCAAGAGCAGTTGATGGCCATGAAGGAGGAGAAAGACCAACTTCTTGAAAAGTTGCAGGAGATGGAGAATCAACTCCAAGAGGCAAAAGAAACCCTTACCAAGTACATGCATGACCATGAGGTATGTAATGTTAGTTTGTCTTAAAATTCCTCTCAAGAAGAATGCTTTGGTGTTTTTGAAAATCACACAAAAGGAATAGGGTCCAAGTTATTGTTAAAAATGGGCTATGAAGGTAAAGGGTTAGGAAAACATGCACAAGGCATTGTTGAGCCTATTATTGTTGAAGAGAGACCTAAATATTGTGGTCTTGGTTATGAACGAATTGATGGAGAAAATTCCAAAGTTGAGGAAACAAATGGAAAAGTTCCAAGAACAAATTCCGTTTCAAGTTCACCTCCTCAAGAGGGTTTTAAAGGTGGAAGTTCAAGAACTTTTGTTGAAAGTTCAACCTCTTCAGCATGCAAGATTTGTATTCAAGATGTATGCAAATGTGTGAAACAAAAGGGTTGTGACAGCCATGAGGACAAGAGCAGATTTGTTAGTCTTCAAAAGAGAGCTTATAACTCTTCCGATTCACCTCCTCAAAGGGGCGAAAAAGGTGAATGCTCAAGGTATAATTCTGCCTATAACTCAGTTGCTTTTGATTATGTTAAGCATGATAAATCTGCATGTAAAAATGGAAAAAGGCCATGTACATATTGTGGTTTATATAACCATCATGTTTCAAAATGTTGGAAAAGAATGTCCACTTTCAGGAAACTTTCCAAGCAAAGGCAACATGAAAAGAACATGCAAAAGATTTGCACTCATTGTCAGAAGAGGGGTCATCTCATTGACCAATGTTGGACATTACATCCAACTTCTCATCCACAGCACAAGAAGAAATTGGATAAAAAGATTGACAAGAATGGAAGAGGAGATTCCATCATTGATGTGAGTCAAGATGATTCACAAGAAGACGACTTTCAGCAGAAGAATTTTCCATTGAGTTGGCTTGGTAAGAAATGGTTAGATTTCTTGATTAAGTAAGGCTTGCATTCTTCCTGTATAGATGCACATTTCAGCCTTATCTTTTCATTTTGTTGAAGTTTGACAAGTTGTAGCTGTTATCATAGATTGCAAGATGCAAGTTTGCATATGAGTACATTTTCTTTTGAATCCATTCTTGTGTTATACCACCTCGTCAAGAACATGTAAAAGAGGGGTATGCTGTCCATTTGGTTACAGCCATATACTTTTCATTTTTCAGCTCTTTAGTTCCCACATGATTTGGGTTTGAGTACCTATGTTTATACAGGAAGGAGAGTTGAAGAAGCTATGCACATGCATTTGGTTTTGTGAGTGCATAAACAATGAACTTGATGTTAGATCATCTTGAATGACTCGTGATTGTAGCATGATTGTTTATCATGGTTTTTGACTTGTCATTTTTGAAGGTTGACATGTTTCACTTGAGTCTCGACTTGTGTTGATATTGCTTGACGACTATGTTGTGTCGTTCATGGTTTTTTCGACTTGTGTTTAGTCAGTTGTGTTGGATGGCTTGTAAGTCAATTTTGGGTACATTGAGATAGAGGAAAAAACCATTTGCTTTGATGAAGCACAACATGCGACAACTTGCGTGAAGAGCAAAAGACTTTGTTGTCATTATTTTCAGTCTTGTGTCAATTTGTTTTCAAGATTGATGGTTTTTCCTGGCTTGTGACAAGATGTCACAGGAAAATTTTCCAGCCATTGGAGAGCGGTTTGTTGACGTCAAAGAGTTCACAAGAGGGACTTGATTCTCAGTGGGAAGGTTGGTAGTCTTCCAAGCACAGCGAGAACAGTGGGTCAGCAGCAGCCAGAGAGTAGTGGTTGAGGGACATAGTCAGTTTCAGTGCAAGGCATGTCAAAGTACCCAGGTGATTGTCGAAAAGGCTTTTCAAGCAGAATCAGTTGATATAAATTGAAAGAAGAGGAGTATTGAAGCTCAGGTAGATAATGATAAGATTTTGTGGGTCCAAAATCCTTTCAGTGGGAAGGCGTGATCAGAATCTGGACCAGGGGATCAAAATTAGCTCAATTTTCAAAGTGCTTGAAATGTGACAAAAACGGTACCATTGCATCCGTCTCATCTTCCTGATTCTGGCGGTATATTTACTTTCGCAAACGAAGTTCGTATGGAGAAGATATCGTGATCTGTTCGCCGAGACAAACAGGAAAAAAAAAATTGATGCTGACTGGATAGGCCGTACAGCTGACGTGGTAGAGGCCGTACAGATGACGTGGTGACTGTACATTCTGTACGAGGACGTGGCAGGACGTACAACCTGTACGCTAATGTGGCAATTTTCTGATTGGTTGAATGTGGACGAGTTATGTGGTGACACGTGGCATGATTTTGTGCAATGGGAAGGTGCCACGTGGCCTAATCAAGGGCTACCACGTGGCACCCGTTTAATGGCTATTGGTCGTTTGTATGGTTTATTAAAAATTTTGTGGGTCCGTGGGGTTCGACCCCCGGACCTCTACCCACCATTGAACACTTTAACCAAGCCCGCACTGCCAATGCACCAAACCTTGTGACTTAATATAAGAATGGTTAAAACTTTATTTAAGTTTACTTTACGGTGTGTTTGGCGCAGGGCCGGGCCGGGGCTTAGCCCTAGCCCGCGGGAACATCCCAATCCATATGAACACGGCTATATATTTTGGCGCGCGATTTGGATAGTTCACCACATGGTCGTATTACGTTTGCATATGACTGGGCCTATTGGTAAATAGCACGCGCAGTTGGGGTGTTAATTGGTTAGCCCGTGGTTGGGTGGTTCATTTCATATGACCAAACCTTATATCAAATGGCGCACGGGGGGTTTTTTTATTGTATAGCCCACGATTTTAATGGTAACACATATGACCTTACCTGTTCGCAAATGGCATGTGTGGGGTGCCAAAGATACACCCGAGGTTCTATGATCGACGCATACGACCAGACCTTTGTTTAAATGGCGCGGGGTATATTTCATTTGTAGTCGGTTGTATTAAGTTTAACATGACCTTATGCTATGTTAAATGTGTGTGCAGATTTAAACTTTGTTCAAACAGTTAAACACCCTCATGGATGGACACTTGTCACTTCAACAGTGAACGGTGGCACTTAGCCCCTTTATGCGCCGGGGGGCGTGGCCATATGGTCCCCCCATGCGCCCAACACCTCCGTTCTAGGGGGCTTTGTTTCCGTTAACCATTCGACAAATTGGTCCATTTTGTGGGACGTGCACGGGTGCTGATTTTAGGCACCAAAAACGCTCAAAGGCTAGGTTCATTCATCCACAGGTGCAAAATGGCGAACCAGGGACTGAAGCTTGAAGGGGAAAAATGGCAGAAGGCATAACTTTTGGAGTTTTTGGCCAAATGAGTTGCCGAAAAAGCCCAGGTAGGGGTTTTTGGACATTCTGAGTCCATTGGCACAGATTTCATAGGAATTTGAAGACTTTTAATGCAGTTTTTTAACCATTGAAGTTTGAGGAAGCTCCAGGAAGCTTGAAGCCCTCATTGTTTGAGGCATTGCTCAGATGAGCCCATGTCCATTTTCTGAGACTGAATAGTCATTTTTGACTGATTATTGTGCTATGAACACATTGTGATAGGTTTCAGATCCATTGGAGGACTTTTACAGGTGTTTTTTCCCCATTGAAGCTCAGGGAAGCTTGGAGGCCACATGTAGAAGAGGTCATTGTTGGATGAGACAAGATCCATTTTCAGAGGTCTAATAGTCAAATTTGGGGTTTTTATGTATTCTGAACCCAATGGTACAGTCTGTAAAACCATTGGAGTTGATCAGGAGCTTGTAAAATAACATTTGAAAAACTAATCCCAAGGAGCCAAGTCCATTGAAGGAGGCTCAAGGAGATGTAGCCCAGAGAGGGGTGAACTCCTTTATCAGCTTGTTATGTTTGTGAGTTTGCTGTGTTATTTGCTCCACTTTACATTGTTGTGTATTGGTTTATAGCACATAAATAATCTTTTAAAAGAACATTTCCTCACACCTATACATTGACAAGAAAAAGCAAGAACTTAACACATAAACCAGTTTGCATATTTTAACACATGAAGCAAGGTCCTGTTAAGGTTTATTTTATTGAAGTAGGGGGTGATTTCATAGCATAACAAGTCAGCCTTCTATTTTTAGATCAGGATACCAGGTCGTGGCCAACCTAGAGTAGTCAAAATCTCACCCTACAAAGCAAAAAAAAATTCATCTTGAATCTTTTTATAGTGATTCATGCATGAAAAGACGACGCCTTTCTTCCTCGAGACATGAGACGGTCCCTTACCTATTTTCTTCCTTTCTAAGTAATCATTGGGATTTCTTGGGATCTCTCATGTCTCCTTAGTCTTAAGGAATCAATGATGATCCTAATTGGGATGAATATGAGCCATTGTCTACATATGATATCCTTCTTTAGAGATGGATTGATCGAGCTTGTGGCTATCCTTTCGAGCAAGATTGTTGGGATGATCAAAATTGCGACTACTCTTTTCAAAAAAAAATCCTCCCTCCAACCCATATCCATTTGTTTCATTTCATGATTGATTATATGTCTATTTATTCTCATGATTATTTTCTTAACTTATCCTTTTTGTATTACATGATTAAGCATAGGAGGAAATACCTTGATAAAATGATGAACGGATGGTTGCATTGGTTATATGACTTCACCTAACATCATCTATCACCAAATCTTCAGTGCCCCAAGTAAGTAGGTAGGTCATATTTATTTCTTGCATTTTTATATTGATTGCTTATGGTATCATAGCTGCATTTCATATTTTGTTTTTCTCTACTTTCATATTGCTTTCATCATATTCCATGTCTAGTTTATAAATTTTTGAAAAAATGAAAAATTGTCTTTCTAGATTAGTTTTCATTTTGAGATTAGATCATGTGGACAAAGGAACAGTGAACCATCCTACACTTAACAGTTTGTTTTTGTAGTGTGTGTAGGAACAATTCCACCAGGAGATTGGTTGGTTCTCATGCACTTCATGACGAGTACATGTCCCCAAGTAGGAGCCAGATGTTATCCCGAACTCCTGGGGATAACTAAGGAGATGATATCTTGAGGCCCTCAAGTTGTAGACATGAAGTACTTAGAGACAGCTTGACCAATAGTGTTGATCCAGCTTTAGGAATGGAACGAACTGATTAACAAACTGAATACAATAAACACAGAGATATGAAGAATAACACAAATATCCAATGAACAATATCTTCTATTAAATAATGAAATAGGCTGAAACTATAAAACTGCAGAACTGAAACACTTGCTCGAATGGTGGTAGCTATCTCTAAGAAGCAATGTGGCTTATGCGTGCATCCGTTTGAGAAGAATGGATTACATTGAGGCTCCAGAGGCCTTTTTGACATTACTCATGAATTCCAAAACCCTAGACCTCCAAAAACCTAACCCTAGAAGGTGAAACGCCAAAATTCATGTGGGCCCTATAGGTAAGTTGGTGTAATTTGGTACCTCAACTTCCAAGGGTCGTAACTTTTGCATACAAATTCCTTTTTAGGTGTGTGATAGCCTGTTGGAAAGGTATTTCAGAGAACTACACGTTATGCCATCAAACTTTGAATCTGTTTACAGTTTGACTATGGCAAGCCAAAAATACAACATTTAGGGCCCCAAAATAGCCCTGGTAGTACAACAAGATGTGTTGACATGAAAAAATACAAAATACTCCAGTTGGATTAGGATAGAGGCCACTTGTATCCATCGAGAGGATATTTGGGGCTTCATATATCCCTAGAAGTGTAGAACTCACAATTACAAAGCAGTACATAAGAACGTGTTGAAGAAAAAATGGACACGAGGAGCCAATTGGAATAGGTGGGTGGCCACCAATATCCACCTGGATTAATCCTCCCCCCTTAGTAAGCAATGGTGTCTATTGCATTGAGTTCCCCCAACAAATGAGGAAAATTCTGTTGAATTTGACTACGGGTGGGCCACTTTCCTTGGTGTAGGAGTTTCCCTTCCTTGACAACCCGATAAATAGGGATCTACTTCTAGCGAGTTCCCTTGACCTGTGTGTCCACTATATGATTAATGGATGCTTATTCCATCTAGTCAAGGTTGAGATCTATTATTATCAGTTGTTCTCCGATCTCAGAGGTGTCTAATAATGGGGAAAAATATGGCCGAAGGAAGTCCACTTTGAATATTGGATGTAGACAAAGGAGGGTGGAGTGTTGAGCTCAAAAGCATTGCTACCCATAGCCTTGGTGATAGTGTAAGGCCCATAATGAAGTGGGTGAATCTTCCGATGGAGCCTAGTGAGATGCTCCTTCTGTAAATGTAACCAGACTTTGTCGCTAATCTGAAACTGGTGTGGTACCTTGTTTTGATCATGGAGTTGCTTATACTTAGCATTGGATTTCTACAAAATCTCCTAGACCTATTGGTGGATGTGTTGAATCCGCTCAATGAATCTGGTCTCTTTGTCAATCACAAACTGATTAGGGGAATATTATGTCTATGTAGTGGCAAGAGGAAGTGAAACATCAATGGATCCCAAGGGTTGGAATCCCAGACCCACCTGAAATGGGCTATGGCCAATGGAACTATGGAGAGAAATGTTGTAACTGTGTTGGACATATGGGAGACTCTCGTCCCATGTACATGGATGTGTAGAATTGTACATGCACAAGATCTGCACAATCACTGATTGATGACCTCTATTTGGACATCAGTTTGGGGGTGGAAAGTAGTGGATTTTGTGAGCTTGGTGTCCAACTGAAACCAGAGACTTAACCAAAAGGTGTTGAGAAACCTATTGTCTAGGTTGGAGATGATGGTCTGTGGTATCCAAAAGTGGAACCACACTCATTCGAGGAAGAGATTAGTAGTATCTACCACTGTGAAATTCTTCTTACACATTGTGAGGATGACCATCTTTGAAAACCAATCAACGACCACAAAGACACAATAATTTCCTTGCTTGGTGGACGGAAAACCAGACATGTATTCCATTGAGATGGATTCCCAAGGCTTCTAGGGAATAAGAAGAAGGGTGTATAAGCCTTGCTTCTTGATGGTGGGCTTAGAAATGGCATAGACAGTGCAAGATATAATATATTTTATGACATCCTGTCGAATTTTTGGCTAATAAAAATATTTATGAAGAACGACCACAGTTTTCTCTATGCCAAAATGTTCTACCACCTAACTATAGTGGGCTTCCCAAATCATCTTTGCACGCTTTCTTCTAGGAACACAGAGATGACCTAGGTGGCATAAGATTCTGTCTTGAATGTGAAAATCAGTGATAGTTGCGCCTGTACCCAAGAGCTACTATGTGGTGGCGAAGTCTAGATCTTGTTGATAAAGTTAGGGCCACTCAGATGCTTCATGTCCACAGGAATGGAGCACAGTAGTGAGTGAAGCCAAAGGAGGTTGAATGAGGCAGTCAATGACATGATTGGAGATACAGGCCTTATACTTGATGTTGATATGGAACTGCTATAGGTAGGTGGACCAATTCTGATGTCGATCATTCTGCAATTTCCCTTGTGTCTGTATGAACTGCAGAGGCTTGTGATCAGTGTGTATGATCATCTATTTCCATAGAATGTAATGTTTCCATTGATGACATGATTGTACAATGGAATACATTTCCTTGTCATAGGTGGGGTATTTTCGGACAGTATCGGAGAGTGTCTCACCATGGTATGCCATTGGATGCTCATGTTGAGTGAGAATTGGACCCACAACATAGTCAGATGCATCAGTCTCAATCTCGAATGGTTGTTGCAGATCTGGTAAGGAGAGTACTGGAGTTCAGCACAAGTGATGCTTCAGATCATCGAATTCTAGTTGTTTCTTCTTCCCCCACACAAACCTGGCCCTGCCACAGCCCTTGGTCACCTGGCTGAGGACCCATGAAATATGGAATAATCCCAACACGAACCATCAGTAGAAGTTGACTAGTCCCAAAAAGCTCCAAATCTCAATCAGTGTGGTTGGGGATGGATAGTCACGGATGACTTGGATATTAGCTAGATCAACATGTACCCCATGCTCATCAACAATGTATCACAATTATTGGAGCATGTTCATGCCAAAAGATATTTTTTCCAAGTTGGCATAAAGCTTGTGCTGCTGCAAAGTGCTCAAAACCTGTTGAATATGTCGCATGTGCTCCTCCCACGTTCTGCTGAAGATGAGGATATCATCCAAATATACTACCACAAAGGAGTTGGTGAAGGGTCTCAATATATCATCCATCAACCTCATGAAAGTGGATGGTCCATTTTTTAAGCCAAATGGCATGACTAGCAATTCGTAGAGACCTTATTTAGACTTGAAGGTTGTCTTCCATACATCACATGGTTCAATGGGAACCTGGTGGTATCCATAATTTAGGTCAATATTGATGAAGAAATTTTTGTCTTGAGTTGGTCAAGAAGGCCATCAATCCTAGGAATGGGGTAGCCATTCCTGACTGTGATTTTGTTTAAGGCTTTGTAATCAATGCAGAGTTGTCAAGTCCCTTCCTTCTTCTGCACCAGTACAATTGAGCTTCTGCAAGGGGAGGAGATGGGCCTGATGTGCCCCTTTTGAATAAGCTCTTGGATTTGATGCTTGATTTTTTCATTCTCCATCAACAAGCATCGATAGACTAGTCCATTAAGTAGAGGCACGTCAGGGGTCAGATCAATTGGATGCTTGACTTGGCAGTGTGTCGATACCCCTATAGGTGAGGCAAAGATGTTTGTGTATTCTTCCACTATCCCATCCACTTTCTTCTACTGTAGAGAGAGGTGTTGTGTAGAGGCCATAGATATGGCGGTGACCTTCTTCTTACTGTGAGCATGGATCACAAAGAAGACAAACTTCCTAGTCTATGAAATGACCTTACTGCATTGCTTAGCAAAGATTAAATAAATAGCAGTAGGCGGCGCTACCTCTGGGATCATGTACAATTGTCTACCCAAAGTAATAATAAAATCGCGGGGTCTAGACTCATACACAACATGACGCTTCAAAAAATATGGTTGTACTAAAAGAACATCATAAACATAAAGGGGAGAAATATCACACAGCACCTCATCTTTGAAAGGCTTGATGTCGTAGAGTAGAAGAAATTGTTGGTTGACACAAAGATCTCTTCCTTGGCGAAGCCAGCCGATGGTGTAGGGTTCAGGGTGTGGTGTCATTGGAAGCTCCAACCGCTTGACGAACTCTACTGAAATCAGGTTCTTCTGACTACCTCTTTCAACAATGAAATGAATCAGATCCCCCTTAACCCACATCTTCGATTGAAAGAGGCATTCCCCTCCCTCTGGTTCTTCTAGTTTGCTCGGCTGGACTTTGGTGGTAGCGACAGTAGCACTCGATTCAATATCGATAGTTCGCTTCCCTCCTTCAAGATTTGACTCTAAATAATAATCATCCTCTGACTCAAAATCCTTCATCTTAGCCATGAGGTACTCCTTGGATTGAAATTCTTCGGTGTTATGCCAAGGAATTTTATGGTACTCACACCATTTTCCTGTGTCCTTATTTGTCTTCTCATTACCCTTCTTGTGTTGTGGCTTGGACTGGTTGTCCTAAGGGAAGCCATATTGACTTGGTCCCTTGTTGTGTGGGTTGGGGATGCATTTTCCATGCTTCGGCTGTGAGGGGTTTGAAGATACAAACTCTCGTCGTTTCTGCTTAAATTTCTACTCGATCTTGACAGCGTATCTATAAGTCGTGCCCAATGAGGTGATGTCCAGGAACTCCATTTTTGTTTGAATGTATATGTGAAAATAGTTTCAGTATTTGAGCACCAGAGGATTCTCAGAGTCTTTGATACCTATTTTGGTGCATAGGTTATGAAAAATATTGGTTAAATCTAGTACTTTCTGGTCCCTTTCTTGACGTAGGGTGGTCCATCTCATGTACTGGTCCTCTTAGCTTCCAACAAGGTAGTACTTTTCTTTAATGGCATCCTACAAGGAATCCCGTGTAGGGGCCACCAAAAACATGGTAGATTCCTCCAAGGCCCTTTTCTCAGAGTAAGTATCCCACTAGTCTTTAACATGGGGAATGACCTCAAGGAGTGCAAAAGTGATATTTTCCCTATCGGAAAAATTGTGAACCGAAAAATATCCTTCGAGCAGATTCAACCATTTATCTATAACATATGCATCTATCATTCCTTCAAATAATGGAATATCAAAATTTACATGTACATTCAAGGGGGTTTCATGGTTGCTTGATGAAGATGCTTCTCCTGTGGGAAGTCGTCGAAGGATCTGTGTGAAGTTGTCCATCATTTCGTTCCTTTGTCATGCGAGGGATTCCTCAAGCAACATTTTAATATGATCTCCTACTCCATCATATTTATTTTCATCCCCCATGGGTTTTCATCGGGCTTGGTGCGGCCAATATTGTAATGGCTCGATTGGTTCGAGTTCCAACTTCTTGTCCCCAGATCTTATCGGGGACATGCACGAAGAAAAATAAATGAAGAGCAGACCGCTCTGATACCACTAATCCAGATTTAGGATCAGAACGAACTGATTAATAGACAAAATACAATAAACACATAAATATGATGAATAACATAAATATCCAATGAAAAATATCTTCTATTAAATAATGAAATAGGCTAAAACTGTAAAACTGTAGAACTGAAACACTTGCTCGAATGGTGGTAGCTATCTCTGAGAAGAGATGTGGCTGCTACGTACATCCATCTGAGCAGAATGGATTACAATGAGGCTCTAGAGGCCTTTTTGATATTACTCATGAATTCCAAAACCCTAGACATCCAAAAACCTAACCCTAGAAGGTGAAACGTAAAAGTCATGTTGTCCCTATGGGTAAGTTGGTGTAATTTGGTACCTCAACTTCCAAGGGTTGTAAATTTTGCATACGACCTCCTTTTTAGGCACGTGATAGCCCATTGGAAAGGTCTTTAAGAGAGCTACACATTCCTCCATCAAAATATGACTTCGTCTATAATTTGACTGTTTCAAGCCAAAAAAACAATGTTTAGGGCCCCAAAATGGCCCTGGAAGTACAACAAGATGTGTTGACATGAAAACATACAAAATAATCCAGTTGGATTAGGCGAGAGGCAACCCGTATCCACTTGGAGGATGTGTGGGGCTTTAGACAGCCCCAAAAGTGTATAACTCACAATTACAATGCAGTACAGAACAATGTGCTGAACAAAAAATGGACATGAGGAGTCAGTTGAAATAGGTGGGTGGCTAACAATATCCACCTAGATCAAGTGTCTGCTTGCACAGACAAATACCTACCTCGCCACCACAGTTGAAAGTTCATCATGAGGGTATCGACCACATCTGATCCGGATTATTTTCGGCACGAAATGAGAGCGGAGATATAATAAGGAAATGCACAGAGATATCGCGGATATTCAATAATATAACGGAAATGTATCAGAGATGCAACCATAAACACATATATATAGTAATACATGATTTCTATTAATGAAAGAAATGTACAGAGACTGTAAAAATACAGAGTGAAAGACTCGCTAGAATGGTGACAGCTTATCTCTGAGAAGAGATGTGACGGCTACTCGCATTCGCAAGAAGATGATTACAATGATGCTCGAAAGGCCTTTTTACAATAGACAGGAATGCCAAAAGTCCTAGACATCCAAAAACCTAACCCTAGGAGATGAAGTGCCAAAAGTCATGTGGGCCCC
>ML787300.1:43130-54818 GCA_009831015.1 Picea engelmannii | reverse complement strand
CAATCCATCATCCTTGCGTCTGATTTCGGATACCCTCATGCAGCTCTGAGAACAAGAAAATCGAGACGTCTTCCTGAAGACCAAAACATCATCCGTCTGATTCTGTTATTGGTCTTTGTCTGCCCTTGACATACCTATGCACCGTTGAGAGAACTGGTCAGGAGGGGAAAGTCGACTTATGAGTTCCAAAACCCAGTCTATCAGCCATTGCAGAGCTGAATCCATACTCGATCTGTCTATAGGTTGTTGTTTTCTATTTTCCTGAGTGGGGTTATGTTGTGGTTATCCTCACTGAGCGAGAATTGAGTCGAAAGGGGATGAAGAACCAGGTTTTAAGGCCCTTAGTTGAAGAGGCAGTCTGTTAGGCTTGTGAGAAGCTATTTCTAGGTGAAGGAGTCTGCTGGGAAGTGGTATTCTTCCATAGAGAGTCCAGCACCAACTACGGAGCTCTAAGACTTCTTGATCTGGCCTGTTACCGAGACCCAGAGAGGGAGGTGAAGCAATGATGGACTGTGCTTGTGAAGGTGTATACTCCCGGGTGGAACAGGCATGTGGGGAATGATAATCCATGAGTAGTGGTCATAAGAAGGCATCCTGGGAAGAATCCTTCTGGTTATTTTGTGCAGTTTTCCCTGTAACCTCAGCCTAGACTAGGATTCCTTGCCTTGCATGGAGCTTAGTCCCAGCTCGGGGGTGACCCACTACTGAGCATGATGATTAGTGTGGTCTAAGTCTGGGAGGTTCATGGAAGGCCTACACGTGGTTGGTGGAATTACCACGGTTTCAAAGATAAGTATCATCTTATGCTTAATATTATGTTTTGCATGCCCGTGATGCTTATATGTTTCATGTATTCTGTTGTGCATATGAATTATTGTTAATGACATGGATTATTTATGTTAGCAGTAATCTTGTGCTTACTCTGAGTTAAATGTGTTTAATATGACTTAAATGCATGTTATTAATTAAGTATGAGAATGATGTTGTTCCGCACAGTAGCGTTTGCCCGACCAGTGGGATGACGGCCGGGGGCGTTACAGTATGGTATCAGACCCTAGTTTCAACGCTAAGCCTGGATGGGCCAGATAAGTGGTCTTTGGACAGAGGTTTTGAGAATAAATTGTGTCTGAAGGACTAATTTCCGACCTCATAATGTTTCTGAGTGTCAACGGACTACTTGATCGTGTTACAAGCTCAGGAGGTGTAGCGGTATTATAAAACTACAGTCAGTATGGTATATGGCCACAAGGAGAGGGAGAACTCCACACTAGAAGTGTTGGATCAAGTAGATGAAAGTTAAGAAGGAGGGTACGAATTCATTAGCCCGAAGTCCTTGAGAAGTAGAGTTGAATGGTTAGAATTCTCTGTGGACAAATCACGAAAATCGTGAGGACCGTAAGATAGCCAGAAGTTGCAAAGTGGTTAGTGGATGGAGAAACTTGCCACCCTAGGATCCAGAATAAACTTGGGTCATTGATCGTGGTTGGTTTGAACCATTGGATCATTTCATGAATTCAGGGATCATGAACTTGGAGCGCAGGCCAAATTCTTGGTCACTCCAAGTCCCGAATCGCGAAAGAGATTAACAAGGGTAGAATCGGATGGTGGAGCACTTCCAGGAAGAAGTGTTGAAATCCTATGAGCCATCGGATCTAGCCAAATAGCGAGGAAGTTAGGGCTGAAGAGCTTTGATAGGTGTAAGCATAGGAGAGATCTGGACCGTTAGATCCAAATCATCGAGGATCATTGGATCTCGTACAAGAACTCGTGTATCGGAATTCGGGGATTGAAGTGACAAGATATTTGGAGTTGTTGCATCGTGAACTCTCTGTTACCGAAAACCCAAAACGATCTACACCGTAGATCGTAGGAGAGGAACTTGATCGTTGGATCAAGTAGATGAACAGACCGTAATTTCAAAATTTCGGCAAATGGAAGTTCGAGATGTGTAGATGCATGAACTCCTGATGCCTGAAACTCCAAAACAAAAAGTAAAAGTAGTGGGGAACCCTGACATTGCTGGGAGTGAGGTGGACCTTCTTAAGGACACCATGTGTCACTACCTTGGTGGGAAACAGCTATGTTGTGGGCTCGGAGGGTAAGGAAATCAAATTTTCAGAAGTCGGGAGTTGGAGAGGGAAGCAAGTGCGAGAACCTCCGGGACCAAAACTCCGAAACCCGAAACCCCGAACCCCCAAAATCCTGAAACCCAAAGTTTCATTTGGAGAGCCTTGTAGCACCTAGCATTTTAGCGTTTGATCATGGCTCGTGGAAGCATGGGTTGGGGACTAAGAAAAAGGGGGCTATCGCTGGAAATTGCAAAGCCAAACAGAGCTCAAAAAATTCGTGGAATCGAAATGTTTTCTTAGTCGCGTTGGTTTATGAATGTTGTAGTTTTATTAAGGGTTTAAGGCCTGACAAACTTCGGTTGGTTGCACGTTGTGTGTGTAGAGTTCAACGAGTGTCAGGATAGTCGTGAATCAACGTCGAGTATAGAAATGGAAGAGGTGCAGATTGCCTCCAATTCATAGAATGAAAGAGAAGGAAGGGATGTCAACTTGGGAGTCGAAGGATCGAACTTCTATGGCCATAGCAGAGAATTGGATAAGGAAGGGCATGTGATGAAAATCATTGAAAGATTGCAGAAATATGCCCAGGCTTGCCGAGATGATAGCTGAAAGATCATGAGGGTCAGGGATGGGCACGGTGAATTCAACTTAAATATGTTGAAGAACCTGGAAAGAATAGAAAGGAAATTGGAAAAGGAGAGTGACACAAGCAAAACAGGGAGTCGTAGGACCCCTAAGAGAAAAAGAAGATCGAGGAGTGGTAGTAGACATCGTCGTCGCTCCCAAAAGCATTCTGATAAGGAAGCACACAGTAGTTCAAGCCCATCCCCTACCAGAAAACACTGAAGATATGGAGTGGATGAATTGAAAGGGGAGATGAACAAGATTAAGCCTCCTACATTTGATGGAGAACATAAGAAGGAGGAAGATGTTGAAACATGGTTGCTTGGCATGAGGAAATATTTCCAACTGCAGAATTATTCCTCTCATGCAGAAGGAATAATTGTGATGTATCAACTAAAAGGAAAAGCATCCATGGGGTGGGATCAGCTTGTGCAGGTGTAGCACGTTAGAGAGAAAGATATCACATGGAAGGAATTCAAGAGGTATTTCGAGAGGAAATACCTGACTAAAAGATACTATGACAGAAAGATGAAGGAGTTCTTTGAACTCAAGTTGGGCAGCATGACCATTGATGAATACGAATGAAGGTTTTTGGAATTACTGAAGTATGTTCCATTCATCAAAGATGAGGCTGTCAAAATTCATAGGTATCTGAGTGGACTGCCACCTCCCATTGGTGACAAGATTCAATATGATGATCCTAAGACTATGGAAGAAACAATAAGAAGAGTGAAATGCTTATATGAGCAACAAAGAGAAAAGATTACCTTTTGGAAGGCTTGGGATGACAATAAGAAGTTTAAGAAAGAATAGAGGCAAAAGGGAAACAAACCTCCCTTTTTCAGAAATAGTCCTTGAGGAAATCCAACGTTTAGAGAGACGAGAATGGCTGAAGTGGGGGAACAAAGGCCGAGACAGACACCCATTCAGTGTTGGGGCTCTAAAGAGAACCACAAGTACAGAGATTGTCCCCATAAAAATGGCAAAGCAAGAGCTATCCATAATGTTCAACAAGTTGAAACAGTGGAGGACATGGGTAGTAGAATGCCAAGGATCTATGCAGCCCTGGACAACAAGCAAGATTAATTTCAGTCGCACATGATTGAAGTGGAAGGTATGATTAACAACCAACCATTTATTATTTTAATTGATTCAGGGGCTAGCCATAGTTATGTAGATCCTAGGGTGGTGGAAAGTTTGCATTTATCAAGAAGCAAACATGAAAAGTCTTGGTTATTGTAGTTGGCTACAGGAACCAAGAGGAAAGTCACTGAGTTGGTTAAGTCATGTTTGGTGGACATGAAGGGATTGAGCACGTAGGCTGAATTGAATATTCTACCTTTAGGCTCTTATGACTGTTTAATTGGGATGGACTAGTTGGACCAGTACCATGCCCTCCTCGACTGTTGTAACAAGGAATTTACAAGCTTGGATGAGGAGGGGAATCAAAAAACAGTCTAAGGAATTCCCATAGTTGTGGTTGTTAGAGAAATCTCAGCAATGCAGTTGAAAAAGTGCTACATGAAAGGCTGTCAATTGTTTGCAGCCCAAGTGGAGGAAGCATCCAGAGATGAAGTCTTAAATATTGGAGACCATGTGGTACTAACAGAGTTTGAAGACGTATTTCAGGAGGTACCCAGACTACCTCCGAAGAGAGATATCGATTTCTCTATAAATTTGAAGCTTGGAGCAGCTCCAGTGTCAAAATCTCCTTATAGAATGAGTATGCCAGAGATGAAAGAGTTGCAATTGCAGCTTGAAGAGATTTTAAAGAAGGGGTACATTCACCCAAGCGTGTCACCTTGGGGTGCCCTGGTCCTGTTTGTGAAGAAGAAGGATGGTACATTGAGGCTATGCATTGATTTTAGATAGTTGAACAAAGTAATTGTCAAGAACAAGTATGCTCTGTCGAGGATCGGCTATCTTTTCGATCAGTTGAAAGGTGAGAAAACATTTTCGAAGATAGATCTCAGATCGGGATATCACCAGGTAAGAATAAAGGATGAAGACATCAACAAGACCACCTTTAGAACAAGGTATGGTCATTACGAGTTCACAGTGGTACCGTTTGGGTTTTCGAATGCACCTGTTGTTTTTATGTGCTTGATGAATGGTGTATTCAAGGACTATCTTGACAAGTTTGTCATAGTCTTCCTGAATGACATTTTGGTGTATTCCAAGTCAGAGGAAGAGCATGAAAAACACCTGAGGATGGTGCTACAAGTCTTGAGAGAACACCAGTTGTATGCCAAGTTGATAAAATGCTTCTTTTATCAAAGGCAGATCCATTACTTGGGGCACATTATTTCAGAAGAAGGGATCGTCGTGGATCCTGAGAAGGTTGAGGCCATCAGAGAATGGTTAGTGCCAAGGAATGTGGTGGAAGTTAGATCTTTTATGGATCTAGTGGGCTATTACATAAGGTTTATCGTAGAGTTCTGAAAGATATCTCACCCTATCACTTTCTTACAAAGGAAGGAGGAAAAATTTCAGTGGACTAAAGAGTGTGAGAAACGTTTCCAGCGATTGAAGCAGTTGTTAACCAGCGCTCCAATCTTGAGGATTGCAGATCCAAATGTGGATTTCATGGTGTGCAGATATGCGTGTAAAGAAGGGTTGGGAGGAGTTCTCAGACAGAATAGATTTGTAATCTGTTATGAGTCCAGGAAAATGAAAGAGCACGAAAAGAATTATGCCACTCAAAATTTGGAGTTGGCAGCAATCGTTCACGCTCTGAGGAAATGGAGGCATTACCTCATGGGAAGGAAGTTTGAACTTAGAACAGACCATAACGGTTTGAAATATTTGTTTGATCAGCTAACCTTAAACGCTAGACAAAGTAGGTGGCTGGAATTTCTGTGTGAGTACGACTTTGAGATCAAGCATATCAAAGGAAAGGAGAATAAAGTGGTTGATGCACTCAGAAGGAGGGTGCATGAATTACATGCTACAACCATTAGCATGTATCAGACTGATATTAAAAGCATAATTCTGGAGGCTGCAAATGTAGATCTGCAGTATAGAGAATTGGTAGCCAAGCTACAGCAGGGTAAGATGCCACAGAAGATGGAAATTTATAAATTGGAAACCGATGGAATACTGTTGTACAAGAACAAAATTTCTGTACCCAATGTCCAGTGCTTGAAACAGATGATTTTGTAGGAGATGCATAATGTACCTTATGCAGGGCACCCTGGATATCAGAAAATAGTAGCAGCGGTCAAGAGCCATTACTTTTGGCTGGGTATGAAGAGAGAGATCGTTGAATACATCGCCAGATGTATGGAGTGCCAGAAACTTAAACCTAAGCATAGGCACCCAGCAGGGTTGCTGCAACCTTTACCCATTCCTGAGTGGAAGTGGGAAGTGGTGACAATGGATTTTATTATAGGATTGCCCAGAATAAGAAAGCTGCATGATTCGATCATGGTGGTGGTGGACAAGCTTACAAAAGTTGCCCATTTTATTCCACTGAAAACTACTCACAAGGCAACAGATGTTGCTGATATTTTCATAAAGGAACTGTCACGATTGCATGGAATTCCTAAAACAATTGTGTCTGAGAGAGACCCGAAATTCACCTTGAATTTCTGGAAAGGATTGTTCAAAGGATTTGGAACGAATCTGAACTTTAGTACAACTTATCATCATGATTCTGATGGACAGACAGAGAGTGTGAACAAAGTAATAGAAGACATACAGAGAATGCATGTGATGGACAAACCATCAAGATGGGAAGACTACCTGCACTTGGTAGAATTTGCCTACAACAATGGGTATCATGCATTGTTGAAGATGAGCCCATTTGAAGCACTTTATGGAAGAAAGTGCAATACTCCAATGAACTGGGATAATCCAGCTGATAGAGCAGTAGTTGGGCCAGAGTTGCTCAAGGATATGGAGGACCAAATGATAAAAATTAAGAAGAATTTGAAAGCTACCCAGGACTATAAGAACAGAACCCACAGAGAGTTCAAAGTGGGTGATCATGTTTTCTTGAAAGTGAAAGCTAACAGGAGTTCCCAGAAGCTGGGAAGTTGCACCAAGTTGGCAGCCAGATTTTGTGGGCCATTTGAAATCCTGGAAAGGATTGGGCCAATTGCATATATGATTGCATTACCTGCATCTATGACTGTACATAATGTGTTTCATGTTTCATTTCTTAAGAAATATATACCAGAAACTAATCATGTTATCGATTGGAATGTGATTCAGGTGGAACAAGAAGGTGTCCTACAAGTGCATCTTGTGCGCATATTGGACAGGAAAAACAAACAGCTCTAGAATCGAGCTATAGGGATTGTAAAGGTCCACTGGACATGGTACGGTATTGAGGACGTGACATGGGATCATGAATATGTTATGCAGGCAGAGTACCCGCATCGTTTTGAAAATTTTGAAAATCTTGCAGATGCAGTGTAAAATTGCACTGAGGACAGTGCAAAATAAGGCAAGGGGATTGTAATGTCCCCAAGGCCGAGCCCTGTTGTAAATCATGTCTATGAAGTATAGAGCTTGCATTATGAATTTTAATTATGTTTTATAGGCTAGTGAGCCAAGTTTATATAAGTTGGTGGGCTTATGTGTTATTAGGCCGGAGAGCCTAAGTGTTAAGGCTGAGAGCCTGCTTTTGTATATGTAATCATGCATAACATTAATAAAAATATAAACACCGTTGCGTGCAGACCGACCATGATGAATGAGTGATGGGGGACTAAGCTTCCACAGATTGGGTAAGGGATTGGGGGCTGGAAGGTTTGAAAGAGAGGCTAAGTGCTGAGCCTAGGGGCTTAGGCCCTTGGGAATAATATTTTAATATTATTCCAAAATCCATGTGAAATATATGTTGTGTCCTAAGTTCTTGGAGAGGAACACATGTTGATGGAGTGCATGCAGATTGATGGGTGACATGTGTCGACCTAGGCACATGCAGTTAAAAAACTGTAGAAGTCAGTTGTGGGGGGGGGGGCGGGGGAGGTCACTCCTCATTCCATCATCCTTGCATCTGATTTCGGATACCCTCACGCAGCTCCGAGAACCAGAAAATTGAGACGTCTTCCTGAAGACCAAAACATCATCCGTCTGATTACGTTATTGGTCTATGTCTTCCCTTGACATACCTATGCACCGTTGAGAGAATAAGTCGGGAGGGGAAAGTCAACTTGTGAGTTCTAGAACCCAGTCTATCCTCCATTGCAGAGATGAATCCATACCCGATTTTTCTATAGGTTGTTGTTTTTTGTTTTCCTGAGTGGGGTTGTGTTGTGGTTATCGTCACCATGCGGGAATTGAGTTAGAAGGGGCTGAAGAATCGGGTTTTAAGGCCCTTAGTTGAAGAGGCAGTCTGTTAGGCTTGTGAGAAGCTATTTCTAGATGAAGGAGTCTGCTGGGAAGTGGTATTCTTCCAGAGAGAGTCCAACACCAACTATGGATCTCTAGGACTTCCTGATTTGGCATGTTATCGAGACCCAGAGAGGGAGGTGAAGCAATGATGGAATGTGCTTGTGAAGGTGTATACTCCCGGGTGGAACAGGCATGTGGGGAATGAGAGTTCATGAGTAGTGGGCGTAAGAAGGCATCTTGGGAAGAATCCTTCTGGTTATTTTGTGCAGTGTTCCCTGTAACCTCAGCCTAGACTAGGATTCCTTGCCTTGGGTGGAGCTTAGTCCCAGCTCGGGGTGACCCACTACTGAGCATGATGAGTAGCGTGGTCTAAGGCTAGGAGGTTCATGGAAGGCCTGCACATGGTTGGTGGAATTACCATGGTTTCAAAGATAAGTATCAGCTTATGCTTAATATTATGTTTTGCATGCCTATGATGCTTATATGTTTCATGTATTCTGTTGTGCATATGAATTATTGTTAATGACAGGGATTATTTATGTTGGCAGTAATCTTGTTCTTACTCTGAGTTAAATGTGTTTAATATGACTTGAATGCATGTTATTAATTAAGTATGAGAATGATGTTGTTCCGCACAATAGCGTTTGCACGGCTAGTGGGATGACGACCGGGAGCGTTACATCATTCGATGACTCATCCAAGATGGTGTTCTTAGTTTGGAGTATTCTCCTACTGAAGAGAAAGTAGTAAACATCTTCACTAAACCTTGGGCATCACCTCATTTTTCTTAGTTATGAACAGTGCTTAAGGTGGAGGAAGTTGTCCTTGGGGGGTTATCTTGAGTCAAGTTCTATCTTCACTTTTGTTTATGTTGTTTTCTTTAAATTTGGGGAGATTTTTTTCTTATTGATTTTTATTAGTTTTTTTCTTATGAGTGTATGTACTTGGGGACTTTAGCAAGCCTAATTGCAAGGACCCATTTTTGTCTTCTTTGTTTATTCCCTATGTTTCCTTAAGAGAAGTCGTTAGTATTTTTTTAATGAAACCAACTATTATTAGTTGTAATCTTATGTAAGTTTTTAAAAGTTTTATAGTAGTTTATGTTTGTTCCTTATTTGATAAAGATGTAATAAGATGTCTTTCAATTCCGTGTGTTCTAAAAATCAATGAAGAAAAACTCAATGTATAAAACTTTATTTCAATCTAACTTTTGAAAGCTTAAAAAGTTTCCTTACGTTTTTATCAAATCAGTAAAATGTACCCTTCACTAAATTTCATTTCATTGGTTCACAAATATCACTTAAAATCAACTTCAATTTCTTATACCCTTTTCGCAAGGTTTTATCAAATGCTTTCTAGTCTTGTTTTGATAAACAAACTTCACACACTTGAATAGTACTTTTAACTTGTGGTTACTTAGTATTCATAGATAGTCAATGACCTTGCCTTTTAGGCCAAAGTTATCTCTTAGGATAATTTTTGTTTCCATTTGTTATTGGATGGATGCAACTGTTGAGATATGTCAACCATTTTCCCATGATTTTGTGGATTGTAGCAGATTTAGTGGTTCCTTTAACAGATTGTCATGTTGATGATGGTGTGAATCATGTTGATAGTTTTTTTTTTGTAGAACAAGAATATGATGAAAATTTTGTTGTTGTAAATCATACTACTAAAGATTAAAGTAAGCCAATGAAATTTTTCCATCACAACCAATAGAACATAAGGAGCTTGAACAAAAACAACTTGATCAAGAACACCATTTGAAGAGGATATTTTGTGAGTGAAGAGGCCTGACAAGTATGGCTATGAGCCAATTGATTTTAGTTAATTTTACTTTGACCCTCTCCATACTTAGTCACAAACAACTAACATCTCTTTTTTGGGTCCTACCATTTTAGGTGATCCACAACATTTTTATGATGTTGTTGGGATACTCGAATGGGATTCTACCGCGATAAAGTAGTATTATTCTATGTTGATGAATAACACATGGGATCTCATTACTCTTCCTAAGGGATGACATCTATTTCATTGTAAATGGTTCTAGATAACCAAATATTCAACAGATGGCTCTGTTGACAAGCATAAGGCACATCTTGTGGCCAATGGATTTTCATGGGGTGAAGGGATTCATTATTCTGGGACATTTTCCCCTATTGCCAAGATGAATTCCATACACCTTGTGCTTTCTCTTGCTATCTCCCAAGGCTGGTTAATATCCTATATGGATGTGAAGAGTGTTTTTCTACACGGTGATTTACATGAGGAAAGCTACATGGAACAACCGCTTGGCTTTGTGCAAGATTCTTCTATTGTTTGCAAGATTCAGTGTTCGTTGTATGGTCTCAAACAAGCTCCTCAATTATGGTATGAGAAAATGGAAACAAAAAATTACTTCAGGGTTCAATCGTTATCATTTTGATCCTATAATTTATACTTAAAGGTAGGGAACTAATCTCTTGATTATGGTTCTGTATGTGGATGATTTAATTCTCATAGGAATTCCTTTATCCATGATTTAGAGCATTCAATGAGCATGGATGGAGCAATTTGATTTGATAAATATAGGTCTTCTGCAGTATTTTATTGGCCTACAAGTTCTTCAATCTTTATAAGGGATCTCTATTTTTCAGCAGAAGTATGCACTTGATTTACTTTGGCACTTTGGCATGGCTGAGTATAAGCCTATGCCTACCTCCATTTCAGCCAGGTGTTACCCTTTGTTCTACTTTCTCTTCACCATGTGTTTGTTGATACTGAGAGGGGGGTGAATCAGTATCAAGTACAATTTAAAAATATTTTTCAACTTATACTTGAACCATTCAATTATATCCAATGAGCAATGAACAATAGTATAAGAGTTACACCAATACACCACAATACACCATGCACAATATATGAGAAGTAATCAATATTTTTTGTTCAAGGAAAGTAATGACTTCCAAAGGTAGCTACAACTTCCAAATGTATAGGGAGGGATAAACCTCCAATAGGAAGATACAATCCTCCAATATCAAGAGAGAGTTGAACTCTCCATCCTTGCCCCTTCCTTCCACCCAAAATACCTTCATCAATCTTGGGGTCCAAAACCCATGACTAGGGTTGACATCAATGACAACAATCAATCTTCCAACAATCTCCCCCTTTGTCATTGACGGCAACACTCATGCTCCCCCTATCATCATGATCCCAATTTCTCTCCCCCTTTGACATCGATGGAAAAGGGTATGGCTTCTCCCCCTAAGTTTAATGGAAAAAAGGTAACCTTCTTCTTTGGGGTTTCTCCCTCTAAACATGTGGCACTCAATAATACTTCATCCTTATTTTTGGTCTTTGGGACTTTTTCTTCCTTGGAATCCTTTTGTGTGGCTTATGTCTTCTCTCTCTTCTTCATGTCTAGGATGTATATGTTGTTTGGTATTCTTGTTGCAGTTGCAACCAATCTTCCTAAGTTATTTTCTCTGATTTTACATTTTCGGGAGTCAAATGTAAGAGTGTATCCTTGATCACACATTTTAATAACACTGAGTAGATTTTGATTCAAGTCTTCAACCAATAGAACATTCTATGCTTTTACATTTTTTCTTCCAATCTCTACTACACCTTCTCCAAGTATTTTGGCAGATGAGTCATCTCCAAATGCAACATT
>ML787299.1:556006-566737 GCA_009831015.1 Picea engelmannii | reverse complement strand
GAAATACACATTCACAAGAGACACAACATTTATCCTGGGAAACCCTCTAGGGGAAGAAAACCCAGCAAAAACTTCCTTATCATAAATTGCTAATACAATGTTCAAGAGATAACTCAAACCAATACAGATAGTCCTCTCTAAGAGATGTGCCACTCTTCTCCCTCTCTCTTTTGCTAGTAACAGATCAGAACTTGTCTCTCAAATTGAACAAGTGAGTTGTGTTCAAATGAGGTGCTAGCCTCCTTTATTTATACAAGTTTTGGCATGTGTGAAGTGTCTCTTCACTGGCAGGGCCAACTTCTTAATATGGGTGGGTAAACCCACCTTTATTATATTTCTGGGTCTTCTTATTAACTGTTGGGGCGGACTTCTTATTCTGCCTATTATAATTGTCTGTTGACCAATCCGCAAAAGGGGATTTGGTCCTAATGCAATTACCGACATGATTAATCCACAATGGGGATTAATCCTATAAACAATATATAAAATAATAATAAGAATACTCTTTGCAGTTACATTATTTCAACAAGGATGTCGGGAAGTACATCAGATCCTGCATTGTCTGCGCCATTGCCAAACTGACCATCAAGAAGCAAGGCCTCTATACTATGTTGCCTACCCTTAGTCGACCTTGGGAATCCATCTCCATGGATTACATGTCGTTCCTTCCTTCTACTAAGAATGGAAATGACTGTGTTTTTCGTATTCGTCGACAGATTCTAGAAGATGGCCATTATGGCGGCCTACAAGAAGAATATCACAGCAGAAGCCACTGCTAAACTCTTCTTTGAACAAGTTTGGGTAAACTTTGGGATCCCAGAGTCTATCATCTCATATCAGGACAACAGGTTCCTCAGTTCATTTTGGTCCAACCTCTGGTCAATGCTGGACACCAAGCTCACCAAGTCCACAGCTTTCCATCCCCGAACTGATGGTCAGACAGAGGTCGTCAATGGGATGATCGTACACATTTTGCGCATGTACAACTCAAAGCATCCACGCACATGGGATGAGAGCCTCCATTATGTACAAAATATCTATAACCAGGCCCTCCACATCTCAACCAACCACTGCCCCTTTCAGGTGGGCTTGAGATTCTAGCCACTATGTCCCATTGGCGTAGCCATACCATTTGCAGCTACTCAAGCTAATTTGGCTCATGTCCAGTCTGAAGCTGCCAAGGCGAACAAATTCGTTGAGTGCATTCGACACATTCACCAATAGGTTCATGACATATTGGACAGAGCCAATGCTAAGTACAAGCAACGACATGATCAACATCATGTGCAACACAACTTCTAGGTGAGCGACAAAGTGTGGCTACATTTGCAGAAGGAGTACCTTGTTGGACACCACCGCAAGCTTCGCCCGCTCCGATATGGGCTATACACCATCACCAAGGCTGTAGGGGACAATTCCTTCGAGATCAGTATCCCACCATTCCTTGATCTGCACCCAGTGTTTAATGTGGACCACCTTCGGCCTTACTTTCCACTTCTACTGGACACATCTGACATGGCAGAACAATTCACACCAACAGAGTTAAACCCAGACTACATGGAACAAGCCACAACTAATCGAATTATGGACACATGGATCAAGAACACCCGCCAACATAGGATCCATCTATATCATGTTGTCAAAGCAGGCCAACTTCTTCACCAGGGCAAGTGGCTCACCAAGGACCAAGTTTAACAAAAGTTTCCTCATCTCATGGAGGAACTCAACACAATGGGGACCATTACTTCCTAAGGGGGGAGGAATGATCCAAGTGGATATTGGTGGCCACCTACCTATTCCACTTGGACCCCCACCATTGTTTCTTTCAATTTTTCAGTTTCCTTAATTGTAGCACAATTTACTATTTTTGGCAGTTTTTTGGGTCCTGAACTTCCGGAGCCGTTTTGAGGCCCTAAACGACGTTTTTTGGGCATCTACCGATCGAAAATTTTTATCATGATGTGTTGGCACAGGGACGGACCTAGGGTTCAATGCTACAACAACGCACCAACAAAGCTTTAACTACTGGCCCTTTCGGCAACAACTGCGAAGCAGATGAAGTCTCACTCGAGGTAGAGGCAAGGGTGGTTGCAGGAATCAGGTGTTTGCAACCTTAGTTGGGATCCATATATGTGATTACACACTTAAAAAAGAACTTATCATCAATAGTTCACGTAGAGTTAACCCTTATCTCACTCTACGGATAACATAGAGCATTGCAGTATATACTTAGATCTAAGATGATTCAATACTCAGCAGCATACAAGAGACCGGATCTGGTAGACCAAGCACTTATCAACTTCATACACATCAAATCTATCATATATACACATCTAATAAGCACAAAGCATAAGTAAATCTATCTAAACATGTCATAGAACTTATCAAGAGAAGGAAAACACATGTAAGTAACAACACAAAGCATGACACACATATTTACGTGGTTCACCCCCACCCTGGGGCTACGTCCACCAACTCTTCTTCTCTATTATTGTTGGCCAATCGGTTACAAGCACAGAAACTCAAAACCTACTCTGCCTAGGACAGAATATCTGCATATCTCGCTAGATCCTCCTTCCCTGAGTAGATCTAAGCATAAAACCTTCTTACAATCCATGCACTTAGCACTTACAATGCTTGCACTTAGCTCTACAAGTATATCACACAGATCAACTCTTAGCACTAAGCCACTTCTCAAGTTTCCTAAAAAAAGGTCCCTTCTTACATAGCCTAGACTTATACTTATACATTACAAAAACGGGCCTAAACATGGGTAAACCCATGGGCTGACATCCTGGTCCCATTACATTATCCCCCAAAACTCAAAAAGGACCCAAAAAGGGGGTCTAGCTTCCATGATCTCCGCTTCGCCTTGCGCTCCATCTTTGATAGGCTGTCAAAGTCTCAAAAATGGTCAAATATGACAAAGTGTTCCTCAAAACTTGGTCAAGGGCCAACAAGCCCCCAACACTCACCTGTGACTCCTCCCGAGTCACTCAGGTCTAGGTAACTTTGCCTCAAAGGTCTCGAGCTTGTCTCAAGCTGCTTCGACTTGTCTCTATGCTATTGCTTCTTGCTCAGCGAATTCCTGAATAACCGCTTCACTGATAGGCCCTTCCAGTTGTTGCTCGACTGTAACAACTACTTGTTCTAGTACTTTTCCTTGGCCTTCAATTTCTTCAAACAGTGGATAGGCCGCCTCTTGGCTCGACTGGAGTTTATGGGTGACTTCCATCACTCTGTTCTGTGTGGTAAGAATGATCTGTTGGGTGGTGTGTTGTTCCTGGGATCTCTTCAACCTCTCGATGGGTGACAGGAGCTTGAGTTGCACCTGTACTGTATCTGTGTGTTTCTTTGCTTCCTGGAGTTGGGACTCCAATTTCTTCAACTCTGGGTCTTCGGATAGTTGTTCATATATCTACGCGCTTCTGCTACTTAACTGTTTGCATTCTGCAACAAGTTTTTTAATCCTCTCGACTGTGCTCTGAGCATTCAATTCTCACTGGTCGTGCACTTCTTGCGGGGTACTTGGTATAGTTTGAAGCTCTAATTCCACGACCCTTTGTTAAAGCTGTTGAATAACTTCATCAAGCTTCATCACTTGACATTCGAAGGGTTCTTCTCTCTTTTGTTCTAAGCCAGTGATGGAGCATAATGCTTAGTTAACTTCTTCTTCCATCCCGATCTGCTTCACGAGCAGTTGCTCTTTCTCCTTTTGGATCTTCGCTCTATATTCTTCAAATTTTTCTTAGAGAGCATCCTTCTCTTGTTGTGTGGCTCGACATTGTTCTATGATTTCCTCTTGTACTTTCTTTAAGGCCTGAGTAACCTACATTTTTTCTTCATGTGCATGTCGAAGGCGTACTTCGACTGTATCAACAATCTTGCAGAGTTGAGTTGATGCTTCTCCCACTTATGTTGTTCCTTCTGGCAGAGGCGCAGTAGAGATTGTGCGGCTAGACTGGAGTTCCTACTGCACTTCTTGGAGCCCAATTTCAATCCTGTTATATATCTACTCCTGCTTCGCTTCCTACTTTTGTTATCTCTTCTATGGCTTCATTCATATTTGCGAGGAGGAAACTGAAGTCATCCAGAGTGAGCGTAGTCTGCAGCTTAGTTACGGTTGCTTTCGATTTCTTCTGGGAGGGAGACTTCGGAGGTGACCCTTTTCTCTTCTTTATAACTTCGACTTCGTCCTCCGGCCTCTGTTTGACTTCCTCTAGGTCTTCACCATTACCTTCTTGATCTGGTGTGATGGAAGCCATCCTTACAGATCTGTTATCTAAAACTTGAACCTCTTTAGGCTTCTTCATCTTCTTTGTCTTACTGGGCCCAGGTGTGTCCTGTGCAGCTTCTGGGTTGTTGGTGTATGAAATGTCCATTGGATCTACTGCAACAAGGAGGTTCACTGACCATTCCTTGGTGATCTCTTCTAGGTCTTCTTCTGTCATCTTATAATAGGACTGAAGTTGTTCCTGGTGCTCATCAGCGCGTGGAGTTAGGTATATAAAGTGGCGGTCCACATTGAACTTGATCATAGGTCGGAACCTTTGTAAAGTGTTTGGGGTTATGCGAGGTTCACCCCCTATGGTTGCTTTCAATTGGTTATAATATGTGTGGAAAATGACATTCAATTGCCATTGCTTGTTCATGTTGGTCGAGTACTACAATGTACTGAACTTCGCATCTAGTGGCTCAAAGGGGTCGAGGTCCGGGAAGGTTGCACCTTCTGGTAGCTCCCATGAAACAAAATAAATCAGTATTAGAAGCCGGCTAAAATGGAATTCATGCCCATGATCCTAGGCTTCTCTACAGTCAATCTCTAGCTGGTTTACCAGGTACTTTGCCCATTTCATCTGTAGTCCCTCTGTGCATTTTCCTGTGAGGTCAACTACAAAGCCTGATACTTGTGTAGGTCGATTCTTACGTACCAGCTTTCCTGTGATCAGTTGACATGCAAGGCGCACTGCACCACTTTCGATAGAGGCTACCTTGTAGCCTCGTGCACCCTTCTCGACATTGCCATAAGCTTCTTTGATCTTCTGTGAAAGAGCGCGGTCTGCGGTCTTTCTAGGGTAGTAATCCTGGGGATCAGGGCCCTGCATGCTAAGTCCGATGATCCTATTGATCAGTGCTGAATCAACAATTATGCGACAGTTTAACCACATGTATCCTCCGTGGTAACTTTCTAGCAGCAATTTTACACAAGCATTCACCTCCTGGTATCTGCCGAAGTGTGGTATTTTCATAACGTTGAGCAAAGTAGACTGCACGAGGTTCATCGTCCATTTTTTAGGGACGATCTTCGAATTCTTGCTCTTAGTTCTTGTCAAGTAATTATACGGGGCGAGCATGCTATAAATCTTATGGTCCTCCAGGTTGAAGTCGTAAAACTTCAACGCTGTAACCTTGTATTGATCTGTGCGGTAGGTGTGTACTCCTTTTGATAGATATGCAGTGATTAGGGTGTATTCAATGTCTCTAGGGACACTGTCCCTGTTAATCGCACCACTCAGAGGGGGTATGTAAGCTGGTAGGATGGATAGCACTAACTTCGCGTTGGCTATGTCGTCTTTATGCTTAGTTCTCGTTTCTGCGTCCACTCAAGATGTTCCTTCTCGAGAAGTCAACGGGGAGGCTTGCACTCCTCTCGTCGATGATTCTTGGACTCCGGTGGACATTCCTCTTTTCGACATGACCCTCTCATTCATTAAATTGAGAAGGACCTCTGTGATGGATTCCTCAACTACGGTGAGTTCATCGGACATACGCACTTGGAAAAGGTAATTAGGGCACGATGATCTCAGATACTGCACTAGGATGAACAATCTGCTTGCAATGATCACTGTATACAATCACTAGTTCTGCGGGCTTCGAATTTTCAGTTGCCAAAAGTGTTCTTCGGGCACGGAATGGCGAGCTAAATAGGAAATTCGTCAACGGTCTTCTTGCAACAGGTATGAAGCTTCCATTATCGTAGATCTATCCATTATGGTGAGGTCCAACAGTCTGGCGGTGATCCTTTAATTCTTTTCTATCCATTCGGGGTGAAATTCGAACGGGTATATCAGTCCAACGGCTAGATTGCTTCGCCACGACGAAGTTCCATATGTCATTGTTCTGATATCTCGGTGAAGTTCAATTCCTGTGATTTTTCCTTCTACAGTGTTCCACCTGGGATCTCTTGTAACTTTTCAATATTCTCCTTTTTCTTACTAAATTTCCTATCCTTCTTCCCGGTAGTCTTCAACTCGGTCGATCTTTTCCCGTTCTGATTCCTATCTTCTCTAAACATAGTCACTTCGCACTGCTAAGATTCTTTCTTCAGATCCGAGGGTAATACTCCTTCAACATATGGATGAGGTATTTCAGTCTTCTATGGTTCCTCTAATGCTCTTATAGCTTCGACATCCAAGTCCCCAGTGTCCAATAACTTAGATCTGTTCTCTTGTTCTTACATCAAGTAGGCTATCCTTCTAGTCATAAATTCCATGAGTTCTTGCTTCTTCTGTTCTAGGGCTTCCTTTTCTTCTTTTCTTCGGATCTGGTCTTTTTCAATCCAGATCTTACCTAACAAAGCTGGAAATGGGGCACAGTACTCAATAAATTTACTAACTTTGAATTCTTCCTCTGTCAAAGCTTCATGGGTACTCATAGCTATATGGGTAATCCTACCACATAGGGTTACCATTTTTCCTTTAAACAACCCTATTTTTCCTAGTGAAGGAACCATAGCAGGCCTTCCTAGGGTTTCCCAAGTGCTTTCTATCATAATTTTCATATGTGTTTCCTCATCCAGAGCACAGTCAATGTCGAAGTCTCCTATTCTTACTTCGATTTTCTCCTTTTCTTTGAAGATCTCTGACAAACTGGCATCTTTATGTTCATTCAGGGTTTCTTTCATTTTTAGTAACATAATCTCTGATTCTTTCTGGGGTTCTTCTATAAGCTTAGTCTCTTGATCTCCTTCAGGGTTTGCTTGCTCCATATTCATCTTTTCAAGTCTAGCAATTATTCTAGGGAAAGTCGATACTTCATGGTCCATAGCCTTACAACAGAGACAAGTAGGTTTTCTCCCAAGGCATTCCTTAGCAAGATGTCCTGGTCTTCTGCAACTGTAACAAAGAGTTAATCCTCTCTTTCTCTTCAATGATCCCCAACTTTTCCTGTACTGCAAGCTAGGATCATAATGGCTATCTTGCAAAAAAAAAAAATATAGGATCCTTCATCCACTCGTTAGTCCAAACATTCTTTCTATGCATAGGTATAACATATCTTTCATTATTCTTATCAGATATATTCATATCAAACGTTCTTTCATCTAACAACACCCTAGTTTTCAAGATAGGACAAAATCTATCAATCATACCTAAATTCATGCTTAAGAAACAAAAAAAATTGCGTATTGAGCACAAAGCTTCCAGATCTAAAACCTTTCACTATTCTTACCTTTATCAGAGAACAAAGCTTACAGATCTAAAACTTTCACTATTCTTACCTTTATCAAAGCACAAAGCTTACAGATCTTACCTCTTTTCTTCATATCTGGATTCTTTTCTTCAGCACAAAGCTTCGTAGGTCGAGTAGAGTATTGTGCATCAGAGTGCCAGATCTATGCACAGAGTTTCCACAAGTTCACGATGAATCTTTGCACAAAGATTCTTCTTCCTTAGTTCCCAGCAATCACAGTTTCAGGTCTGGGCAACGAAACCATTTGTTGGCACAGGGGAAAACCTAGGGTTCAACGCTACAACAACGCACCAACAAAATCCTAACTACCAACCCTTTCGGCAACACCTGCAAAACAGATGAAGTCTCACTCGAGGTAGAGGCAGGGGTGGTTGCAGGACTTAGGTGTCTACAACCTTAGCTGGGATCCATATCTGTGATTACACACTTAACAAAGCACTTAGCATCAATAGTTCACCTAGAGTTAAACCTTATCTCACTTTGCAGATAACACAAAGCATTGCAATATATACTTAGATCTAATATGATTCAATACTTAGCAGCATACAACAGACCAGATCTAGTAGCCCAAGCACTTAGCAACTTCATACACATCAAATCTATCATCTATACACATCTAATAAGCACAAAGCATAAGTAAATCTATCTAAACATGTCATGGCACTTAGCAAGAGAGGGAAAACACATGTAAGTAACAACACAAAGCATGACACATAGATTTACATGGTTCACCCCCACCCCGAGGCTACATCCACCAAATCTTCTTCTCTATTATTGTTGGCCAATCGGTTACAAGAACAGAGCCTCAAAACCTACTCCGTGCAGGACAGGAGATTTGCGCACCTCGCTAGATCCTCCTTCCCCGAGTAGCTCTAAGCATAAAACCTTCTTATAATCTGTGCACTCAGCACTTATAATGCTTGCATTTAGCTCTGCTAGTATATCACACATATCAGCTCTTAGCACTAAGCCACTTCTCAAGTGTCCTCAAAAAAGGTCCCTTCTTACATAGCCTAGACTTCTACTTATACATTACAAAAAGGGGCCTAAACATGGGTAAACCCATGGGCCGACATCCTGGTCCCGTTAGATTATCCCCCAAAACCCAAAAAGGACCCAAAAAGGGGGTTTAGCTTCCACGATCTCTGCTTCGCCTTGCGCTCCATCTTTGACAGACTGTCGAAGTCCCAAAAATGGTCAAATATGACCAAGTGTTCCTCAAAACTTGGTCAAGGGCCAACATAATGATATTTTCTACCAGCAATTGTATTCTTCGGATAGATATTTCTAATGATGTATCATATGCGTCAAATGCAGATAGTATGCCAAAGTTACGACCATGGGAAATTGATGTACCAATTTACCCCGACGAGGCCAATATTCTGGTGTTTCATCTCCTGGGGTTAGGTTTTTTGGATGTTTAGGGTTTCCATTATTTCTCAATAATAGACAGGCCTTCGAGCCTCATTGGAACACAAAGGTCAGAGTCTTGTAGCCACCACATATCTTCTCAAAGATAAGCTACCAATGCCCTAGCTAGTTTATTTAGATTATGTCTGTAAACAAATTCCAGTTCTTCGATATTAATGAAATGAAGTGTTATTTCCGTTACATCTTTGTATTCATGGTTATTTGTATATTCTGTTGCGTTCCTGCATAAATCCGGATCATGAGAAATATCAATGAGGAAATTTTGAATAAGTAGATGAGTAAATAGTTCAGTTTGATGACCTGATCAAGCATTAGGGCCCCATACTTCATCTTCCCCCAATGAGAAGTTTAGATCTCCACCCAGGATAAGATTCTCAACTTTAAGCATAGACTTCTTAAGGAGAGAGTCCCAGAAGGGAAAGCACTCAACATATGGTCCATACACATTTATAACCTTGAAATTCATCCCCACTCCTTCCATCAATAAATCCACCCCCAGACAAGAATCAAGAGCCCAATAGTTTATTTCTTTCACTAGTCGAGTATTCCATCCAACCACCAATCCCCTAGAATGATCGTTAGCATCAGTTCCTATGAACTTCCAAGATGGCAATAATGAATTCAACATCTGTGTCATGGAGACCTCAATAGGCATCATTTCTTGGAGAAGGATAGCACTGGGATGATTCAAGGCAATTATTCGCTTCAGGACGAGCTTTTTTGGGGGGCTCGCCACCCTCTACAACTGAAAGAGAGAAAATTCATGAGGGGACACCCTCAGGGGCATGATCTACTCTAAGGGACTCGAAAATGGAACGGTGTCTTTCTGATGCGATGTCAACTAGGGCATGACTTTGTTCCTTTGAGAGATGTGAGATGTGCCTTTTACCCTTTTTTGGTTTGTGCATGTCAGGATTCGAACCAAGACTGGAATCACCTAACACTGTGGCCATAATGTTTTTGTTCTGAAGGTGAAAACTAATGGTCGAATCCTCGGAGTCGACAAAGGAGGGATCATCAGTAGAGTTTGATGAAGGGGAGAGAGGAGGAGAAAACATAATGAGGGAGAAAGAGGCAATAGGGAGAATGGAGGTGGTTGAGGGAGAAGGGTGGTCCTAAGAGATCATAGATTCAAGGAAAGGGAGGTCTTGAATGGAAGGATGTTTAACCTTTAGCAACATCAACATGGGAAGAACCAAGGAGAATGGAAATATACCTACTCAATTGTCCTTGGAATTTTAGTTAACATAATTGGAAACAACTTGCATGCTAGTTCCATCACTGAAAATCATCCATACACTTGTGTATAGATGGATAGTTCATCATTGATGAAGGGATCTTTCTCTCCAAGTTTAATCTTTTGGTAATAGGTGATGCAATCTGGTTTTAATAGTTTTTTTGTGATTCAAAGACCTTTAAAGGCTATGCGATATGTCAAAAGGTTCAAGAGTTATTGGCCATTGGAAATTAATAAAAGACTTTGTGTTTAACTCCCTAGCTATCTTTTGCCTATGTAAATAAATCTCTATGTGTGGTTTATTTTATTTTGTTATCTAGTTTGTAGTATGCAGTAAGTTTGTTATGATCCAACACCTTAAAAATGATAAAAATTCAATGAATATAGTCCACTTCGAGGGGGAAACCCCCTTTTACAATATATCCAATTCATAATACAATATGAGATGAGATAAGATGATCTTAAGACTCTATATATATATATATATATATATATATATATATATATATATAGAGAGAGAGAGAGAGAGAGAGAGAGAGTCTTATATATATATATATATATATATATATATATATATATATATATATATATAT
>ML787299.1:533954-555956 GCA_009831015.1 Picea engelmannii | reverse complement strand
CTAAAAGTTATCCATACCCCTTTAAATAAATGGATAATCGACCATTGATGAATGGACCATTCTCTCAAAGTTTAGTCTTTGGTAAAAGGGGCTAAAGTTTGGTTCTAGCAATTTAGTTGTGATCTAGAGACCTTGAAAGGCTATGTGATATATAATAAGGTATGAGATCTATAAGCCATTGGAAATTAATAAAATTATTTGAGTTTAATTCCCTATTTTTTTCCCATTAGAATATAGATCTTCGAGAAACTCTCAGGCACTTCCCCTCATTCCAAGGATGGTGCCCAGTGTAAAGTAGACCATGTAGACTTAGTGCATCTGAACTAACATGGACATCAAGTGAGGCCAACAAAATCAAGTACATCACAGAGCTAGCTAGCTCTACGATCCAACATAAGACTTTATGTTTAATTCCATAGTTATCTTTTTGTCCTTGTAATTAAAAAATTGTATATGATTTATTTGCTTTCGTTGTATACTTTGTAGCAAACAACATGTTGCTATGCACCATAAACAATGAGAAAACATTGTGAGACTATGAGAGAATTGTTAACAGAGGCATTTGACTCACTTATTCAAAACGATATCCTTTTGAAATCAAAGGATGGATTGACTTTTGCATAATCAAGAGGGGTTATGTAAGAAATGATGTGTTTCTTTTTATCTTGCTTATTCCTTCTCCAAAAAAATCTATGTTATGTGATATTTGAGTATTTCTAGAATTTTGAAGCTTGCCAACGATGTTAAAAAAGTGTCCTGAGACACGTAATTGGTGTGAATACATGAGAGTTGTCTAATGAGCCTTTTCCACCGTCTTGTTGTTATTATGCGTATTTTATCAAACGAAAGTAGTTCAAACTTCTACTACATATGTGACAACAAACTTATAAAATTGAATTATTTGGATATTTTGAGAACCATATATCATCTTCTAAGTGTCACTAATGCTACAATTCACAATTTCATTGAAGATATATTTATAGTTGTTTTCCTGGCACTAGTGTGGGTGGAGAAAGAACTTGTATGGTTTAGGAATATTTTGAGAAGGTGGTATAAGTTTTTTCAAGGAAAATTTCATGGAGAAATCTAAGGGATGATTCCCCACATTCGTGGATTTCATCCATATTAAACCCATTGACTTAGACTAATGCACCTAACCTAGGGGGATTTGAATCAGGCACTTGTCAACACAAAACTAGCCAAATGACCAACAACATGGGTGATAACCAGTTGAGTTAACCCTTTGAACTAACAAGGTGACATACTATTTCATAGTGACACTTAATGTTTTGGATGACACTTCTCGAGCTACCAAGGAATTTCAAAGGATTGCTCGTTTGCTAATGTGTGGAAATGTGGTATTGGTTATTAATGGGATGAATTTTCTATTTATGTTGGCTTGCCGAGGAAATGATAAGAGTTTGTTTTGCTCAAGGAAATGAAGGAAATTATTTTCTCAACAAAGAAGCTAGCCGCTTAACTATTTAAATGACTAGTAAAGGGGGAGTTACATTGTTGAGCGAGGGCTACCGAGTAAGGAAAAATTATAGTCTTTACTCGGCTAGCCAATACTTGTACAATGTAATTTGTGTTATTCTTTATAATGTAAATTTCCTTTTGCTTGATGCTTGGCTAGTCAATTCACTAGCTTCTTCATCAAACAAAGGCTTCCTTCCTTATTTGAGCAAAGGCTCTCGAGTATGACAAACTCCAAGCCTTTGCTCAACAAGTCAACACCTATATAAAAAAATTGCAAGATATCAAGGAAAATAAGAGGTCAATGTTGTTTTATAAAAAGGCTTTTAATGATTTAACGTACACATCCCCCAGTTGGGTCATGTCACTACTAAAATGACCCAATAAAATTTTCTAATACTAAATATAAATGCGGAAAATAACACACCTCATGAAATTCAAGTTCATTCATATGTCCATACTCAATAAAAATGTAAATATAATTACTCTTACTGTGCACAACAAAGATAAATACATACAAAAACATGCATCCATATAAATAAGAATTTAAATGCATCATTCTGCTCACAACAAGCAATAATAACCAAATGTATTTCAGAGAAAATTGCAGAGAATCTATATCAACATTATACATGCATAAACGCAAAAAATAACAACATTTATCTTATAAAATGTGCAACCCACTGCAGAGGAAGAACATTCCTCCCAACCATATTCTTTTTGTTCCAGTTTTCAACAACAAAACACTCTCGAGCTGGGGCTATGAATCCATAAGAGATAGTGGTCCCTAAGGTTGGCTAAAGTTCCCCTCCCAGTAGCCAAATTCATAGTTAATTTCCATCCACAAGCTCTCTTCCCCTCAACCTGCACAACCCAAGGGATGGAATACCCCTACATTTCTCACAGTCCCTCAGGCGTTTCTACTCCCCTCCAGTGCTTCTAGCACATGTTAGACATGAATTCTAAGTGTTGGGATTTCAGGAATTCTGCAATTGCAACACGAATTCCCCCAGCAACAAAATGTGTGCTTCCTTGAGAGAAATTCGAGCAGCACGTCACTCTCAGGCATGCAACCTCTTTATCCATGAGATTACAACTCCAAACAATAGTCAAACACACCCACAACAACTGCCTTCAAGCTTCAACACTCAGAACTCCATTGTTGGCCAGAAAACTCCATCTAAAAAATTGTTCTCCATGCAAAAAATGTGAATTAATAATTATGGTCCCCTACCCATACAAATTTTCTCTTTCTCTTGCTTGCTTGACTTGCACTCTTTCTCAAGCTGATTGTACTCAACCTTGTGCTCTCAATAACTATGGGAAGTGACTCTCACACCAACCCTCTTACATGAATTCAATGATTGGCTCTAGAAATCTCAACAACTAATGGAAGGCTCAAGGTAATGATAATTTAGAAATAAATGGTTTGGGTTTAATAAACATGGGTAATCTCTCCCCCTTGGACCCCTTCCCTCTCTTGTGGATACTTAGCCCTCAAATATTCATTTGTGTCCATCTGTAGCTGATAATACATTTTAGTCATTAAATTCAATTTACATTGTTTACATATTGCATCACTTTGGCTCTCGTCCATATACTATATTTACAATATACATCACTTAGCTCTCGGCCATATACTACATCTACAATATACATCGCTAGTTTGGGGTTTGAAAACATGGATGTTACAAATAATACTTTTTTCATCACTAGTGGCCAAGTAAGAACATTGTCTTTCTTGGTATTAAATAAGGACTATTATTAACTTGTTATACTTTTCTTGAATAACAAAGGCAAGGATTATGTCACTCCATATCCCATCTTGTTCACATATTCGTACTCATGAAAACTAACATAAAAATTTCAATTTTCCTATCTATTTTTTATTTATTTTTTCAATGTCACTATGAAATTAACAAGCTTCATAATTGATATATTGACACGATAAAACTATATTGACATGATAAAATCAATATTAGAACATAATAAGGAGAATTGAGAGAGAACTTTTAAGATGCCATTGACATGATTGTGCCCATATTACACTATATAAAGAGAAATGAGAGAAAATTTAAGACAATTTATATTAATTGAATTACCAAATTAGGAACATACAACTACAAGTATGTATACAACCCATTAGTCTTTGGGCTCTCCACAATTTTTCTTACTTTATGTGAATATTCCTCCATTCCATGTTTTTTCTTCTTATCCATAGGGTATATTTCTTTACAATTCTTATCATAATCAGCAATGACTTGTCGAGTTGATGGAAGTGGGGTGGTGCTATCACTCCCACTTATTCAAGTCTATACATTAACTTATTTGTGCTTATTTACACATGTGCTTGCAAAAATTGGTGAAACTAAATGTGAGCCTTAAACAAATTTTGACAAAATAAATACCCCTCACTTGTGAATATTTAGCGGAACAAGATTTCAATAGTATGGCAAGACATTTCTACCCCAATATTAAATATAAAATAAAACAATTATCACTTGCTCGTATTAACTGAAAGGTTGAATCAATAAAAACAATGATTCTTATTACATATTCTTTTACATCTCTTTTATATATTCTCTTACATCTTATCAGCATTAACAAAAGTTATTGATTTATATACTTCTCAAATACATTTTAATGGTTAAGAACACGTGTTTCTTCGTAAGAGGTCACAAGTTCAAATCCAAAGGGAGGTAGGGTATGTATACCTCTGTAGACTCTACCAGTAAAATCGTTGGACGGAGAAGGTCTCATACACCAATTTGATATCTGACTTGATCGTGACCTTAAAAATAGATTATTATTATTATTAATCTCACAAATAAATTCTTAATTTTAGTCATACAAATAAATCCTCAATAACTATTATATCACAATGCTTTAATACATTTAATATGAAAGATCAAAATAGTCATCCCAACATGATAAATTGTAAACAAATACATTTAATATGAAAGATCAAAATAGTCATCCCAACATGATAAAATTATAAACAAATTCATATCATTATTATGTTCGTTTATCATTGTTATGTTCGTCGTTGGACATAAAAAGGAGGTACATTGTTATTTAGTTTAATATTTTAGAAGATTTGTTTCTATGCCTTCCTTCCACACACTCATGGGATAGCACAATTGGTTAAGACATGTGCACACTCTTCCAGTTTGGGGAGAGGTCATGAGTTCGAAACCTGTGTCCCTTGGGGCTGCGAAGCTTTATCACTCCCATACTAGCCACTATGTGGGGAAGTATTTGGGGTGGGTTTCCAGCGCGGAATCTCCAACGTGGAAAAAAAAGTATTTTTTAAAGACAAACCTTTCCTTACCTGGAATGGGAAATCATATATCTTTTCAATTTAAAGTTTATTATTGTTATTTAAAAATTTTAGTGTGTATAAATTTTCTATTTAAAATTTTAATAATAGGTTTTATTAAATATTATTGAAATTTTTAAAATTTTAATAATAGGTTTTATTAAATATTATTGAAATTTTTAAATTTTTTATTAAAGATTCATATTTATATAAAAATTATAAAATAAAAATAATGAATATGAAATATATAGTAAAAAAAATTCAATAAATCTAGTTTTCTCTTTAGAATCTACTCCCTTTTATAAAGCTTCTTTTGTAAGATATTATTCTTATTATATCCCTTTTATGAGGGTGAGGGTGGAGGTGCGAGGATTAATAGGAGAATACATAATAGGTGGGGGGAATAATAGGATATGTCTCCTATTATTCCCCCCACCTATTATGTATTCTCTTATTATTCCCCCCACCCCTACCCTCATATATGAGGGTGGGGGTATTATGTATTCTCCTATTATTCCCCGTGCCCCCACCCTCATATATGAGGGTGGGGGTGGGGGGAATAATAGGATAATACATATTATGTATTCTCCTATTATTCCCCCCACCCTCACCCTCATAAGCTTTATAAAATACTATTCTCATTATATTTTTTTAGCAAAAGGATATCCAACATACTTCTTTTATAAGATACTATTCTCATTAGATTTTTTCACAAAAGAATATCCAACATATAAGTAGATAAGTATAATAAGTGGAATTATAAATACAAACAATAATTCCTAGCTTGTTCATTCTCTCAGTAAACTAAAAGTTGGAATGTGTTGAGAAACAAAAATGGATTAGTTGCATTGATAGATTTCCCCTAATTTATTGTTATATCACAACTTCATTTACAAAGTAGTCATTTTTATTTTTTCACGACATTTACAAAGTAGTCATTTTTTTTTTTTACGAAGAACATTATGAAATGTGACATATACTTAATCACAATGTTTTATTGGATATTAAAGTGATGTATACTTAATTATAATGTTTTATTGGACATTAAACTTTATGTGTATGAACAATTTGTATGTATGTCCATGATTTGTATCATATTTTAATATATATTAATGGCATTTTTATGTAATGAAGGTCTTATTATTTTTAATATCTTACATTTTAATTAAAGTGTTTTATCTTCTTTTTTATATATATTGGGGGAATTGGCAACTCGCGGTTCTCGTACTCATGTGACACGAGGTCGATCCCCGTCCGCTACCACTATAACCTCAGGTGCTCCACGCAACCCGCAAGAATGGAGCACAAGTACATTGGGGTGAGAATCGAACTTGGGACCTCCTTTTTACAAATTTCCTTCCATTTACACGACACTTCCTAATCAGTGTACACCCCCGTGGGCCAATGTTTTATCTCTTTTAATATAAATTAAAATTTCGAATTTTCATTTACAACTCTTATCATTTTATCAATATAATTAATTAATTTGAATATTCCACTTCTGATTAATTAATTGATTGGAAAATTCCACTTCTATTACTTGGATTATAAGTACAATTAACACTTTAGTGTGCATATGACATTACAATTTTATTTTCTTTATGGTAACCTTCATTTTTTTTGGTCATATCAATACATGTAATAGCAATAACAATGTGGGCATAAGAAAACTATAAGGTGGTAATCAAAGAATTTCAAATAAGTACAAAAAATATTACTCATCTTAGTATAATCTCAACTTTGTGTCATTTAACAACATTAAAGGTAGCTAAATAACAATGCATCTAATCACAAACAAATGTAAAAACTCGTATATAAGATGTGTACATACAAATAGATATGCTCATAAATAGTATACAATATATAAAATTGTTATGAATATCATCTTATAATTGTTGGACGTCATCCATTTCTATATATTATACTTCTTTTTAGTAGAATACACATAGATTTCAATGGGGGCATCCATCCCATATTCACAATAATTGTGAAATAAAAGTAGTTTTTAAATTGTTCCACACAAAACAACTGTATTATTCTACAATTCCATTACTAATTGTGAAATAGTGGTAATTCGCTTATATGCACCAAAACATTTCTCGTTTTAGACATTGTCTTTAGGATGGAAGTTTATATATGAACATGATATATCCTCCTTCACTTTAATAATCTAACCACCTTACATAAAAACACAAGATCCATAAAGCCTTGCTACTCAAGAAAAACAACCATATCACATAAATAAATGAAAACCAATTAATTTATTGTTGGTATGAGATTAGGGCTCAAAGGAGGATCATTATTGTTTTTTAAGGTAATCCTTAATCATCATATGTTGGATTCAAATTTAGGATAGTAGCTTCAAATCCATCATTCTTCAGTGATTTCTCATTTTGTTCCCTTTAAATTTCAAGGACAATAGTTGGGAATGTGTCATTTGGAGGTCACAAGAAAGGGATACAAGGTCACTTATAGCATCTCTCTTGCCTTTCGTACATGCTACATCTAGCTTTGTGTCTTGGCCTCCCTTTAGAGAATTGTTATTGCCTAAAGTGATCACATTTTTTTTCACAGTACTTCTTTTAAACTCAAAAGAAGTAGTACAATTTCCTTGAAGAGGTTGAGAAACACAACTTGCCCATTTGCACATGAAAAATGATGCTTAAACCATTGGACACACAATAATTTCATTAATCTTAGCACAATGTTTCTCGAGTTGTAGAGGAATTTCCAAGAACTATTCACTTTCTAATGTGCATAAATGTGGTGTTGGTTATTAAGGGAGTGGATTCGATGTTATTGTTGGCTCATCAAGCAAATGCTAGAAGTTTGCTTTAATCGTGAATGCTTGATCAACAAGGGAAGGAATCTTTTTCTCAACAAAAAAACTAGTTGCTTGACTAGTCAAGCATTGAGCAAAGGGGAAGTTACATTCTCAAGTAAAGCCTTCCTTTGTTTTCCAAGCAAAGGTCATCGAGCAAGGAAAAATCCTAGCCATTGCTCGACGAACTAACACTTGGGCAATGCAACTTGCACTTTGATAAGTAATGTAACTTTCCCTTTGCTCGATTCTTTGCTTGTAAAGTGGCTAGCTTCTTAGTTGAGCAAAGAATTTCTTCCTTTGTTAAGCATGACAAACTCTTAGCCTTTGTTCAACAACCCAACACCTAGATAAAAACTTTATAAGTCATACCAAGTAAGGGAAATAGAAGGTCATTTTTTCCCTATAAAATGATTGATGATGTTTTTGCATTGTTAGGCAACAAGGTAAGGGCATGGCCTTTTTTGGTATTAGATAAGGATCTCTACTAGATTGTAGCATTTTCCATGCATAACAAACATATGGACTATGTTTATGTAGAGTTCTTCTCTTGTTCATGCATTCTTACTTCTAAAACCTAACATAAAAACTTCATTTTTTTTACAATTATTTTATTTTTTATTTCCTTTGTCAAGGTCACTATGAATTTAACCAACACCATAGTTGATATATTGACATAATGGAGGCTGACACAATAAGGATAATTGAGAGAGAAATTTTACTTGAATTGTCTTACAAATATTTAAATAACCCATTTATTAACTTAAGACTCTCTGCCAATTTATTAACTTAATAATATTTCTCCATATTATATATATTTCTTATTATCTATCCAACATATTCTCTTACCAATATTCTTATAACATATCCTTTTATACCTATCCGATATATCCTCTTAAACACCTCAAACCCCATCACCTAAACATCTTCAATATATGTAGGACTACAACACGCCTTTTTTATTTGGTAAGCTAAAAATTGTATTACCTCCTTAACTGAATCAATACATCTGTCATGGTGCATGGTGACTGGCCTGCCACTAGAGAAAACCAGAGCCAACACTAGGGTCTATTGAAATTGTCCAAAACTACCTTAAAATCCATTAACAAAATGACAAAAAAATTGTATAACGTACACAAGTTGACCAAGTTTTTGTAGAGGCTAAATCCTATCAAAACTGATTTTCCACTATCAAAAAAATCCATACATATAGAGTCAAGGGAATTGCCCAAAAAACTAAATAACATCAATACCAGAACCAGGTGGCCTCCACTCTGGAGTGAAGGGATAAGGTTGGTGGTAAACTTGACATCTAGAACGCACATGCTCGCTTGAGAATGAGTCAAACAAAGCATCCATCATACGATTGATAATGTCTTGGCGAAATTGTTGATCTGAGACTGCCTTGTGCAATTCGAAGAGAAGTTGGAGTTGTTCCTATGTTAGATGATGCAGAGAGATATCACCAATGCCATAGGGACTCAAACTCGAAGAGGCCTGAGAAATTGCTTGAACCGGAATTTTGTTTACTGGAGGTATCTCCTCTATGATGGGGAACCCCTAGTGCCCCTCAGGGGGGTCCCATTCCTTTCTCTCCCCCGATGTTGGTGTCGGTTGTAAAATCCCCAGTTCTAATCCCTATGAACTATAATGTAATTGTATAAATATGAATTAGGCTAGTGAGTCGATGTGTTTGGGCGAAGAGCCCGTACTGATTTAATGTGGCTACGACCAAGCGATGTAATATGTGAATTGTATCTCTATGTTTTAATAATAAAATGTGATTCCAACTACTAAGGGGACATGGAAAAGACATGGGGGGTGAATTAATCCATAAGATAGGGAAGTGTTTAGGATAATGGCCAAGAGGGGTCAAAGGGGGAATTACCCATGTATATCAATTTAACCCATTTTCTTAAACTTGTCAATTGTATATGAACCTTTTGATTTCTAATTAAGTGTTCCCAAAGCCAATCATTGAATTCATGTAAGAGGGTAGTGTGAGTGGTCACATCCCAGATTTATTGGGCACATGGGGGTTGAGTACAATCATCTTGCGGAAGAGTGTGAGTCAAGAAAGGAAAGCCACAAGAGAGGAAATTTGTATGGGTTGGGACGATATTTTTAGTAAGTCAAGTTTGTGCATGGGAAAAAAGGGAGAGCAAGAAATAGAGGGGGGAGTTGGTGCAGCCATGGAGGGTGAATTCTGAAGCATAACTGGAACGAATTGGAGATGAAAAACTGAAGATCCAAGTTGTCAGGCCTGAAGAGTGAACTCATGTGTGAGTTGCAATAAAAAAACAAATGTTGTTGTTGGTTTGTTGATAGTTTTCCTAGCAGCAAGTTCCCTTGAGTTCCCATTTGAGAGATTCCTAGTTACATGTGACAAAGAGACCCTGATAACAAATGGCACATTCCTTGGGCCATCCCTGATAAACGGATGGTACATCCCTTGGTTTGACCCTAATAAATGAATGGTACATCCCTTAGGTTACCATAATAAACGGATGATACATCCCTTGGGTGATCCCAGATAAATGAATGGTGCATTCCTTGCGCTGGGCGGGTCAAGAGGAAGAGAGTTGGTAGAAAGATCGGGATAGTTCTAGGAGAATATCGGTTAGGTTATGAGATTTATGAGCTGCGAGTGGACTGTGAGAGACCACCCTCTTTTGTGGATTACTAGCCTCAGCTCGGGGGTAACTGGCTATTGAGATTTGTAACTGTCGGTCTATGGTTGGGTGGAACTTCCATCCCAAGAAGTTGGTTGCATGATTCTTGTTTAAAGATAAGTGTTGTATCTTGTATTGAGTTATTTACATGTGTTATTGTTGTGCATGAACTCTGCGTGAATGAGAATGACTTATATGTTGTTGTAATGAGTAGTTTAGTCGCATTTCATGTTGATTATTAGCATGCTTTAGATGCATCTATTTTATAGTTATATACAGTAGTTAAATCTATCTTAGATTTGTAGTTGTGAGCTACAGGAAATCGGCTAATAGTAAAATAATTTCTTTAATTAGGATTAATTTCGTTTTTATGTGTATTATGCATGTAATGTTGCTTAGTTGGAGGTTAGGTACGTTACAAAAATGGTATTAGAGATTATAATGAGAGATTTTTTTATGGCATGGCCCAACCTAGGTGGTTGGGTACGTTACAAAGTGGTAGCAGAGTCCTATTTTCAACGTTGAGTCTGGATGGGCCGAGTTAGCAGAACGTTGAAGTGGAAATTCGCAGAGAATTAATTTTGGAGTATGTCTGCAACTTGTTTATTTAAATTACTGTGGTAAAATTGAGAGGAATTTCATGGGTAATGTGAAGAATTGAGCCTCTTTAGAAATTTCGAACATAAGAAAATCGGAAAAATGTGGGTATTTTTTCGTACGATGATGTCGACATGACGTGGAGGTCATGTGTCGGCTGACATGGTAGAAGAAAGACGTGTAATGTCACGATGGAAGGTACATGTTGGACAGGATGACAGTTGGCGGGTGATCTGGAGCCATGTGGCAGGATAAGTGTCAGTCCCATGAAATTGCAGTAAGATATTTGAATTTGTCTAAGTGTTAAATTATCACAAGTTCGTGTAGATGGAAAAATGACTAAGTGTTGAGACTTCTCAAATCGACTTAAGTGTTAAGAACTAGAAAAATGGTTAAGTGTTGAGACTTCTCAGACGAAATTGTGAAAATAAGGATGCAATATTATGAGTTCATGAGTCCGCGAAGATGGAAAAATGGCTAAGTGTTCGGACTTCTCGGACGGAGTTATGAAAGGAAGGTTACAAGTTTATGAGTCTATGAGTCCGTGAGTCCGTGAAGGAAAAATAAGATAAGTGTTGGTAGCGGGTTCATGGAAGGTATGAAGAAGAGATATGACTAGATATCGTGAATCAATGGCGGAGATCTAATTAAGAAATGAATGAATGGTTGTTGAGTGTCGCTATTGTGTTGCACATGCCAATTAATATTCCTTCACTGGTTTTCCACCATAACTTTTAGCTCGAAGCTCGGATTGGAGAAAATGAATAGTCGTTGGAAAGGTATTGAGGAGTAGAAGAGATATGCCGACCTAGAATTTTGATGTGGGAATCATATTTTTCTTCAAAAGTGATAAAAGTGAATTTTGTAGTAGCAAAAGAGTGGAAATTGCAACTTGTAATTGTTGTAACTATTCGCTCAAAACTCAGATTGAGGCATGAGTACAATCATCGGAAAAGTGTTGCAAAGAGAAACGCATCTAAGGAATCGGATTTTTAATTTGGTGCATTGTGTCCTTCATCAATTGGGATAAAGAATGACATGTAGCATTAATTGAAAAAAATTATATACTACACATAATTCTAACATAAGTAATTACTTGCACATGGTGCAAAATTAAAGGTATAATCAGGTAGATTCAAGCCTAGAATTGAATATCAAAGTAATGGAAACATGGAAGATATTGTAGAAGTTGGTTGAGGCAATAAAGAGCTACAAGACAAGTAACGGAAAATGGAATTGGATTCCAAGAGACATGTAATTACTTGATGTGAATATTTTTCCAAATAGTGTGAAATTTTGAAGAAACCTTCCCAATGATAGAGGTGACTGTCAAAGGTGATTGTTGTGTAATTAAGATTGTAGATGCTTAGGATAGTACCTATGCATATTCCTAGAGGCACACTTTAAATGCAATATTTTTTATGCATAAACAAAGGTTAAGCTTACTAATCGGGCATTGCCATTAGGCAGAAGAGCACTCTGTAGAGAGTGTTATGTGAAAAAGGCTTTCTAGAAAGAGGATATGATTACACCACTGAGAAATGTGTGGGTATTTTCTATATTAATCTCAGTGTTTGTTGGATAGGAAAGAGGTCAAGCTTGTTGCAAGAGGAGGAAAAATGACATCATGAGATGGGGTGTGACTCATAAAATGGAAGAGTCATCTCTAAGTGCAAGAAGAAGGGATTGTTAGATATGATCTAGCAACGCTTGTCTAAAAGTACACAAGAAAGAAATTTGCCTCTATTATCAGAGTGTGTAGCAAAATCAGAGTACATGAGCAATGGTGGAGTGTATCATTCTATTTGGAGCTGAGTGATCTTGAGTGGTCAAGTAGTGCTTCACAATGAATCACTTAATGAAAAAAAAAGATAATCAAAATTGAACTAAGCCATGGATGGCAAGGAGTATTAGAAATATGACACAAAAGAAATATTTTGAAATATCGAAATGTCAATCAATGATAATGGTGTTTCAAGACCAATGTGGTCAAGGAAATGGAAGTGGCTAATTAGATTACGGTGTTAATATTCAACTAGAGTAGTGCATGTTACAACACTATGAATATTAAGAATTATAGCCCAAAAGATATTGGGATAGTATTTCTTTACATAAAGGAAGTAGTTGTGAGATGGAAACACTAGTGGAACTAGTGGATGGAAATGCAGAATGACCAAGTAAGGCTTGGCTAGCAGGTGTAGAATAGGGGTCAGTGGTGCACAGTTGAGCAGAATGGAAGTGCACAAGGTAGTGAGGTTCTACAGGAATTTAGGGACAACCATCTACAATAACAATCAAATAATTTAATTAAAACTAAAATAGATATGCATTGGAGTGCATGATAGAATTGGTGCATGATGTGTAGAATAAAGATAGAACACATATGCATAAGATACGCATGAAAGATCAAATTCTCGGTGCATAATGATGTGCATTTGTGCATTTAGACATGCCTAAACATGTTGGTGGCATGATTATAGATTAAGATTAGTCTGTTGATATATATAATGATGCTATGATATTTAAATAAAACTAATGATGGATTGTGTATCTGGGAAACATGATTACAACATGATGATATTATTTCTTATGGTATCCATCCATAACAAAGAAAAAACAAGGATGGTGGAAATGTTGATCAAGAGATTGGAAAAAGGAGTTTGTGAGCTTCTATAAAGTACCAATTGATCAGGTAGCATCAAGTAAATTGATGACAGTCGTACAAGTATGCACTTGGGGTTGTTATGACATATAATTGTTGAATGGAATTGAGGTAATAATTCCCTCATTTGAATCTAAAAATTTGAATTGATGTAAAGGAAGGAGGCCTTGAGTATGAAAACAATATTTTTTGCTTGAATGCATTTATGGAAAACTAATTCCATACTGTGTTATGTTGGTTATGAGGTCATAACCAAGTTATGTCATGAGACATTACTCCTGTTATATGAATGAGTACCAATAACGCTAGTCGTGTGTGAGGCCATGATGGTAACTCAGGGGAACTCAAGGGAATTGCTAGGAAAACTTGTTGATATTTTTCCTAGCAACAAGTTCCCCTAAGTTCCCAGTTGAGAGATTCCTAGTTACCTGTAGAAAAGAGACCCTGATAAATGAATGACACATTCCTTGGGCTATCCCTGATAAAAATATGGCACATCCCTTGGGTTGACCCTGATAAACAGATGGTAATCCCTTGGGTTACCCTGATAAACGAATGGTACATCCCTTGGGTGATTCCTCATAAACAAATGGTTCATTCCTTGGGTTGGGAAGGTCAAGAGGAAGAAGAAAGATAGGGATAGTTGTAGGAGAATATCAGTTGGGTTATGAGATTTGTGAGCTGTGAGTGGACTATGAGAGACCGTCCTCTTTTGTGGATTACTAGCCTCAGCTCGGGGGTGACTAGATATTGATATTTGAAACCGTCAGTCTATGGTTAGGTGGAACGTCCATTCCAAGCAGTCGGCTGCATGATTCTTGTTTAAAGATAAGTGTTTTATCTTGTACTGAGTTATTTACATGTGTTATTGTTGTGCATGCACTCTGCGTGAATGAGAATGACTTACATGTTGTTGTAATGAGCGGTTTAGCCGCATTTCATGTTGATTATTATTATGCTTTAGATGCATATGTTTTATAGTTATAGACAATAGCTAAATATATCTTAAATTTATAGTTGTAAGCTACAGGAAATCAACTAATAGTAAAAGAATTTCTTTAATTAGGAGAAGTTTTGTTTTTATGTGTATTATGCACGTAATGTTGCTTCATTGGAGGCTAGGTACGTTACAAAAATGGTATCAGAGCTGATAATGAAAGAGTTTTGCGTGGTGTGGCCCATCTTGGGTGATTGGTTACGTTACAAAGTGGTATCAAAGCCTTATTTTCAAAGTTGAGCGTCGATGGGCCAAGTTAGCAGAACGTTGAAGCGGAAATTTGCAGAGAGGTAATTCTGGAGTATGTCTGCAACTTGTTTATTTAAATTTCTATAGTAAAATTGAGAGGAATTTCATGGGTAATGTGAAGAATTGAGCCTCTTTAGAAATTTCGAACATAAGCAAATCGGAAAAATTTGGGTATTTTTCCATATGATGACGTCGGCATGACGTGGAGACCATGTGTCGGTTGACGTGGTAGAAGAAATATGTGTACTGCTACTGTGGCAGGTACATATTGGACGAGATGAAAGTTGGCAGGTGATGTGGAGCCATGTGGCCGGTTGTTGAGTGTTGCTACTATGTTGTATGTGCCAATGAATATTCTTTCATTGTTTTTCCACCATAATTCTCAGCTTGGAGCTCGTATTGGAGCAATCAAATAGTCGTTGGAAATATATTGAGGAGTAGAAGAGATTTGTTGACCCAGAATTTTGATTTGGGCATTATATTTTTCTTCAAAAGTGATAAAAGTGAATTCCGTAACAACAAAAGAGTGGAAATTGCAACTTGTAATTGTTGTAACTATTCGCTCAAAACTCGCATTGAGGCATGAGTATAGTCATTGGAAAAGTGTTGCAAAGAGGAATGCATCTAAGGAATCATATTTTTAATTTGGTGCATTGTGTCCTTCATCAATTGGGATAAATAATGACCTATAGAATTTATTGACAAAATTTATATACTACACATAATTCTAACAGAAGTGGTTACTTGCACATGGTGCAAAGTTAGAGGTATAATCAGATAGATTCAAGCCTAGGATTGAATATCAAAGTAATGGAAACATGGAAGAGCTTGTAGAAGTTGGTTGAGGCAATAAAGAGCTACAAGACAAGTAACAAAAACCTTCCCAATAGTGTCAAAGTTTGAAGAAACCTTCCCAATGATAGAGGTGAGTGCCAAAGGTGATTGTTTTGTAATTAAGATTTTAGATGCTTAGGATAATACCTATGCATAATCCTAGAGGCGCACTTGAAGTGCAATATTTTTGACACATAAACAAAGGTTAAGCTTACTAACCAGGCATTTCCATTAGGCAAAAGAGCACTCTGTAGAGAGTCTTATGTGAAAAAGGATTTCTAGAAAGAGGATACGATTACGCCACTAAGCATTGTGTGGGTTTGTTCTAGATTAATCCCAATTTCAGTTGGATAAGAAAGAGATCAAGATTACTACAAGAGGAGGAAAAAGGACATCGTGAGATGAGGTGTGACTCATGAAATGGAAGAGTCATCTCTAAGTGCAAGAAGAAGGGATTGTCAGATATGATCTAGCAACTCTTGTCTAAAAGTACACAAGCAAGAAAGTTGCCTCTATTATCAGAGTGTGCAGAAAGGTAGAGTACATGAGCAATGGTGAAGTGTAGCATTCCATTCGGAGCCGAGTGGTCTTGAGTGGTCAAGTAGTGCTTCACGTTGAATCACTTAATGAAAAAAAAAAAGATACTTAAAATTGAACTAAGCCATGGATGGCAAGGAGTACTTGAAAGATGACATAAGAGAAATATTTCAAAATATTGAAATGTCAATCAATGATAATGGTGTTTCAATACCAGTGTGGTTAAGGAAATGGATGTCGCTAATTAGATTGCAGTGTTAATATTCAACTAGAGTAGTGCATGTTACAACACTATGAATATTAAGAATTATAGCCCAAAAGATGTTGGGATAGTATTTATTTACATAAAGGAAGTAGTTGTGAGATGACAACACTAGTGGACCTAGTGGATGGAAATGCAGAATGGCCAAGTACGGCTTGGCTAGCAGGTGTAGAATAGGGGTCAGTGGTGCATAGTTGAGAAAAATGGCAGTGCACATGGTAGTGAGGTTCTACAGGAATATAGGGACAACCATCTACAATAACAATCAAATAATTTAATTAAAACTAAAATAGATATGCATTGGAGTGCATGATAGAATTGGTGCATGATGTGTAGAATAAAGATAGAATGCATGTGCATAAGATAGGCATGAAATATCAAATGCTTGTTGCATAATGATGTGTGTTTTTGCATGTAGACATGCTTGAACATGTTGTTCACATGATTATAGACTAAGAGTAGTCTGTTGATATATATATATATATATATATATATATATATATATATATATATATATATATATATATATATATCATGTAATAGCATCATTATAACAACCCCAATTGTATGGGAATTATAGCCTGATGATATTGTTTCTTATGGTATCCATCCATTACAAAGACAAAATGAGGATGGAGGAAATTTTGATCAAGAGATTGGAAAAGGATTTTGTGAGCTTCTATAAAGTACCAATTGATCATGTAGCATCAAGTAAATTGATGACAGCCATACATGTTTGCATTTGGGGTTTTTGACATATAATTGTTGAAGGGAATCGAGGTAATAATTCCCTCAGTTGAATCTAGAAATTTGAATTCATGTAAAGACAGGAGGCCTTGAGTGTGAAAAAAATATTTGTTGCTTGAATGAATTTATGGAAAACTGATTGCATATTGTGTTATGTTGGTTATGAGGTCATAACCGAGTTATGTCAGGAGACATTACTCTTGTTATAGGAATGAGTACCAGTAACGCTAGTCGTGTGTGAGGCCATGATGGGAATGTACATGGAAAGGATATAGTTCCATCCAAGTGCATAATTTTTTTCCCCTACGTAACTGAGGTTTGGACTACAACCTTTTTGCCTACACTAAATAACACTAAGGGATGATGTTCCTAGTGGTGTGTATGGATTGAAGAGGAAGGTATCCAAAGGATCAGATGGGTTGTGGGGAAGATTTTGGATGGGGTACTAAGGCATGGGCCATACCTTCAAACTCACATGGTGAATGCATGACATGAACATATGGTATTCCAGAGTCAATGCAAGGATGCATTGTGTAGATGGGGCCGTGATTATTAACACAGTGGTTTTACTTATTGGTAAAGTTGATTGCATTATGAAAATCTTAGTGTGTTGATAATGTGTATATAGTGAATGCTAGTTATGTTCTAGACAATCCAATTAATGGATTAATTATGTTTTTAATATGAATAATAGTTGGAAGTGATGTAATTTTTAGATTACTATAATTCTGAAAATCACTTCATGGATTGAATGCAAATATTGTGCATGAGATATTAACAACATGCTTGGTTGCAAGAAAATTGAGAAAATTGCAGGAATAATAGTCTTGGATATGGCAATAATGTAAGCCCATAAGGAAGACTAGTGTATACCACTGCAAGAGCCAAACATAATGAGAATAAATCTCATGCGTGGGAATTTTTATTTTTCTGTATAACCTGATTTGAAAATTTTATAATTGGAAATTGTTATGATATGCTAACAATTTGTTTGGTTGTAAGAAAATTGAGAAAATTGCAGGAAGAATGGTCTTGGATATGGAAGTGGTGTAATCCATTAGGAAGATTGATATATGTTGTTGCAAGAGCCAAACAATTATGAATAGAAAACTCATGTTTGGGAATTTTGTTTTCATGGGTAAAACATATTGGAAATTTTATAATTAAAAATTGTATGATTATGTCTCATATTAACTATATGCATGTGATGCAGATAGAATGATTGCCATAGGTTGTGGATTGCAAGTGGAAATCTAGCAGCAAGTTGGCATTTGTTTGTAAGAGAACACCTTGGAAAATTATGGATCACCTGAGGAACTATATAACAGTGAACGGGATTCCTGAGCCTAGAGGGTATGTACAACTTGAAGAACCAAGTTATCAAGCCTGAAGAGTGCACTCTTGTGTGACTTGCACTGCAATAGCAAGGGTGTTGGTGGTTATTTTACTAATATTTTCCTAGCAGTGAGTCCCTTGAGTTCCCAATGGAGATATTCCTAGCTACATGTACCAGAGAGACCATGATAAACGAATGGCACATTCCTTGGGTTAATATTGATAAATGGATGGCACATCCCTTGGGTTATCCTTGATAAACGAATGGTGCATTCCTTGGGTTGGGAAGGTTAAGAAGAAGAGATATAGTGGAAATCAGGATAGTTGTAGGAGAATTCCAGTGGCTTATGTACATGTTCGGGCTAGGGTGCCTTTATATATATGTTTTGGGGCCATAGTGCCTATGTAATTTGTTTAGGCTAGAATGACTATGCAATTTCGAGCCAGAGAGCCTATATGTTGGTTATTGACTAGGAGTTGGAATTGTAAAATGAAATTACACCTGTAGGGTGTTGTGCACTGATGACAATGAAAAAATAAGGGGGGGAGGATGTAACATCCCCGGTTCTAATCCCTATGAATTATAATGTAATTGTATAACTATGAATTATGCTAGTGAGACAGTGTGTTTGGGCGAAGAGCCTGTATTGATTTAATGTGGCTACAACCAAGCGATGTAATTTGTAAATTGTATCTCTATGTTTTAATAATAATATGTGATTCCAATTGCTAAGGAGACATGGACAAGAGATGGGGGTTGAGTTAATCCACAAGAGAGAGAAGTGTCTATGATAATGGTTGATCCAGATTTATGAGTGAAATGAAATGAATAACATAACAAATATAATAATACAAATATACGAAGAACAACAACAGATATCCAGTGAACAATAACTTCTATTGAATAAATAAAATAGGCTAAAATTGTAAAACTATAGAACTGAAAACAACTTGCTTGAATGGTGGTAGATATCTCTAAGAAGAGATGTGGCTGCTACGCACATCTGTCTGAGCAGAATGATTACAATGAGGCTCCAGAGACCTTTTTAATATGATTCATGAATGCCAAAACCATAGACATCCAAAAACCTAACCCTAGGAGATGAAACACCAAAATTTATGTGGGCCCCAATGGGTAAGTTGGTACCTCAACTTCCTGGAGTCATAAATTTTGCATACAACCTCTGTTTTATGCGCGTGATAGCTCATTGGAAAGGTATTTTCAAAAAATACACATTATGTCATCAAACTCTGACTCCGTCTACAATTTGATTGTGGTGAGCCAAAAAAAAAATGTTTAGGGTCCCAAAAAGGCCCTAGAAGTACAAAAAGATGTACTGACATGAAAACTTCCAAAATAAATCAGTTGGATTAGGTAGGCGACCACCAATATCCACCTGGTATTTGTATAGGGATTTAGACTGCCCTAAAAGTGTAGAACCCACAATTACAAAGAATTACAGAAGAACGTGATGAACTAAAACTATCAAAAGGAGCCAGTTGGAATAGGTGGGTGGCAACCAATATCCACCTGGATCAGTCCTCCCCCCTTAGGAAGCAATGGTCTCCATTGCATTGATCACCCACATCAGGTGAGGAAATTTCTTTTGAATTTGGCCAGGGGTGAACCATTTTCCTTGGTGCAGGAGCTGCCCCTGGATCCTCTACTGGCAAGTGCCCTTGACATGTGTGTCCACTATCTGATCAATGGATGCATGTTCCATGCAATCAGGGTTGAGCTCTGTTGGTGTCAATTGTTTTGCGATATCCGAGGTGTCCAATAATGGTGGAAAATATGGTCGGAGGAGGTCCATATTGAACACTGGGTGCAAGCCATGGAAGGGGGGAGTGTTAAGCTCAAAATCATTGTCTCCCACAGCCTTGGTGATAGTGTAAGGCCCATAGAAAAGTGGATAGAGATTCCAATGGGGCCTTGTAAGGCGTTATTTCTGCAAATGTAACTAGACCTTGTCTCCCACCTGAAACTTGTGCGGTACCTGGAGTTGATCATGGCCCTGCTTGTACTTAGCACTGGATTTCTGCAAAATCTCATGGACCTATTGGCAGATGTGTTGAATTCTCTCAGTGAATTTGGTGGCTTTGTCGGCCTCAGACTAAACATGGGAAGATTTTTTATGTGTGTTTGCAAGAGGTAGTGCAACATCAATGGGACCCAAGGGTTGGAATCCCAACCCCACTTGAAATGGGCTATGTTCGTTGGAGCTATAGAGAGCCATGTTGTAGTTGTTTTGAACATAGGGAAAACTCTCATCCTATGTACACAGATGCTTAGAGTTATACATGCGCAGTATGTGCACAATCATCTGATTGACGACCTCTATCTGACCATCGGTTTGAGGGTGGAAGGCAATGGATTTAGTGAGCTTGGTGTCCAATAGTGACTAGAGACTCGACCAAAATGTGTTGAGGAAATTGTTGTCCCAATCGGAGATGATGGTATGTGGTATCCCAAAATGGACCCACACTTGTTCGAAGAAGAGCTTGGAAATATCTGTTGTTTTGATGCTCTTCTTATATGCTATGAGAATGGCCATCTTTGAAAACCAATCAACCACCAAAAATACAAAATCATTTCCTTGCTTGGTGGACGAAAGGCCAGACATGTAATACAACGAGATGGATTGTCAAGGCCTCTTGGGAGTAAGAAGAGGGGTTTATAATCCTTGCTTCTTGATGGTTGGCTTGGCAATATCATAGGCAGTGAAAGATCTGATATACTTGTTGACATCATGTCGAAGTTTTGTCTAGTAAAAATGTTTCTATAGAATGACCACAGTTTTCTCCACGCCAAAATGTCCTCCCATCTGACTATAGTGATCCTCCCAAATCAAATTTACACGCTCGCTTGTAGGAACACAAAGGTGGCCCAGATGGCATAACAGTTCATCCTGAATGTGAAATTCGGTGACATTCGTGCATGTACCCAAGAGCTAATAGGTGGTGGTAAAGTCAAGATCTTGCTGATAAAATTGGGGCCACTCAGATGCCTCATTCCCACAGGAATGGATCACGGTGGTGAGTACAACCACGAGAGGTTGACTGAGGCAGTCAGGGACAAGATTTGTGTTCCATGTCTTATACTTGATGTGTATATGGAACTGTTGCAGGTATGTGGTGTTGGGTATGTGTTATATTCTTTGCATGAGTAGTAGTGTCTGAGCGCTTGCGTTGGGCGCGCAGGGGGGTAAGAGGGGGGTGCAGGGGGGCGGAGCCCCCCGCGCGGGGGTTCGTGGGCAGTGCCCCCGAAATTTTTTTTTGGGGCTGACATATTTTCGTCGGTTTCGGGCCGACATATTTCCGAGACCACATGATATTAGGTGGTTTTTGGCACATGGTTTTCTATTTCCAGTTAAGGAATTAGGGTTTTGGACTAATCCAGGTCATTGGGTTAGGGTTTTGGATGCCGCTGGCTCCTATATGTATATTGTATTGTAAACAATGTAACACAATGTGTATCAATATAATATATGCTG
>ML787299.1:478115-501403 GCA_009831015.1 Picea engelmannii | reverse complement strand
TCAAAAGAGAAGATGGCAGAATGGGAAAGTTTGACTCTCGTGTGGACAAAGGAATACTTGTTGGTTACTCAAGTACAAGGAAAGCATACAAGTGTTACAATCTAATATTAAACAAAGTTGTGGAAAGCATCAACGTAACAATTAATGAAACAGGCAGACCAGAATCAAAGGAAGAAGAAAACAAATCAATGGAACAACTTTTCGAAAAAGAAGATGAAAAATAAGTAGAAGAGGAAGATGAAGAGAATCTGATAGAAGCAAAAGAGCAAGTTCATCAAGTGTCTCCAAAGACACCCAGTAAACGAGTACAGAAGAATCATCCTTCGGATCAAATTATCGAGAACAAAGATGCAGGAGTTGAGACTAGAAGAAAAATTCGCTCACCAGAACAAACACACCTAGCACTCTTATCTACAATTGAACCAAACTGTTTTGAAGAAGCCAGCAAGGATGAATTTTGGAATAAGGCCATGGATGAAGAATTGGATCAAATAGATAAAAATGACACTTGGGAATTGGTTCCAAGACCAAAGAATAAGAATGTGATCGGCACAAAATGGGTTTTCAGAAATAAATTGAATGAAGATGGACAAGTGACAAGGAACAAATCTAGATTGGTATGTAAAGGATATGCACAGATTGAAGGAATCGACTTTGAAGAGACATTTGCTCCAGTTGCCAGAATGGAAGCAATCTGTTTGCTTTTATCTTATGCATGCTCTAAAAATGTTAAAGTATATTAGATGGACGTAAAATCAGTTTTTTTGAATGGGGAACTTGAAGAAGAAGTCTACATTGAACAACCAAAAGGATTTCAGTTGTCAGAGAACACATATTATGTCTGTAAATTAAAGAAGGCTCTGTATGGTCCAAAACAGACTCCTAGAGCATGGTACTCTAGACTGGATAAGTATCTGTAGCAGGTAGGGTTCAGAAAAGGAAGTGCAGACAACAACCTCTACATAAAGGTAAGTGAAGGTAATATTTTATTAATTGAAGTTTATGTTGATGATATTATTTTTGGTAGTGATGATGACAGGTTAAGCCAGAAATTTGCAAAAGATATGCAGAATGAATTTGAAATCTCGTTACTTGGAGAACTATCCTCAATTCTGGTACTTCAGATACATCAAAGAAACCAAGGAATTTTTATTTCTCAAACCAAGTATGTCAGAGAAATGCTAAAGAGGTTCGGAATGGAAGATTGCAAACCAATTATCACTCCCATGTAAACCAATTGTAAGTTGAGCAAATATGATGATTCGAAGTCTACAGATCAGAGGCAATACAGGTCAATGATTGGCAGCCTACTATATGTGACAGTATCCAGACCAAATGTAATGCAGGCAGTTGGATAGGTGGCATGATTTCAAGCAGCACCAAAGGAATCACATGTATTAGCAGTAAAGAGGATTTTCAGATATCTCAAAGGAACAGAAGAGTTCGGATTATGGTATCCAAAAGGAAAATATCTATCACTTATTTCCTACACAGATGCAGATTGGGTAGGTTGTATTGATGACCGATGAAGCACCAGTGGAGTAGCGTTCTACTTAGGTGAGTGTTTGGTATCATGGCTAAGCAAGAAACAATCATTAGTATCTCTATCTACAGCTGAGGCAGAGTATATTGTAGCAGCAACATGTTGTACATAGGTTCTTTGGATGAAACAAACTTTGACAGATATACAGGTTGAGTATGATGGGCCCATTCCAATAAATTGTGATAATACAAGTGCCATCAGTATCTCAAAAAACCCGGTGATGCACTCCAAGACGAAGAACATTCCAATCAAGTATCACTTTCTACAGGAACATGTTTCAAAAAATAACATCAGAGTTGAGTATGTGGGCACAAAAGAACAAGTGGCAGACATCTTTACAAAAACACTTCCACAAGAAGCCTTTGAATATCTTCGCCAAAGACTTGGAGTTATTTCTACTCCAAAATGAATGATTTTTTAATGTTTTTTGAATGCTTATCTTGTATGTCTTAGATGTACATGAAGAAGCACCATAAGAGGAAATTTCAGTCAAGGGGAATGGCCCTGGATGGAAAGATACCTTTGCCATTGATGACAAAGGGGGAGAGATTTATCAGATGTAGAGGACAGAGGCATGGTTCCAGGGGGAGAAGATTTATCAGAGGCAAATTTATCAGATGCAGAGGACAGAGGCATGGTTCCAGGGGGAGCATGAGTGATATTATTTCAGTATTGCATCAGAGTGTTTCCATCAATGCCAAAGGAGGAGATTGTTGATTAAGGTTGGTTGTCATTGATGTCAACCCTTGAAGAAAGCCCTGCAACACAAAGGTTTGGGTAATGGACCCAAGATTGTTTGATGTAAAGATCACTCATTATTGTCTTGTCATGGTTGATAAGAAGTAAATATGGATGAACTCCAAATTGGTCCCCTTATGGTGAAATCCCTCACGAGAAGACGCTTTGCGGAGTAAGAGAACTCATGCTTAATTTTGGAATAATGAGATGAAGGATAGTGAATTTGTTAGGGAAACTATCCTAGATGGATAGATCTTGTCATGCCATTTCCGGTGGTATGTGGAATGTCACATACCTCCTCACTGTTAGAGAGTTATGACCATATGAAGTTGGAGAACCCTCATGAGTCTTATAGAAGCCCCCAAGAGTCAAAGTGATTTGCAAAATAAATTATTTTAAATGAAGAAGCCCTAAAATAAGGAAAGTGTAAGGCTACATGAAGATATAAATAAGAGACAAAGCTCACTCATAAAAACACACTTGTACATATCGTATATATATTTTCTTGTGTAAAGCTTCTTGTAAATACTTGTGGATACATCTGAAGTGGCGAACCTCTGAATTAGTATGAAGGGTTGACAGCGAAATTATCGGATTTACAAAAAACCCTATTTTATGAGGCATACGCGGGTTGTTTCTGTATAGGTTGTGTATGTACGCGGGCTTGTTGTGTATAGGTTGAGTATGTACATGGGCTGACTATGTATAGGGTGAGTACATGTTGATAAAGCCATGAAACTTGAGAAGATGAAGGTGCAGAGGTTCTAGATTCTGAGATCAAGCTCCCATAAAGGTCTAGAGTGCTTAGATACATCAGATCCATCCATTGGTTCAAAAGGTATGTCTTATTTCTATGAATAGTTGGATTTTGATGTATGCATGAGGAATGGAAATGGAGATTTGAGGATTCTTCCTAGAGAGACTAGTGGCTACATGGGATCTTCTGTATAAGTCATATCTACAGAAATACAGTGCTGGTATATTTATCATTGATACTTCTTGTATTTCTTGGCATATGGCTAAGAGTTTTTATGGTACATGGTTGAGATCTTGTATTTATTGATGTATTGAAAAATTGAATATCAGAAAGGGGTTGATGACTAAGATCATGTGAGGGATATTATACTTGTTCATGATTACACATACCTATATGGCACATGACTAGAGAGAGACATACTTTCCTTGAGTAGAGGTTATGTATGAGGATGCATGCACAGGGTACAATTACAGTCTGGATACAATGACAGGTTACAGATCTATGTGAAAGAAGTTACAGAGGGTCAAAAGTTTTCAAGTGAAAAGAAACCCTAGTTTCAGAAAGCATACTCCGGTTGCATAACAGATAGGGCGTGTACATACACGGGCTACATCATTACAGGTCACGTATCTGTTGTATTTTTGTAGATACATGTTCAGTTCAGGTACGGTTTGATTACAGGGCAGTTGTACAGATTGGATACAGGGCAGTGGTACAGGTTGATATAGTTGTACAACAATATATCTCACAGTGAAAGGTTGACAGTGATTCCATCATTCTACTTCTACTTCAGGGTGGTTGGATGGGGCAAGGATAGGTGGTTGTAGCCACCTTCCGGTTGTAGCTTCCCTCAGGTTGTAGCCTGAGAAACCAGGGGGTTGGAGCCTCCTTCCAGTTGTAGTTGGAAAACAAAGGAAGTTGGTGCTTCCAATTAATGTAATTCTTCAAGACATATAATAAAAAGCATTCTGTGGTTTTCTCCCGATTTGGGTTTCCACATAAAACACTGGTGTACTGTGTATGTGTGTGATTGTTTATTTCTTATTGCTCATTATTGGATAATAATTCTACATTGATATAGCATTTGAAGAAAAAGGATTATAATTACGCTATTACTGATTCACCCACCCTCTCAGTAATCCAACACCTGTAACCCTAATTGTTATGTAAAGGGTACAGGTCGGCCCCACCTTAATATATTTAATAACAAATGTAAAAGATAATTAATATTAATATTAATTATATTAATAATAATAAATTATATAGTGACTTAGAGAGGTCGGCCATGTTGAGCCAACAGATGCCTTTGTTGATTGGACAAGTCTAATATAAGTAAGGGATGATTCCCCATTGTGGAATCACATCTTCCTTGTGAGTTTGGAAATTTTAGCAAACACATCTACTTGGGAAAAGGTGCGCACCTCTCTTGGGCGCTAGTATTATAGGGTTTGAAGCACCCTCTTGTGTGCTAAGTTTATCTTGGTGGAGGTATTTCTCTTGAAGAATATAACAACGGATTTGATTGGGTTTTCTTCCCTTGTTGAGAAGGGTTTCCCAGGATACTTCTTGTGTTCTTATGCATGGTGTTTCTTCTTGTGATCTTGGTTGTTGCAACATTATCATTTATGGTTAAGTGAAATTCTAAAATGAAATGAACTTCATGATTAACCTAGCTAATGAAAAATCAACACTGAAATCATCCTAAATTTAGTCATCTCGGAATTTTCAATATAAATTTTTTTCTGTAAAATTTCAGACCCTGAAATCTAGAGAATATTCATAGAAATTATTAAGGTATCTGTGATAAAAAAAAAAAATCGGCTTTTGGGTCATCCTAATTTTGTATATACACCTTGCTCAAGATAAGGTATTTGACTAGTCATATTAACTAGTCTCAAACATGACTTCCGGGTAAATCAACGATATCTTCTTTAGTGAGTATCCAAATTAAGTGAGACCGGTTGCATTGGACATTGGACAATTTACAGTATTTATGGTACAAGTTTTAGAAGCAAATATCAGATATTGTGATCTTGGCACACTTTACAAGTACACTCTCCTGGAAGGGACAAAAATCAGCAAGGAATGGGGAAGTTACCATAACTTCCACTTGGCACATCCAATTTTGATAAAACTTGTGGAATTGCAAAGAAGACATATCAGAGAACGAAAAAAATAAATTTTCAGACCCAGAAGGGTCAAAATTTTGGAGATACAACAGAAGAAATATTGTCTAGTAGAACCACCTCGAAATCAAGGTTTAAAAGTGATACTCTGCCAACATGCCACCAAAAAAGGAAACTTCTACACCAATTAATCCTCCAGACATTCTTACTTGGACTCTTGATGAAGGTGAAGAAATGCGTAGAGACATAAATGATTTACAAAAGAAGGCAGTAAAAAAATATGAACTACAAGGGATGATGGAATCAACTGAAGCTAAGTTGGAGGAAATAATGGATACTAAGATGGAGGATTTTAAAAGGAAGATCATGGAAGGATTGAAAACTTTTCTAATAGAGAGGACACCTTGTTGAGGAAGAGATGTGAAATAATCTTACTCAAGCATTTTCAAATCTTGCTTGTCTAAGGCAAGATAGACGGGAATGTCACCCTATGTTTATAGCCTCAAAATTTGTTTCCTAATCCACAAGTATCAGTTACAAGGGCTTAGGATAATTTCTTATAAATAAAAGATTGTTGTAAAATTCAATATTTTATATAATTTTCTGCATAAAACATATGCAAAAGTAAATGTGGAGACAAAATAAAAAATACCAAGTCAATATTTAACACATATGAGACAGAATAGCAATCGTTTATTTCATTCCAAGAAATCAAAAGAATCATTCTCTTTATAAAAATACCTGAGGGAGTTTGGACCAAAGTCAAAATTAGATGTCCCCGATGAAAACCATACCAAAGGACTTCTGACAGAAAGTAAAAAACTGAACTTTAAAAGCTATATCAGCTTGCCACAGATTACTACCCACTCGACTCTACACAATATCCTTTATCAGTAATGAAAATTAATTCATAAACAAACAAGTCTACATAGACTGTCAAAGATAGATCAACACCTCTGAAAAATAAGTGTCTAAATGATGTAATTCATCCTTGAATCTTGTTGTCTACAATAGGACCATGCTGTCATAAAAGAGAATTAGGCTTTTAATGAATTAAAAAATGAATGAAAACTAAACTATCTCAATAAAACTCAAGAGCAGACCTTAGTATGCTTTCTCCTTCTATTCTCCCCTTATTCTTCCTTCTATTTTTGCCTTTAAGCAATCAAAATTAGTTGAAGTAGTTCAATTACTTCTTTTAGTTAGGTTAACTAAAATTCAACTAACTTTTAGTTTACGGGGAAACTTAATATAATAATAATAAGGGTCTTTAATAAATAATAACTAATAGGTGGGACCCCTTGTGACTCCCTTAAGTTTCTTAACAAAAATAAACACAACTAGTCAATCAAACACATCCCTCCTTGTGGCTCCCATCATCATTCTCATAATTTGAAAATTAATATCAATGATATTTTAAACCATATCCAAAAATATAATATCCAAAAATAGTGTGATGTCCAAAAAAAACTTCAACAGACAACTGTTCTCAACAATCAATAAATAAATGTATTCAAAAACCATATTTTCCACTTTGGGAGGTAATTTTCCCTTTGTTGTTGTTCACTAACTTTAATTTCTCTGAATTAGCCTTAGGCTGTGTGGAGCCTTCAGGCTTGATCTCACTGATAACATGAGAGCAATCATCTCTCAAGTGCATGCAGGATAAAACAGATTTGGAAGAATCACTTGAGGGAGAGGAGGGGGTAGCAACAGCTTTTCTTTTATCATGTGCATGGTGGGCTTCAGTTTTGAGTCTCTTGCTTGTGTGGGAAGACTGTACAGGCGAGTGTGTAGGGAAAATTTGGACAATTGGGTTAACCAGTGGAGGAGGAGCAGGTAAAGACAAATTGGGTCAACCACGATGTTGGGAGACTATTGGGTGAACAATCTCTTGCCATCCGTCATTTTCAAGGACTTCGGGTTGTAATGAGACATGAGGGGGAACTGGGATACCAGGGGCTTGTTGAGGTTGGAAGGGAGGCCTTTCTGGCCTAGGTTGGACCACCTCTTGTCCAATCCAATTGAAAAATCCATCTTGGAATTGTTGGTTTAACTCTTGTGGGTCTGCATCAAAATGTATCAAAAACCTTGGCCTTCTAGAGCCTACGTTCCAATTTCCTCTTCACCTATTATTTCGGCCATGGATTCCCCTGCTGAAGAAGCTCATTCCTGTATGCAACATTTATTAGAAACTAGCTTCTTAAACAAACCATACATGACATCTCCTTAAATATGAACTATGCAATCCAATCCAATAAAAATCATTTAATACTTGTCAATGAGCAGGGGGTGAATAAGGGTTATGGGATATCTGAGGGGGTTGTATTGAGCGAAAAGTGATAAAATGAAAGGGAGTAGATCATGATTACTGCTCAACAAATCATTAAACAATCAATTGTGTTGTAATAACAAAACATATCAACTGTAACCCATCTATGTGTCATCCTTTAATTGCTATAATACAGAGTTTCCCTTTAATTATAATTTAATTTTGAGAATAGGGCATGCAAAGTGAATCTGGGAATGTGAGGGGATTCATAATGTGCAAAAAAGTGAGAGAATGGCAAGTAATTTAATGGATACTATTCATAAAACAAATTAAGTAATCAATAATCCTAACTCTGTATTAAAATCAGCCTGCAGGGGTGCGTCTAGTGGCTAGCAGATGTGTTGTTAAGGCGTTCGTGCTGCTAAGTAGGTCAAGAGTTCAAACCTCGTCTTATCTGGAGGCCAAGCTTGCGGGTGGTGTGGTTCTCCCTAGGAGTTATAAGGCAGCCGATGGGATTCGACCCCGTGTCACACGAGCCAAATATCGTCGTAGTTACAGATTCCCCTAGATACAAAAAAAAAACTATGTATTAAAATCAATCCAAAAAACACCAACACCACACCAACATTTAATGTGTATCAAATTGTTTGTTGTAACATTTAAATTTCCTAGACTTCCTCAATTCATAACAGTCGGTGTAACCATAACTCATAACCAAAACTAAGTTTCTATTCAACAGTCATTTTTAAGAGAGTGTTGGTCTTTTATTTCTTTTCATTCCTTTTAATAATTTTAAAGAAAGTGCATAACAATATGCTCAACCTCTATCCCATAATGCATCACTAATAAACATTCATTATATACCAATTTACAATCGGGCCCAATTAAAATATACACAGGTTCATTTTCCAAATATGAACAGACTTCCAAAATATGCTTGATTACACACAGTCTTCATCATATCAATCAATAAGGTGTTGCAACGAAACCACAGTGAACATAAAACCCGAGCCTTATCACTGTTGATATAACCATTGATAATTTGTACGATGATCCAATAATATATACGAGGTGAGCATAGCCAATTACACACGGGTACTAATATATCTCTTGTATATATGTGGCTAGGTAATAGATCACAATGATTAGTGACATGGTTAAATCATAGCAACTCTAAATGTATGCCCCTCATAACGGAAAAAAAAAAAAAAACGCTTTGAATCGTAGAAGCATTCCATAAAATGCATCATCCACCTGTTACTATGTCAAAATGAAACCAATAGTGCATTGTCAACCATGTATGACTGTGTAAGAAGCATCAAAACAACATCAAAAAAATGTGTGATATGTATATTTGTGCACCTCTACAAGGGGGTCCCACCTACTAGTATTATATTATTAGCATAGTTTAAATAATAGGGCTTTTAGCAATACTTTGTGAGCGGAATTCATCGTTACGATTTTAATCGTCAACAAACTGGCAACTCCACATGGAAATTTGTTTCCAATAGATGAAGAACTCGGAGTGTCTGGTTTCACAGACCAAGTAACATCAGATCAAGAAGATATAAATCAAAATGATTATACAATGGAGGGAAGTGAGCAGATTTAATGGAAAAATGACCTAGAATTTGGGAATAACTCATGGAAAGTGTTAAGTATGAGGGGGTTTATCCCTGTAAGTATAATTCAACTAAAATTTTCTCTTGAATTCAAGGAGAAGAATTTTCTGAACCTGCTCTTTTGAATCTTGAAATGAATGAAGAAACAAAAAGAATAAGCAAGATATAACCAACTATCTCATAAAACAACAGTGAAAGCAGATAACAGATTCAATGATTCCTTCAGGGGGGACATCATAACAACTGTGTAATATTGATTGTTATTGATTAACAATACTTTGCAGAAGTGTGGCTATGGAAAAACTGATCCAACATTTTATTTTTGACAAAAATTGAAATCGAAAGAACAAAAAGCAAGAAATGTCATAACAGAAATGAAACAACAAAATTGAAAACAGCTGAATGAAATGACAGAAATGAAAATAGCAGAAATTGAAAACTACTAATATGAAAGAAGAATTGAAAAATTACTAAAATATAGAAACAATCCAAACAACGTTAAACTCTTCAAGTTGGTTCCACTAAATGTTTTAAGTGGGAACCGTTAGTGTTGTAGGAAAACAATCGCTCTTGTAAATCCTTTAGAATATAAGAATTTGCACCTAGGAAAAAAGTGATCTTGAAAGGACCCAGCCATAATTTTTGAAACTTTGAATGTCTTCCCCTATCAGCATGAGATGAATCCCACAACAATACCTTCTCATTGACTTTAAACTTGACATCTTTGACACTCTTGTTGAAATATTTTTTAACAGTCTGTTGTCTTCTCTTTATATTACCCAAGGAAAATGTCATTTTCTCCTCTAAATTCGTGAGTGCATTCATCCTTTGAGAAACATCAGAAGAATTTAATTCTTTGACCTGTAGAATTAACCTTGAGGAGGAAAGTTCCATCTCAGTAGGAAGGATGGATTCTTGACCAAAAACAAGCTGGAAAGGAGTGCATCTAGTGCTCACCTTGGTGGTAGTTCGATCTGCCCAAAGGGCGTAAGTGAGGAGAGTGTGCCATTGACGAACTTATCTTTAATGAGCCTTTTGATAATTCTCACCAAATTCTTGTTGGTAGACTCGGCCTGCCCATTTCCTTGGGGGTAATAAGCTGATGAGGTAAAATGTTTAACCCCCAACATAGCTAAAAATTGGGTCAACTTAGCAGAAATAAAAGTGGGGCCATTGTTTGTAATAATTTCCAAAGGAAGACCAAATCCGGAAAAGATATTATTTTCAAGGAAATAAATCACCTACTCATATGTCGAATCTTTAAGTGGGACAACTTCAACCCATTTTGTAAAATAGTCTGTGGCTGTCAAGATAAAGACTTGTCCTGTTGAAGATGGAGGATTAATAGGACCAATAAAGTCCAATCCCCATTTTGAAAAAGGAAAGTTTGGGAGGACAGGTTGTAATGGCATCGCTGAAAGGCGTTCTTTCCCAACAAATTTCTGGCACTTGTCACAAGATCTCGAAAAAACATAAGAATCATGAAAGATTGAAGGCCAAAAGTATCCTTTTCTGATAATATTAAAAGCAGTGGTTTTAGCACAAAAATGACCTCCTACATGAATAACAGGATTTGAATAACCATGAGGTTCTTGCAACAGTTTATGTGCTTCCTCATTGTTTACACAACGAAGCAACATACCATCGACAAATCTTCTAAACAAGAAGTCTCCTATAATGATGTATCTAGCAGATTCTAGACAGAGCCTTCTTCTTTGATGAGTATCTAAGTTATATCGACATCTTTGATTTTGCAAATAGTAAACCAAATTTTTATACCAAGGATGTTCAAACACAGGAAGGATTTGATTAACAATGTAGAATAGTGTTGATAGAGAACTATCTTGTTCATCAATTTCTTCACTAGTTTCATCATGTTGAGCTAAGTGAAGGGCTAATTCACGTCCCTTAATGGTGTTAGAAGTCATGATAGTTAAAACATGATCCTGGATCGTGGCAAGCCAATGTGCAAGCTTCCTTGAAAGATACATCCATGAGAGCAAAAACTTGACAGCGGGTAAAGGGACTTTTACCAACGTATTCTTACCTAAGATGAAGTGGCAAAAAATTTCAACAGCTTTAACAAGAGTGAAAGCATGTTTTTCAATAAAAGAATATTTAAACTCGTCATCAGACAAACTTTGACTCATGTAAGCCACTGGTTTTTCATTACCTTGGTCATCACCTTGCATGAGGATAGCATAAATTGCTTCTTCTGTGGCATTAGTATATATCATAAATTCATTCTCAAAATCTGGCTTCACCACAACTGGTGCAGAACTGATTGCTTTCTCGATCCCTACAAAATAATTTTCGACATCATATGTCCAAGAAAAAGAACGATATTGCTTAAGCAGATTATGAATCGTTTTGACCATTACAGCAAAATCAGGAACAAACCTACGAACAAAGTTAATAACGCCCATAAAATCTTGAACCTCCTTCTTGGAAGTGGGAGTAGACAAATTTAGGATAGCAACAATCCTCTCAGGATCAATGCTTATTCCTGAATCAAAGACAATGTGTCCAAGGATCTTACCCTTGGTAACGTCGAAAATAGACTTAGAAGGATTTAGAAAAATTCCAAATTTCCTACATCGCGTGAGAATTCTTTTAAGATGACCAAAATGATCTTATCGGTTTTTAGAGTACACATTTAAGTCATCAAGATAGATCTGAATAATCTTGCCGATCAAATTGTCAAAATCTATTTGCATAGCTCTTTGAAAAGTGGCACCTGCATTAGATAATCCAAAAGGCATACGTTCATAAGCAAAAGTGCCCCAACCAGTAATAAAAGTGGTTTTATATTTATCTGCCCTTTTTACCTTGATTTGATTGTAACCAAAAAAACCATCAAGTAAGGACATCATCTGCGACCCTACAACTTGCTGCAAAATCATTTCCATATTAGGGAGAGGAAAGTGATCTTTTATATTAACCCGATTCAATGCACGAAAATCTACGCATAATCTGATTTGACTAGTTGTTTTCCAAACAGGAACCAAATTAGAAACCCATTCTGAATACTTAACCGGGAAAATGATCCCAGCCTTCAAGAGTGTTTCCAACTCCTTTCAAATAGTCTCTTATAGTGCAGGGTTAATGGGTCTTTGTTTTTGCCTAACTGGTTTTATGCCCTCCTTGATTGGAATGGCATGCTTTATAAGAGCATGATCAAAACCATGAAGATCCTCATAAGAACAAGCAAAAACATCTTGAAATTCACCAATCAGTCTAACGAACTTCAATTTTTCTTAATCAGAACATTGGGAACCTATTTTAACATTCTTTGGAGACTCGGGTGTTCCAATGTTCAAGGAAATGGTTTCACCCACTTTCCTTTTCGACTCCTCTTCTTTGTGTTTCTATTTGTTGCCTACATTACTCGATGAAAATGAACTTTCTAGAGGATTCAAGCCTTTAAGAATCTTGTTATCTTCTATTGATATAATTTCCTTAGGATTATAAGGTTCATTTTAAATGAAATCACATATGCTCTCATCACTAGGGAAGACTTGCCATGACTCCATATTATCAGGGATTTGTGGACGATACAAATATTGAAAGGTACAATTAGGTCTTTGTGGCAAAATTTGTTGAGTAGGAGAGGCTGCAAAACCAACTAACCGATCAACCATTGAGTTCAATTCCCTTTTAACATGAGTGATGTTGAAAGATAGTAGGTTTGAGATAAGCGCCCAAATAGTTTGGGTGCAGTGTTTCATTAACTTGTTGCTAGGAGAGTATATCTTATGTACAAGGTTCACAACAAGCTTGGAATCCCCAAAAACTGTAAGGTGACCAAAACCCAGGCTATATGCATTTTTAATGCCTAACAATAATGCTTCGAATTTGGTAACATTGTTTGTGCAAGAAAACTCTAACCTATAGGAAAAGTTATGAATTTTTCCCACATGAGAGTACAAGATAATACCAGCTATGTTTCCTTCATTGGAGCATGAACCATCAAAGTGCATATGACACATCCCGTCGTCTAAGTCAATTTGTTCTAAGGTAGTGTCTTACTCCTCAAAAAAGATGGAATACACTCCTAGGTCCACCTCGATATAATTCACATTAGGTTGTGGGACACTTTCTATGTAAGATGAAATTATCCCCTCTCTGAGGACTATGATGTTTTTACCATTCCGAGGAACAAATAAGTGTGTCCCATCGAGTGAGAGATATCCACCCGTCAAAGCTTTCCAATCTCTTCCAAGGATGATTGAGTAGTTACTTACTAGCATATCAATTACCTGAATATTAAGGGTTCTCCTTATTTCAGGGTGTGCGCATAAAACCAAGGTCACGTCCTTGATTTCACCTATGGTCATTTGTTGTAGACTATTATAAGAGAGAATGCTTATGGCGTTTTCATTTTTACAAGACAAGCCTAGCTCTTCCATAATAATCTTCGACACTACACTTGGGCCCAAACCACCGTCAATGAGGAAACAATGGGAAATCTTATCCATAATCTTTACAGAAATATAAGACAGGGTTTTTTTTAAAGGGTATCTAAAGTTATGTATACCTACTTTATTTACAGACAAATCCTCTTCATCTACCTCTTCAAAGAGGTTGGCTACAACGAAAGCTTTTCCTTCCATGAAATTTTTAGATGCTTCTATTGTTCAGGGACGGAAACCATGTCCAGAAGGGTTGCATCTACTTTGATGTTGGCCAACTGATTTAGAATGTTGTATTTGGAAGAGGGGAGAGGGGAAGTGTTTCCTTGACTATCAGGAGCCTTAGAAACCTAAACAGTAACATCTAGTGAAGATGATCTTGGGCTAGAAGAAGTGGGGGGAGGATCATATTTGCTTTTGGGAGCGTAGGATTTATTCCTAGTATTTATGATCATAACATCCTATGGCTCTGCAAAGTCTAGGAAAACGATGGTAGTTTCAGGTCTCTTGCCAAATATTTTATCTCTGGCATTATTCTTTACCTCACGCGTACTTTCCTCATGGTGTTCCTCGCAAAATTTACACCAACTACGAGGCATGATAGCTTTAGTCTGAAAATTATTTTCATTTGGATTTCTAAAGGGGGGTGCCAAACAAGATGAATCTCCAGGGGTAAGAAATGAGACATTTCATTTTCACTCATATGCTATCATTCAATTATTCATGTCTTATACAAGCTGTAAGAGGGCGTACATGTATGTCTGTTTAAGTGAGTCTCCCTTAGGAAGACCTGTTCTTTCAAGTTTTTATTCATACTCTAAACAAGTATGTAGAGCGGAACCAAGGTTATCAATGGCCTTTTCTTCAAGCCTATCATGATAGAGGGAAGGTAATGCATTATAATAATGTATGAAAGTGGCTTGGTTCTGAGGGCGAATGAGTTCAAGGATTTGGTTGTATAATTTAGTGAAACACAACTTAAAGGACTTAATAGTATCATCATCCTTATAAGCAATGTTATTGTACTCCCTTAACTACTCGGCTGGGATTTTGGATTGCTCATAGGTAGATTTGAACCAATAGACTAATTCCTCCCAGGTAGATAAAATATTAGGAGGGAGATCGAAGAAATCAGTCGCAAATTTTCCTTCAAGGAAATTCACAAACAAGCGCATACAAGTATTGTTGTCATTGGCTCCTATGTTGTGACAGGCATTAGAAAATGCCACTAAGTGTTTTGTTCTCAGAAAACCTAGTGACAGTTTTGTTCCCAGAAAACCTAGGAAGATTATCTTTGAAATTAGGAAGTGGACGAGTAGCAAGTGCTAGGTTAAGAGGGGAGGAAACATGCCACGGGGTAGTTGTAGCATCTTCTTCAAACTGAAAAATCCCATAATTTTTAATGACTTTGGTGGGGTTTGTGGTAGATTGGACATGGACTTGGTGACTATACAAGCTACGAATTACTGACGAAGCTGAAGGCTGATATGAGGAAGCACCTTCAGTTCCACCACTAGATTCCATCTTGTGGATGATAGGTAAGGGAGAGAAAGACGGAATAGATGAATCAGATAAGGTTCTCCTTAGAGCAACTTGTTGGTTTGACAACACAATGTTCCTTCTTCCTATCTCAGCAATAGGATTAATTTCCGGTGATAAACCTCTTCTCCTCCTAGAAAAACGAGGGTCTAAGGACATGAAAATAAGGTCAAAACAGAAGGAAAAAGAAGGCTATGGATGATTCTTAAGTTGTCTTCGCCTATATTCCCAACGTTCTTGGGCATTGATATCTTGTTCAATCGTTTCCCATGAGCGATTAATCTCAACCCGAGTATTAGCAGTATCTAAGATGGTATTAAACAAGTTTAAAGCAATATTGGTCTAGTCTTGAAGGTCGGGTTCAATATTAGGTTGTCTTGCAACAGGTACAGTCATTAAGAAATGAAACAGTCAAAGAATCAAAATCAGGAAAGTAGATATATTCAATGATAATCAAGCATAAAAATCAGCCAGAGAGATATGGAAGATCTCCCCAGTATGGTCGCCAAAATAAATGTTGAGGAAAAGATATGAAATAATCTTACTCAAGCATTTTCAGATCTTGATTGGGTAAGGCGAGATAGACGGGAATATCACCCCATGTTTATAGCCTCAAAATTTGTTTCCTAGTCCACAAGTATTAGTTACAAGGGCTTAGGCTTATTTTTTATAAATAAAAGATTGTTGTAAAATTCAATATTTTATATAATTTTCTGAATAAAACGAATGCAAAAGTAAATGTGGAGACAAAAGAAAAAACACCAAGTCAATATTTAACACAGATGAGATAGAATAGCAATCAATTATTTCATTCCAAGAAATCAAAAGAATCATTCTCTTTACAAAAATCCTTGAGGGAGTTTGGACCAAAGTCAAACTTAAATGTCCCTGATGAAAACCATAGAAAGGGACTTTAAAAACTGAACTTTAAAAGCTGGATCAACTTGCCACATATTGCTTCCCACTCAACTCTGCACAATATCCTTTATCAGTCATGAAAATTAATTCATAAAGACAAGTCTACACAGACTATCAAAGATAGATCAACACCTCTAAAAAACAAGTGTTTGAATGATGTAATTTAGCCTTAAATCGTGTTGTCTACAATAGGACCATGCTATCATAAAAGAGAATTATGATTTTAATGAATTAAAGAATGAATGAAAATTGAACTATCTCAATAAAACTCAAGAGCATACCTTAGTATGCTTTCTCCTTCTACTCTCCCCTTGTTCTTCCTTCTTTGTTTGCCTTTAAGTAATCAAAATTAGTTGAAGTAGTTCAACTACTTCTTTTAGTTAAGTTAACTAAAATTCAACTAAATTTTAGTTTAGGGGAAAACTTAATATAATAATAATAAGGGTCTTTAATAAATAATAACTAGTAGGTGGGATCCCTTGTGACTCCCTTAAGTTTTTTAACAAAAATAAACACAACTAGTCAATCAATCAAACACATCCCTCCTTGTGGCTCCCATCATCATTCTCATAATTTGAAAATTAATATCAATGATATTTTAAACCATATCCAAAAATATAATATCCAAAATATCCAAAAATAGTGTGTTGTCCAAAAAAAACTTCACCAGTCAAATGTTCTTAACAATCAATAAATAAATATACTCAAAAACCATATTTGCCACTTTGGGAGGCAATTTTCTCTTTGTTGTTGTTGACTCCCTTTGATTTCTCTGAATTATCCTTAGGCTATGTGGAGCCTTCAGCCTTGATCTCACTGATAACATGAGAGAAATCATCTCTCAAGTGCATGCAGGATGAAACAGATTTGGTGGAATCACTTGAGGGAGAGGAGGGGGAAACAACAACTTTTTTTTTATCATGTGCATGGTGTTCTTCAGTTTTGAGTCTCTTGCTCGCATGGGAAGACTGTACAGGTGAGTGTGTAGGGGAAATTTGGATAATTGGGTTACCCAGTGGAGGAGGAGTAGGTAGATACAAATTAGGCCAACCACGATGTTGGGAAACTGATGGGTGAACAATATCTTGCCATCCGTCATTTTCAGGGACTTCGAGTTGTAATGAGACATGAGGGGGAACTGGGATACTAGAGGCATAGGTTGGAAGGGAGGCCTTTCTGGCCTAGGTTGGGCCACCCCTTATCCAATCCAGTTGAAGAATATAGCTTGGAAGAGATTGTTTAACTCTTGTGGGTCTGCATCAAAATGTATCGAAAACCTTGGACTTCTAGAGCCTCTGTTCCAATTTCATCTTCCCCTGTTATTTCGGCCATGGATTACCCTGCTAAAGAAGATCATTCTTGTATGCAACATTTATTAGCAACTAGGTTCTTAAACAAACCATACATGACATCTCTTTAAACACGAAACAAAGCTTGGCTCAGCAACACATCAGACCCACGCAATCAAATCCATAAAAATCATTTAATACTTGTTAATGAGAAAGGGGTGAATAAGGGTTCTGGGATATATGAGGGGGTTGTATTGAGCGAAAAAGTGATAAAATGAAAGGGATTAGATCATGATTACTGCTCAACATATCATTAAACAATCAACTGCATTGTAATAACAAAACATATCAACTGCAACCCATCTCTGTGTTATCCTTTAATTACTATAATACAGAGTTTCCCTTTAATTATAATTTAATTTTAAGAACATGGTGTGCAAAGTGAATCTGGGAATGTGAGGGGATTCATAATGTGAGAAAAAGTGAGAGAATGGCAGGGAGGTTAATGGATATTATTCATAAAACAAATTAAGTAATCAATAATCATAACTTTGTATAAAAATCAATCCAAAAAACACCAACACCACACCAACATTTAATGTGTGTCAAATTGTTTTCAAGAATTCCTCAATTCATAACAGTCGTTGTAACCATAAATCATAACCAAAACAAACTTTCCATTCAACAGTCATGTTTAAGAGAGCATTGGTCTTTTATTTCTTTTCATTCCTTTTAAGAATTTTGAAGAAAACACACAACAATATGCTCGACCTCTATCCCATAATGCATCACTAATAAACATCCACTGTCTACCAATTTACAATCGGGCCCAATTAAAATATACGCAGATTCCTTTTCCAAATACGAACATACTTCCAAAATATGCCCGATTACACACAGTCTTCATCATATCAATCAACAAGGTGTTGCAACGAAATCATAGCCAACATAAAACCTAAGCCTTATCATTACTGATATAACCATCAATAATCTATACGATGATCCAATAATATATACAAGGCGAGCATAGCCAATTACAAACAAGCACCATTTTCACAATTATACATAACCCTGATCGAGCCTAGCAAAACACACAGGTGTTTCCAATTTCAATCAAGACCACGCTAGTAAAAACACCATAATGAAAGGAGACAGTTCTCAACTGTTTTCAAGTACCTATAACTATTCAACCAATTTTATCAAGAAATATGAGACAAAGACTCGACGGAAAACCTCCATAACCATTCCACTGATAAACTCATATTTGACAACCAAAAAGGTGCTCGAAGGGAGCAAAGACAGTTGGAAATTCAAATCAGACTCTATTGAAAACAAATGCAGGGAGACAATCAAGAATGCGCTCATCTTTTAACAATATCACAAAGAACTAGAGGTCTTTAGAGACTTATCAACCACCGGAAAAATACCCTCGAAAAAGATACAACAATGAGCCACACAATCCCCTTATTAATCCAAGTCTAGGCAACGAAACCAATAGTTACCTACCGCGGAAAGCAAAGACGGGTAGGGTAAAAAAAATCAATGCACATAATGCGTTTAACGCTTATAGAGGAGAGGTGAAGTTAATTAAACAATGACATTTATTCAAAGAACACACAGAGATATAACCTCTCTGTTCATTTCCTTAAGATTCGAACAACCTAACAACAATACCAGTGAGGACGCATACATCATAACGTCGAGATATAACTAGTATCACCCCACAACCATACAGTACATATTAATGTTATGGCCACCCCAAGACTGGATCTTGGGATACTTCGGTGAAAGGACAATAAGAATGAGGCAACAACCAGGACTCTGGGTTTGAAGAAATAACACAACAACCGAATGGCACCCAAATGCGACTGAGTAAGGGTTACAATCATAACTGTGAGGGAAGAACCGACGATAATGCATAGAACAAAACCCTCCACCATTAATATAGAGCGATATGTGAGACATTCACTTATTATCCACAGAGACCCATCATGATATTAAATTGACCGAGCAACCGGTCAATGCACAATTTAAACAAAACCCAATAATTTTGCTTGCAATCTGAAACATTTTACAGTCATCTCAAAGAGAAATAACACACATTTACACAGTTGAAATTCTCATGAACACACAAATCCAAGCATTACTGAGACATTATTTGTTCATACAAAGAGAAAATTTCATGGATGGAGAGAAAAAGAACCATACATGTAAAAAAAATCTTAAAAGGGCGAGTTGGTCGAGCCTTCTTCTCTCCAAGAGCCTGAAATGTGGAGCTTCACAATCAACAGACCGAAGATGCAACAAGGAACATTTCTAGGGTGACGGCCGATAAGGGGAGTATGGAGTGACATGCATTAAATGCACGTCTCTTCCATCTCCTATCCTATTCAATTTGAAGTACGAAACAACCAAACATTCACCAATCAATTAAACCATGTATTCAATGCCCAAACATTTGAAATCTGTGACAATATCCTTTGCATAGTGCGCCACCCAAGTATTTACAAGTTAACCCTTGCCAAGTTCTATGTTATCATACATATTGAAATGCTATATGCACCCAAATCAAATGTAATGAAAATCGCATAGCCACTAACCAACCATAATATAATAGTTAGGACTAACACTAACATCCTTTGACTTTTCCATTCGAATTTGCATATAACCTTTTATCATAGCTCAAACATAGATCCTTTCCCTTTAGAATTTTTTCATGGGTTTTTCTTCCTTTGTTTTGACTATGTTATCACTAATATATCTCTTGTATATATGTGGCTAGGTAATCTATCACAATGATTAGTGACATGGTTAAATCATAGCAACTGTAAATGTATGCCCCTCATAACAAAAAAAAAAAAGCTTTGAATCGTAGAAGCATTCCATAAAATGCATAATCCATGTGTTACTATGTCAAAATGAAACCAATACTACATTGTCAACCATGTAGGACTGTGTAAGCAACATCAAAACAACAACAGAAAAATGTGTGATATGTCTATCCTTGCATCTATAGTCTACAAGGGGGTCCTACATACTAGTATTATATTATTATCATAGTTTAAATAATAGGGCTTTTAGCAATACTTTGTGGGCGGAATTCATCATTACTATTTTAATAGTCAACACACCTGAAAGTGAAAATGTATCACATGAAATTCATGACTAGGACACAAGGAAGATGAATCACGACTAGAGAAGCTCCAACTTTGGGTTGAATACCAACCACTTTCCTCAAATCGATATGAGGAAGTTTGATGGCAAGGATCCGATCACATGGATACTTCAAATGGAGTGATTATTTGATCTACATGATGTGCCACATACACAAAAGGTACAAATTGCTTCTTTCTATTTAGAACCCAATAAATTTGTGTGGTATTGATGGCTTTGTTCTCGCAAATCACTCGTCACTTGGACAATTTTCATGGAAGAAATGATAGCACACTATGAGGATACAAGGAGCAATACCTTCTTTATCCAATTGATAAATCTCAAGCAAAAGGGTTCAGTTGCAGAGCTCATTAAGAACTTTTAAAGATTGAATATAAAGGTAACGGATATTCCAAATGAGCACCTGATTGATATATTCATAGGAACTTTAAAGGATAATATTCAACATGAGGTTTGCCTTTGGGAACCCAAATCATTGGATAATGCATTCAGGGTGGCAAGAAATGTTGAATGTAAAAATATGGCTATGGCTACTAGAAGGACCACTCCTAACATCTATCAAGAGAATAATGTTCCTTCTTCTAAAACACCTCAACCTACAAGGTTGACACCTCAACAATTGGAAGAAATAAAAGCAAAAGGTTTATGCTTTAATTGTGACAACAAGTACAGTAAGGGACACAAGTGTGGTGAGAAGAAATTACTCTACATAGATTGTGAAGAGGAAGAAGAACAAGAACAATAACAAGAACAAGAACCATCTCAAGATGAAAATGTGGAAGCGATTTCTTCTGAAGAGTTGACTCCCATGATATCATGTAATGCATTGGTTAGAATTAGCACTCCTCAAACCCTCAAGATCGAAGGATATATCAAAAATAAAAAGGTAATAGTCCTAATTGATTCTCGTAGTACTCATAATTTCATTCACTATAAATTAGCCAAAGCTCTCCATTGCTTTGTATATCCAGCGCCAGAGTTTCAAGTAATGATTGTAGATGGAGGAACTATCAATTGCTCAGGAAAATGCAATAAGATCAATATTACTATGGGGGAATATGTAATGAATAGTCCAATGATTTCTATACCCATGGGTGGTGTTGATGTCATACTAGGAATCAAATGGTTACAATCATTATGAACAATGGCTTTTAATTTTCAAAAAAAATTCATTGGAAGGAAAATAAATTGAGTTAATGGGTATCATAGGAAAACCCAGTAAGGTGATAAGATCTAATGGCATGAAAAAATTATTGAAAAGGGGGCATCAGGGTGTAATTGCACAACTATGCTCACTAGATGTTCACACATCTAAGCCATCTATTCCTCTATATCTCCAAGGGATCATTGATAAACATTCCAAAGTATTTGAGGATATTCCCAAAGGTCTTCCACCCAATAGAAATCATGATCATGTTATTCACCTAATTCATGGAAGTGTTCCTCCTAGCATCAGGCCTTACAGATACCCTTATGCCCAGAAGAGTGAAATTGAGCGTATGGTTGAAGAAATGTTAGAGTATGGCATTATTAGACTTAGCCAAAGTTCTTACTTTGCGCCAGTCGTAATGGTACTCAATAAAGATGGCTCATGGTGTATGTGTCCAGATTATAGAGATCTCAACAATATCACTATTAAAGATAAGTTTCCCATTTTCATCATTGATGAATTTTTAGATGAACTACATGGAACAATCTATTTCACAAAGTTGGATCTTCGTTCAAGGTATCAATAAATTAGAATGAAGGAAGCAGATATCCAAAAAAAAAAATTATCAACTCATGAAGACCATTATGAATTTTTGGTTATGCCTTTTGGCCTTACAAATGCACCTTCCACATTCCAAGGGTTGATAAATTCCATTTTCAATCCCTTCCTTCGAAAATTTGTGTTATTATTTTTTGATGATATACTAATCTATAGCAAGTCTTGGGAGGATCATGTGTGACATGTTGACAAGGTGCTACAACTACTAAAGGAGCAACAACTATATGCCAAACCATCCAAATGTTTCTTTGGGGTGAAGGAGGTAGAGTATTTGGGTCATATTGTATCTCATGAAGGTGTCAAGGTAGACCCTACCAAGATTAAGGACATGATGGATTGGTCGATTCCCAAAACATTGAATAATCTTAGAGGATTTTTGGGTTTGACAGGTTACTACCGCAAGTTTGTTCGGAACTATGGAAGAATAACAACACCTTTAACGACATTAACTAAGAAGGATGCATTTTCATGGACTACAAAGACAACTCAAGCTTTCGAACAACTTAAAGAGGTGATGTGCAAAGCTCATGTCTTGACCACACCAAACTTCACAAAAACCTTTATTGTGGAATGTGATGCCTCGGGAAATGGCATTGGTGTTGTCCTAATGCAAGAAGGAAGGCATCTTGTTTTTTAAAGTCGACCACTCAAGGGAAAGGACTTACACAAACCCATTTATGAGAAGGAAATGATGGCAATACTACATGCATTGAATAAATGGCACCCTTACCTAATAGGTAGGCACTTCAAGGTCAAAACATATCATGATAGTCTTAAATACTTCTTGGAACAAAGACTATCTTCAGAAGACAATAAAAATGGGTGACCAGGATATTGGGTTATGATTTGTAAATCATATATAAAAAAGGGAAGCAAAATGTTGTGGCAGATGCACTCTAAAGAAAGGATGAAGATGTTGAGGCATTTCTCTGTGCTATCTCGATCATCCAACCCGATTGGATAATAGAAGCGAGGGATGAATGGAATAATGAAGAAAAAGTGTGGACTCTCATTCAAAGGTTGCAGCAGGATTCCAGTGCATCAGATACATTTACATGGAAAAATGATTCACTATGGTACAAATATTGCTTATATTTATGTAAGAACTCCCAACTCAAACAAAAGGTACT
>ML787299.1:448880-476833 GCA_009831015.1 Picea engelmannii | reverse complement strand
ATGTTATTTTATTTATGTCGGCTTGGGTCCATTAGTTGTAATTGTACCTCCTAGTCTCCTATATATACCAAGGAGACCTTTCATTTGGAATCATATTGATTTGGAAATTTATGTGGTGTATAAGGAGGTTGCCCCCTCAAAGAAGCTTATTATTTGAAATTCTCTCTTTTTCAAGGAGTTGTGTACTTATTCTGAGGTTTTTCTATGCTATCTTGATATTTGGTTCCTAACATCCTGACTGTGATTTTGTTTAATGCTCTGTAATCAATGTAGAGCTGCTAGGTCCCATCTTTCTTCTGCACCAGTACAATTGGGCTTCCGCAAGGGGAGGAGATGGGTCTGATGTGGCCCTTTTGAAGCAACTCTTTTAATGCTTGATTTTTTCATTTTCCATCAACGAGCAACGATAAACTGGTCCATTAGGCAGAGGTGCACCAGGGGTTAGATCAACCGGATGCTTGAATTGGCAGTGCACTGGTACCCTGGTGGGTGAGGAGAAGATGTCTTTGTACTGTTCCACGATTTTGTCCACTTGCTTCTGCTGCAAAGGGAGGCTCTGTGTAGAGGTCACAGATGTGGCGACGACCTTCTAATTACTGTGAGCATGGATCACAAAGAAGATGAACTTCTCAGTCTGTGAAATGACCTTACTTCATTGCTTAGTAGAGGTTAAAGAAATAGCGGCAGGCGATGCTACCTTTGGTATCCTGTGCAATTGTCTACCCAAAGTAATAATAACACTGTGAGGTATAGACTCATACATAACATGTCACTTCTGCAAATATGGATGTCCTAAAAGAACATCACAAACTTCAAGGGGAGTAATATCACACAATACCTCATCTTTGAAGGGCTCGATGTCATAGGGAAGACAACATTGTTGGCTGACGCATAGATCTCTTCCTTGGCAAAGCTAGTCGATGGTGTAGGGTTGTGGGTGCGGCTTCATCGACAAGTCCAACTGCTTGACAACCTCTACTGAGATCAAGTTATTCTAAATGTCGCTATCGATAATGAAATGAAGCGGAGCCCCCTTTACCCACATCTTTGAGTGAAAGAGGCGTTCCCCTTCCTCTGGTTCTTCTAGTTCGCTTGGTTGGAATTTAGTGGTAGCAACAGTGGCATTGGGTTTGGCATTGATAATCTGCTTCCCTCCTTCTCAATTTGATTCAGAGTAAGAATCTGCCTCTGACTCGGAAGCTTTCAGCTCGGCCACCAGTGATTGCTTGGAGCGACATTCTTTGGTGTTGTCCCAAGGGATTTTATGGTATTCACACCACTTTCTTGTGTCCTTCTTCGACTTATCATTACCCTTCTTGTGTTGTGGCTTGGACTGGTTGTCCTGAGAGTGGCCATCTTTGCTTTGTCCCTTTTTTTTTGGTTTGGGGCCGCCTTTGCCCTGCTTCAGCTATGAGGAGTTTGCAGATCCAAACTCTTGCCTCTTCTGCTTAAATTTTTGTTCGATCTTGACAGCATATCTATAAGCCATACCCAATGATGCAATGTCCAGAAGCTCCATTTATGTTTAAACGTATCTATGCAGACAGTTGCGGTATTTGAGCACCAGATGTCATTCAGAGTCTTTGATACCCAATTTGGTGCACAAGGTATAGAAAATATTGGTGAAATTTGGTACTGTATGGTCCTTTTCCTGATGCAGGGTTGTTATCACTGAAATTTTGTCCGCAAATGGTTACAAGAATTCAACATCGTCAAACAGTTATGAAGTCATCCATGGACCTGAATTAACACAAAATCATTCACAAAGGGTCAAAACTATACAAATAGTGCAAAATATTAAAGGGTGCTATGAAGACACAGGGAGCGCGCGCACATGCGCAAAACAGAAACGCAAGATTCGTGCACATGCACACGATGTGCGACTGTTGTTGCAAAAATCCGCGTACCTGAGAAACGGTGCATTCATGAGAGTGGTCAGCCTCCCACCCACTTCTGGTTCAGCTTCCAAGTTGATTTGACACTCAAATCTGGACTGGATTCGACTGGGTGGCTGGTCAAAGACCTAGAAATGCCCTAATTAGCCTCTTTACACACTACAAACTAGTTGGACAATAACTCAAAGGAATGCTATAAAAAGGCCATGGATACACTTCATTTTTCAAGGAATTCATAGCAAAGTTATGTTGCCATTATTCTCTTGAGGACTCTTCCATCCTTGCCAAGAGTATACTTGCATCATTGCATTGGGAAATCCATCTCACTCCTTGAGTGGATTAGCAAAAAATTATTTCACCATTTTCATTTTCATTTTCAAAGTTGTAAGAAGAGCTTATTTGTGGGGGTCAAAGAGCCCTCCCTTGGAGGAAGAAGGGACTCATAGTCCCCTTGCTTATTGGTGTTTTCTTTCACTAATATCAGCCTTATCATTGGTGACATGAGTCTCATTGTTTCTTTTGTCCTTATGTCCCTATGTTTATCAATTTATTTGTTGTTTTATTTCTTAGTTTAATTCTTAGTTATTGTTTTATATTTCTTTCTCTAACCCTTTTCCTTGCAGCTGTCCTGCTTAGCAAACCCAACTAAGCTTGCAAGCACCTCTATTTTTCTCACTAAGGTGACGAAAGAGGCACAACAAATTGGCGATTCCACTGGGGAAAGGTATCAATTTTCTACCCCATTTGGGTTTTTCTAGCTCTTCTTTTGGTTTATTTAACTTGCAGGTGCACTAACCGGCCTAAGCCGACCTGCCAATCATCTAATTCCAATGTGAATTGAGAGAATTCCACCCGAAATTTTCATTCATGGTCATGTGTCACCTGTGCGTGGGTTTTGTGGCCCACAAACGTGCATCGTGCGCACATGCGCTCAAGTCATAGTTTTGTTCTACGCATGTGTGCTCGTTAATTCTTTTCGGTCTGCGCACATGCGCTCTGTCTGCCTCTGTCTCCACTGAGACCCACACATCTGTGCAAAAATTCACATTGTAAAGTTTTTGAGATGTGGGGAAGGCCATTAGCCTTCTTAAAAATGATTTCAAGCATGTTTTAAAGCTACACCACACTTAGTCCCCTCTTCATATAAAGGGGTTAGTCAAAACACATAGGCACTTAGGGGGTTAAAATCATTTTTTTTTTCCTTTTTTGCTTTCATTTTCGCCACATGGATGGCTTGTTTTGACTCAAAATATAAGTTGGAAATCATTTTTAATCACATTTAACTTGCATTGGGAATAGAAGTTGGATAAGGATCGCTTGGTATGCTCTTCTCTCGCCCCTCCAAGCGATCTTGAGAATCATAAAAAGATTGTGAAACAATTTCATCTCCCTTAAGAAGATTAAAACCTTTAGGAGAGGACAACAGACCTTCTTGGGACTCCTCTTAGTTTATTTTTTCAAACACATCTTAATATTGTAATGGGCCCATACATGCCCACATGCTACAAAGATAGGATAGTGTTGAAATTTACTTTCTTAGATCAAATCACTAGGGAAGTTTAAAGGTTTTGTAATGGGCCCATACATGCCCACATGATCACAATCTAGGATAGTTTCAAGGCTTTTCTTAGATTACATCACAATAGGGAGTTAAAGGAATAGTAACAGACCCACATGTCCACATGCTAGCTTCCTAGGGACTTTTGAATTACGCAAGGTTGTACCAAAGACACTTAGTTAATTAAGTAATCAACACTTGTAAGGACCAAGCGAAGTCCACATGCAGCAAGGTGACACCTAATTCATTAAAAAATTGGCACACTTTCACTCATTCACACACAAAAGTCACTTATCACTCACATAGTTTCTTCTTGAAACGTGGAGGTCAAAGTAAGTTTCCTCCAAAGGGATTCTGAAACACCCCACCCTTTTCTTGACGAAACTATCCACTCCCATTTAAATTCAACGAGGTTGGATCACACCCCCAACCTCTCAAAACAACTACATCTAAATTTTTTCTAAAAACTCACTAAGTTTTCCTCCACAGGAGGTGCCAAAAGAAATTTTTTAGTCTAGGTAGGATTTCAGGGATAGGAATCCAAATAACTCCCTGTTATCTAGTTCTCACATTGTCAAAACCATAGAAGTTGTCAAATAGGGAATTGAAAATCCTCCAATTCAAGTGTTCCTAACACCGTAAGGCAGGGAGATACCCGTGAAGGGTTGAAGGCTGAGGTCTGGTTGTTCTGTGCGTCCCCCCTTGAGGCACCCACCTCTTGGACGGGATCCAGCCCATGACCCATTTCTGAGTCCAAAAATCTAAATGCCGCACTTTGATCGAGGTACCTAGTGACCAAATTTTAGGGCATCTACCCAGGTGGCTATTGTGGGCTGCAATTGCACCTTGATTGGATTTTGTGCGGCTATTGGGAAATATCGCCAGCTCTTTTGGGATATTTCCCCTTTACCCCTCATTATAACCAATTATTTCATCCTTCACTAGTTTCTCTTCCGGTGACTTCAAACCCCATTGTTGAGTACTATTGGAAGGTCTAGTGCTATTTGAGAGGAAGGACGTTACGTCTTCTAGGACACGAGCATTTGTTTTCTTTGATTCCCCACGCGAAAAAAAACCCACTTATCCACATATATCCTTCTTTTTCAAACCACTTTATGTATGATGCACTTCTGACTACATTTTGATTTGGATATATATTTTATGTAAAGTTCAAAATTTGCAACAAAGGCTCTTGTTTCTTTATTACTGTCACCACCATTTGCACACATTCACTCAGCTAGTTGGACATCATAGGGGACCCAAAAAATCCCCGTCGTTCCCGATGCTTGCTAAACCTCCCTCCTATCTTAGGGGGAGTGCCTGGTCTTGCCCACTCATCGGCACCACCTTCACACACTCCTGTGAGTGCTACTAGTTTAGGATCAGCTTTGCTTGGTTCCACATTACTTGGGTCCACTTCTCAAGTCCCACCGTCCACTCACTCTCCTTTACACGGAAGTAGAGGACCAACTTCCTCTCAAGGGGGAAGTACCAACCCACCTAGCCCCCCTTGAGGGTCAGGTTCACAACACACTTACAACATGGCTGGAGCTAATCCTCCCCCCCCCCACTACAGATGCCATATTTGGCCTCTCTCAACATACCAGATCTAAGAAAACTCACCAATGATCCTATATTGCATGACCCCACATGGCCTGCAATGCCCACCAAACTACCTTCAAACATACCCAAGTTTGAAGGAAAGCCAGGAGATGACCCTACCAACCATGCCATGACTTTTCACCTATGGTGCTCTTCCAACAGCAATATGGATGATTCCATCAGACTGCAATTATTTCAACACACACTCACTGGCCCATCGGCCAAATGGTATGTAGATTAAAAATCAGGGTCCCATGCGACTTTCGAGTCCTTGGCCAAAGCATTCTTAACCTTCTTCCAGTTACCAATCCGCCATGACAATGGTCTGGAACTACTCTCTAATTTCAAACAAACCTCAGCCACACATATCGTTGATCACATTCACGAGTGGCGTAGGTGACGTAGTTTGTGCAAAGAAGAAACCACCAAACAACAGTGTCTTGACTGGTTTCTTAGATCACTTGTCTCTCTCCTTGGTAAGGATGTAGCTTCCACCTTCCCTCAATCAGAAGAAGAATCCATCAATAATACTCAACAATACGACCTCATTTATTCACAGTCAGGTTACTTGTACATTGTACTCCCTGATCTCCCAAAACCTGTGTCGTTTGGCCAAGACAAACCTGGGATGTCTCACTCAGCCGACGGACTGATTGGTAATACCACTCACCATGGTCCACAACCCCAATAACCACCAATGTATGGAACACCTCAATACCCGCCAGCATATGAGGGCACTTCTTATTACCCCCACCCCCTTATCAACAACCATACCCTATTACTATGCCTCCACCCATCAGTGGGCCACCGTTGGCACCCCCCATACACCCACCTATTCAAACGAGTTATGGTACCCCCTCTACCTTAGCTTATAGTACTAGCGACAACACCACGCCTTCTTATGTACCTTACGAATCGTTACCCCAACAGAATCCTTACTTTCCATTTCCTGGTCCCCCACAACCCATCGCTCCCCCACATCCTCACGCTGGGGTGAATTTTGTTCAACCCTCTCCCATTCAGCAATATCAAAATTTCAAACAGTTGAATACGGAAAATCCAATCCATCCGTCAAACAATGCCAAAAAGAAAGGACGAAATAGGAACAACAACAACTCAGGTCAAGGCGAAAATCAACCCCAGCAGAACCAACCTACTGGGGGCAATCAAAACCAAGGGAATCAGAACCCCCAGGGGGGAAATAATAATAGGCGTCAAGGGAGAAATAACAATACTGTTAAAACCAACTTCCCTTGTGCCCTTTACGGTGAGTTCGGTCATTACACTCATCATTGCCCCCAAATCACTGATTTCAAACGGTTGAAAGACTCAGGCAGTCTACCCCATCCTCCAGCACCGCCTGCCCCTCAGCAGGCCCNCCCCCCCCCTGCCGTGCTGTAGAATCCTATTCCACACCAAGGTGTGATAAACACTCAACAAGACACACAGCCTCCCCCACCTCAGGTGGGACAGTACCTCAATCCAAACAATTCAACAGATCGCACGATCCTCCCCACTAGTGAAGAAGAAATCCTTCTATAAACACGTAACCGTCAGTATCATGCACCCGATGAGTCTCCTCCCATCACTCCAGAGACAAACCCTGCACCGACGGGACCCCCGTTGGTGATCCCTCACCCTAACACAGAGCCACCTCTTTGCATCCCTCGCATCCCATTACGCAGGAATGTCCACAACCCACAGGCTAGGGCTTCTTATAATTATAGTTTGGTTGATGACTTAGCACAATCCCCAGTTGCCATGTCAGTCTTGGAAGTCATTCAGACTTGTCCCACTCAGCAGAAATCATTACTTTCTGCCTTGGGGACAGTCGACCCCGCAGATACTCGACTCATTACATTCGATCTCGACGGCGGAGAACCCCGCCTTCCTGCCTTGATCGCTTTTCAAATCCCAGTAAAAATACAGAACATCACAGTTCATTGGTTTATCATCGATGAAGCTGCATCTACATGCATTATGTCCAAATCTGTATGGCAAAAACTTGGTTCCCCCGAACTCATACCCTCTGCCATTACCTTACAAGCTTATGACGGATGACTATCATCTCCTGAAGGGATCTTCCAAAATGTCCCCATAGAACTCGGGGGAAAGACTATTCTCATCGACATTGAAGTTATTGACGCCCCACTCGATTATAATATCCTGTTCGGTCATAGCTACATGTACGCTATGAAGGAAATTGCCTCTTTCGTCTTTCAAACAATGATGTTCCCCCACAATGGGAAGATCGTTACCATTGACCAAGTCTCACATTACAAGCCTAACCCATCTGCCAACATCGATAACATTCTTCCTCTCATCCACATGAGTCATGACGCATACCCACTCATCGAGATGGGTCCCAAAATTTTCAAAGATCCATCATTGTTAGGAACTTACCATGGAGCACCATTGCTCCTTCATCCTTCCAATCAAGTATGTTTCGTATCATCTAACGAAACTAACATAGAGGATACCCTTCCTCCTAGGGAGGCTTCTATCATATCTGACATCCCACTAGTCGCAGAACTTCCCCCTTACAAGCCTCCTGCAAACTCGTCGACCCCACCAGTCCACGATTTCACCTCTCCCCAAGGACATATCCCAGTTTGGGAGACAGTTCCCCAAGCCATCACTCAAATCCCCTTCTTTTACCCTCCATCTGGCATCGAAGCTTTCCAGGTAGCCGAAACACTTACTCTCCCTAATATGGTGTTAGCAATTCCAATTTGGTATTTACATCCACCAGAGATGGTCCCTTGACCATCCCTTCCCCCCCAAACGGAAGGAATCCCAATGACGATTCCCATACTTACTCCCACCATACCCTCTACACCCCCACTCACTACCCCCCCTACCATAGCTAGGGGCAGGAGAAAGAAGAAGGAGCCCATAGCTCCGCTTCCCCCATGTGTCCAACCCCCTTGCACGCTATGTGAGAAAGATGGACACCAAACCAACAACTGCCCATCTCTACTAGAGTTACGGAATTTGATTCCACTCAATCAAACTCCCTCAACACTCGCCACTATAGCCAGTATTGTCGCTACCACCCCCCATTCAAGTAGTAAAGGGTTGCGAACCAAATTTTCTTGCGCTATATGTTCAGAATATGTCCATTATACCCACCATTACCCAGCATTTCCACACTTTCAGAAGACATTAGCCACAGTACGCCAAAGCTTCCAGAGCGAACCAAGTCCAGCTACATCATCCTTACCAACAATCACTGACATTCGTTATGTCACAACTTCATTCAATGAACGTATGAGATGCCCTTACTGTCTATGTGAATCATTAGATCATTTTACATACTAGTGTCCTATGATCATTGAATACAGGCAACGCCAATTGACCCTGCTTCACAGACCCACATAATCGATCATTGACCTTACCTCGTCACTAGAGTTTCTTCATGTCATTTCCCCCAAACCCAAGGCCCTTCCAATGCCTCCATGGTTTTTGGATGACTTATCTGAGGATTCACCCCCCAATCCCCCCAACTCTCCCGCTCATTTCCCTACGGAAATTTTACACCCAACTACCATAGGTACTCCTCAGTACTTCGACATTTGGTTTATGTTGAGTGAACCCTCACGTCATTCCCCTTGCTTCTTCATCCACAGGGGGCAGCCACACGACAACAGTCATCGATATAACTCTTCACGACCCCTTGTATTCCCACCAATTCCACTGTGACGAGAAAATACTAGAAGAGTTAAACAACCCTAACTACCCATGGGATGTGCTACACCACCGTGCACTCTTCTTTCCACAGGAAGCCTCCACACCTCCTAACCAACACCCCATCTATGCGGTCTAAACCAAGGATTTTATCCCCTCAGGGCCTATCGACTGGTTCAAAAACCCCATTACTGCCCCTGATGCTTTTGAAGAAGGAAACATGGCCATCATTTTCCCGACCATTAAAATCTACATTTCCATCAAAAATGGCATCATCGAGGAAATCACCATTGGAGCTGCTTGCACTCCTCAAGAAATCACCGCTTATAAAGCCCTCTTCTAGGAATATCGGGATATTTTTGCCTGGTCATACACGGAAATGCCTAGCCTCGATCCCTCTATCGTCGAACATCGCATCGACACCAATTCATCAAAAACAACGACCACTACACCCATCCAAAGCAGTAGCCATCAAAGCCGAAATTGACAAATTATGCACGGCTGGGTTCATCTACCCCATCGCCTATACCTCATGGGTTTCCAACCCTGTACCCATTAATAAAAAACATGGCACTATCTGCGTCTGTACATACTTTCATGATCTCAATCACGCATGTCCCAAAGACAACTTTCCAATGCCTTTCATCGATCAAATTATCGACGACTGTGCAGGCCACGAGGCTCTATCCTTCATGGACGGTTTCTCTGGTTATAATCAAATTCAAATTCACCTAGCCGATCAGTACAAAACCGCCTTCACTACCCCTTTGGGTACTTTTGCATATCATGTCATGCCTTTTGGCTTAAAGAATGCTAACGCAACTTTCCAATGGGACATGACATACATTTTCACGATCTGGCTCATATCATCCTCGCATACTTGGACGACCTCACAGCTCGATCCAAGAAATGCACCCAATATCTTGATGATTTACGAATCATCTTCCAACGATGTTGTCAATACAACATCCACTTGAATCCCCTCAAGTGCGTATTCTGCGTCACCGCAAGGCGCCTCCTCAGCTTCATCATTTCCCAAAGAGGTATTACCGTGGACCCCCTCAAAGTCCAAGCTATCACTGAAATTCCATCTCCCCGAAATTTACGTCAACTTCAGAGCCTACAAGGCAAGGCTAACTTTCTACGACGATTTGTCCCAGACTACGCCATTCACGCACACAGTTTCCTTCCCTTACTACGTCACGACATCCCATTTCACTGGGATGAACATGCCCAATAGTCATTTGATAATCTTAAAATGGTGCTCTCTAACGCCACTTTAATTAGTGCACCTGACTACAATCGCGACTATATCCTCTACGTATCATCATTCGTTGTTTCAGTAGTAGGATTTCTCCTTCATCTAGGTGATGACAATCGTGAGCATGTCATTTATTACGTTAGTAAAAACCTCTCAGGGCCACCCTTGAAGTACAAACACGAAGAGAAACTAGCTCTTGCAGTCGTCCTCGTAGTCCAGAAACTGCATCACTGCATTCTGCTTCGCACAACTAAGGTTGTAGCAGATTCCAACCCTATGCAATACTTGCTTAGTCGTCGACAAATTAACGACAAATTTGCTCGATGATTCGTTATCATTCAGGAGTACGATCTTGAATTCTCAACACCCAAGAGCAAGAAAGCCCTCGTTCTCGCCGAACTTGTTACGGCCCTCCCCTTTGACACAACCAGTGCCCTCATCAATACTGATTTTCCCGACGAACACCTCTTTTACATCACTTCAGACGATCCTTGGTACGATGACCTCCTCATCTACCTCCGAACTCAAAAGTTCGGTAACCACCTTTCACGAGATCATCATCGTCGTATTCGCCACTAGGCCCCCCGCTACCTCCTCATCGGAGACATCTTATACCGGTGAGGGTCGACACCATTCTTCGTCGATGCCTGACTATTGACGAGATCGATAGAGTCTTGAATGACTGCCACAGCGGCGCATGTGTGGGCCATCTTTCAGGAATATCCACTGCTCAAAATATTATCCGAGCATGTTACTTTTGGCCTACCTTGTTTCACGATTGCATTCACACCGTGAAACGATGCGAGAAGTGTTAGCTTTACGCCAACAAAGCTCGAGCACCACCTGCTCTTCTTCATCCAGTCATCTCCACCAACCCTTTTTGTAAATGGGGCATCGACTTCATGACTTGTAATCCCCCCTCCAGTAATTGACACAAATACATTGTTGTCGCAGTCGATTACTTCACCAAATGGGTTGAAGCTATGCCCACCTTCAACAATATCGCTGACACCGCGGTGCGTTTTTTCTTTAACCACGTCATATCTCGCTTCGGAGTACCACTCCAACTTGTTTCCGATCACGGGAAACACTTCGAGAATGAGATTTTCGTCGAACTCTCATCTCAGTTAGGATTCTCCCATGAGTTTGCCTCACCATATTACCCTTAGTCTAACGGACAGGTCGAAGCAGTTAACAAGGTCCTCAAGACCATGTTACAGTGCATGGTTAATAAACATAAGACCAATTGGCATCATATGTTATTTTTCATGCTATGGGCTTACCGTACGGCTGTGAAAACAGCTACTGGTTTCACACCATTTCATCTAGTCCATGGGGTTGAGGCCACTCTTCCCATCGAGTGCGAAATTCCCACCTTACGCACCGCAATTGAGCTATTACCCGACATTGCTCAAATGGAGCAGTGCTTGCTGAACTTAGAGTCCCTAGATGAAGATTGTCAATCTTCATTACAGAACAATGAGGCAGCTAAAAAACGATCAAAGGCTACCTTTGATCGACATGTCAACCTTCGCTCATTTCGCGAAGGCGACCTCGTCCTTGCTTACGATATCACTCATGATACCTTTGGCCATGGAAAATTTGAGTCACTATGGCATGGCCCATACATTATCCAACATTGCCTCACCAAAGGCGCATACATCTTGGCCTCTCTCAAAGGCCTCTCTCTCAAAGAACCCGTCAACGGGTTATACTTAAAGAAATTTTGTGCTTAAACGTAGTCATTCTACTTTAGGTTATTTCTTTTATAGTGCTTTTAATCTTTTTCCCATCCCTCACGTCTAAACTCTCATTTGTGCTCTTGACAGATGCTTCCTCCACCGGCCTACCACATTGGTTACGCCGACAGCACCAGCCATTGGACACAAAATCTCGCTTCGGCCGCTTGGGCTCTCTACACCCCCTCACATGAAATGCTCCATTTGAGCGGCATATGTTTGGGTTCAGCGACCAACAACCAAGTCGAATACACTACCGTCATTGGCCTCCTGGCCGATGCCCAGCATCATCATATTCATCACCTTAGCGTCTTTCTCGACTCTCAACTAGTCGTTATTCAGCTCAACAATGTGTACCGCGTACGCGATCCTTGCCTCTTTTGCAAATACCTGCAGGTTAGACTTTTATCTCAACATTTTGATTCCATTACATTTACACATATTCCAAGACAATTGAATCAAATTATAGATAACCTAGATAATATTGTGTTAGACTGGCATATATCACATCAAGCTACCTCTACACATACATAAACACATCAACAATCTGTCACAGCATATATAGATTAGACATCATCAACACATTAACAAAACACATGTAAACACAACATAGATCTCAAAATGTATACTCATGTATATATAAAACGGTCCACAGTGCCATCCAAATGTTTGCATACAAAAATACAAGTATCCGTAGGCCAGTGAAGCACCTCGGTACAAAATGGGCTCACCATCCTATATACAAAAATACAACAATACATAGAGAACCACCTCCTGCCCCTCCCTCAGGCGGTGGTCCCCCACCCACTACTAGTCCCTCCTGCCCCGGAGGTAATCGTCCGGTCATCGCAGCACCTGCTACATCTGCCCATCGTACCACAGCCCGCCATGGCGGTAGAATCCCCACACACTAATCCAGGATTCCCTCATCCTGGATGCGAGACCACATGCCCTCAGGCACGCCTTGTAGCACCGCCTCTAGGCGACGATGTATGTCCTCAAAATATTCTCCGGCATTCGCCAGAGGAGCATGTGATGGCCCGGCACCAGGGTCATCCAACCGACGTCTCCTCGTCGCTCTCTCAGGATCAGCTAGTCTCGCCTCGACATCCTCACGTCGACGTCTCTCTCCAACCCGCGGCCCTCCCCACAACGATCTCTCAGGCTCCTGATGATCCGATGCTCTCCGCAACTCCACCTCGCGCTCGCGAGGTGCCACATCTACACATACAAACAAGAAACAGATAGTATCAACATCTATATCATATACATATGTCATGCTATCTCAAAAAACATATATATATATAACTCATCAACATACCTCGACGGTCAAACACCTCCCCTGGAGGTAACACCATGTCCGAATCCTCCCGGAAGTCAACCCCAGCATAGGGGAACTGCAATATCACCTGCGGCATCTGTCGCCACACCTGCGCCACCTCAGCAGTAAATAAGTGGCCGCCCTCGCCACCACTGTGGTGAAGCAAAACAGTCGACCACCGCTTTAGTCGCGGCTCTCGCTCCCCAAGTGCACCTAATAAAATCCTAGGGTGCAACATAGGCACCCTCTCCAAAAACCAGGCCACGAGGATGGACCCGAAGGCAAACTCTCATGTATCCATGGACCGACAGTGGTCCAGCTTCCCTACCATCCTGGCATGCAGCGTAAGCCCCCAGGCGAAGTGCTCACAGGCCAACACCCTTTCCATCACACACAACTGACCACCACTGATCCATTGCATCACAAGAGACCCATAAACTCTCACAATCATCGTTGCTATGCAACGATGCGCTAGGGCATCCATCGCCCCAATGCTCACAAAAGTGCTAGACATAAAGTTCACCCCCGAACAGTACCTCTGGCCAACTGTCACTAGCGCCACATCCCTCGATAACACCGGATCCACCGGTAAGGGCGTTCCCCGAAAAGGGAGCCCAGTCAAAAAGTATATATCCTCCACCATAGTGAAGGCAATCTGCTCTCCCCACACAATGAAACAATGTAGGTCCAGACTCTGCATCGGGATAAGGAACTGCAGGAGATACTCATGCGCTCGTATCAATGGGCACTTAAAGAACTTCAACAACCCACATGCTTCCAAAGTCGCATGTACCCCCGGTTCCTCAATAGCCACGACGTCTCTCAGCTGGGACCAATCCCGCTCTTTCCAACCAACCGTCATCGTGCACAATGATTGCCTGCAACCACATAAAACAGTCCTAAGTCGGCCAAATGGATCATAAACAACATAAAAAAGATAATTTTTACACCTGTCAACCTTGCCTCCAAGGCGTGGTTGTTTAACCCACAGGAGTGCACACGTGCGCGTCTGTTCACTCCACAGGCGTGCACTCATGCGTGCCTATCCATCCTTCAGGCGCGCACGAGTGTGCGCCTACTCAACATACAGGGGTGCCTTCATGCGCACCTGTCACAAACACAGGCGTGCCTTAAAGCGCACCTGTCCAATATACAACCGCGCACACATGCGCAGTTGTGAAGCCAACAGACATGCACATAGTGCGCACCCTTGTCCCCCTTACAGGCACCCCCATGCGCGCCTATCCGGTGGGCAGGCGCGCACTTGTGCACGCATACTTCCGGATCGCCCGTGCATGTGGGGGCCCACACCCATAAAAACCCCCTGTACGACCCTCCGTACAGCCCCTGCCCAAAAAAGGAAACCCTAATTCTATGCAGGATGATCGAACCACTAACCTGAAGCTCGTTGGTCCTCAATCGGATGCCTCGTCCTCCCAGAATCTCCAAATCTCCTCTAAATACTTCTCGTCCAGTCACTATAGCAGAAAGTACAAATGAGGTGGCAATGTGGGCCCTACAACTATATATAGGCCTTTTTGCCAAACTTCCACTCACCATTATGGGCACTCCGGGTGTCCATTTCTCGATTCGTATTCAGCCACGGGATCAGCATCCTGTCATCTACATCACGACAGTCCCCGGGCCTCTTTTCATCCTGAGCCCCTGGGACGCCATTTTTTCATACCCCGACCAGGTACGCATGCACATATTCAAAATTATCAAATACATGCTCATATGTTCGATTTTCTTCAAATATTTCTCACGTCGGGTATTTGGTTTTCATGTGTGCAGGTACTTGGTCATCATACATCAATGTAACCCCTTCAGGTATATACTCAGTACTGGCATGTAGTCATTCCCTCTGAATCTCACTTGCATCTCTAGTCACACCCTCTAACATTTGCCTCTAGGATCCCCATTTCCGGTTCTGCAGTACCAACACCTCCATTTGCATCTTCGGTACTGTTACCTGGTAGCACTCTTACCCACATGAGTTGTCCCATTCATAGCACCCTTTTGCACCTTTGACACTCATGTTGTTTTTCAAAACCATTTAGGGATGGGAGTCCCAATAGTCTTACATCATGTCACGAATCAGCCACATACTCTTCTCCTCATTTTGCTAACTTTCCCAACAGACTCCCAGATTATCTCTTCACGGTTCTATTTTTTTACTGCACCTCCGCAGTATCCTGAACCCTCCATTTCATCCACAATCAGTTTTCCTATCTGCAAATTTCCCTTCATTTCACCTACCTCATATAGAAACCCACCCATGGGGCCCCCACCCTCCACCAATTCTCCAAGCAATTTGCGCCCTACCTGGGCCAACCAGATTACATTGGGGCACCCGTTTCTGTATTTGTACACTTATCCCAAATTATTCTTTATTTATTGTACAAACACCTTTATTTCCAGCAGTTACATTACTTTTTTGTCGTCACCTTTGGCGACCTCCTTCCCTTGTTGGAAAACGCAACCCATGTCGCCCTTGGTTGGGGCACTCTTTATCATCTACCCTTATTAACATCGTCCATATCCTCTTAGTATCCCACATGCCACTTACCTCTGCCCTCTGATTTTATTCACTTTGTCCCGCCTCTGACACAACTTCACCCACGGCTTGTTGTCCCCCTGATACTTGACTTAGTTGAACGGTTGCGGCCACTTATACTTCACATATACCCCCAACCAAGGGCAGTCTTGAGTCTTCCTACATCTTGACTTTGTCCATGTACCTCCTCAAATTCCTAACCTCACCTAGTAGATTTCACAAAGCCCTCTGCTTCTGGGAGTCGCGTCCCCCTTTTGTCGACATTAGCACAGTTTTCCAGAAGGGCGACAGTATCTTGATTCTCAATACCTATCTAATGAGATATCTCGGACGGCACAGGGAGAACCACGATTGCTCCCTGTTGTCGTTGACCCCCATAACATTCGACGTCAACACTTTCTCATGTTACGGTGGGTCTTACTTTGCGACTATTGCAGTTAGTTCTTATACTTGCCGAAGACCTCTGAACTTGGTTGGGCTATCAATGCCTACAGAATCTGTGATACTTCTTCCATATGTCATTGCCTACCATTCAGATTATGTTCCTCCGTAGAATTGTCTTCTGCCTTTATCACGACCGCCCTCGAGGGCGCTGCAGTTGTCTACATTAACACTTCATTCCTCTTTTTTGAGTTACATGACACGAGCATGGGGCATGCCCGCCTCGTTTGTACACAGTTTATTTTTACACACCTTATGGAAGGGTGAGTTCTACAGGTTCATTTTTCCCTCCAACGGATCGCTTTGAACAAACCCACTATTTCTCTCTCTTACAACAACACTCTCAGTAGAAGAAACATTGATGGATTTCGGCTATACGTATGCTCCTAAACTCATCCATCAGGGGGCATTTGTTATCACTGAAATTTCGTCCGTAAATGGTTACAAGAATTCAGCGTCGTCAAACAGTTATGAAGTCATCCATGGACCTGAATTAACAAAAAAACATTCACAAAGGGTCAAAACTATACAAATAGTGCAAAAAATTAAAGGACGCTATGAAGGCACAAGGTGTGCACGCACATGCACGAAACAGAAATGCAAGATTCACGCACATGCACACGATGTGAGACTATTGTCGTAAAAATCCGCACACCTGGGAAATGATGCATTTATGAGAGTAGTCGGCCTCCCACCCACTTCTGGTTCAGCTTCCAAGTTGATTTGACACTCAAATCTGGACTGGATTTGACTAGGTGGTTGGTCAAAGACCTAGAAATGCCCTAATTAGCCTCTTTACACACTACAAACTAGTTCGACAATAACTCAAAAGAATGCTATAAAAAGGCCATGGATACACTTCATTTTTCAAGGAATTCATAGCAAAGTTATGCTTCCATTATTCTCTTGAGGACTCTTCCATCCTTGCCAAGAGTATACTTGCATCATTGCATTGGGCAATCCATCTCACCCCTTGAGTGGATTAGCAAAGAATTCTTTCACCGTTTTCATTTTCATTTTCAAAGTTGTAAGAAGAGCTTATTTGTGGGGGTCCAAGAGCCCTCCCTTGGAGGAATAAGGGACTCATAGTCCCCTTGCTTCTCGGTGTTTTCTTTCACTAATATCAGCCTTATCATTGGTGACATGGGTCTCTTTGTTTCTTTTGTCCTTATGTCCCTATGTTTATCAATTTAGTTGTTGTTTTATTTCTTAGTTTAATTCTTAGTTATTGTTTTATATTTCTTTCTCTAACCCTTTTCCTTGCAGTTGTCCTGCTTAGCAAACCCAACTAAGCTTGCAAGCACCTCTATTTTGCTCACTAAGGTGATGAAAGAGGCGCAACAAGGGTGGTCCATCTTTTGTATTGGTCCTTGTAGCTTCCAACAGGGTAGTATTGTTATTTAATGACATACCTGAAGGAATCCCATGTGGGGGAGACTACAAATATTGCAGATTTATCTACAACCCTTTGCTAAGAGTAAGTATCCCACCAATCCTTAACATTGGGGACGGCCTTGAGGAGTGAAAACGTAATCTTTTCCCTATCGGAAAAATTGTGGACAAAAAAATACCCTTCGATCAGATTCAACTATTTATCTACAACATCTGCATCTATCAGTCCTTCAAATAATGGAATATCAAAATTTACTTCTACCTTGAAGGGGGTTGCATGCCCGCTTGATGAAGATGTGTCTCCTGTGGCTAGTCATCGAATAATCTATGCAAAGTTGTCCATCATTTCATTCATTTATCGCGCAAGGGCTTCCTTGAGCAACATTTTAAAAGGATCTCCTGCTCCATCATCTTTCTTTTTGTCCCCCATGGGTTGTTTTTGGGCTTGGCGCAACCGATCTTGTAAAGGCTCGACTAGTTCGAGTCCCAACTTCTTGTACCCAGATCTTATCGGGGACATGCACGAAGAAAAATAAATGAACATACCGCTCTGATACCACTGATCCATATTTATGAGCGAAATGAAATGAATAACAGACTGTTAGGGACCTAACCCCTCACATAGGTAGAATAATATATTCCAATGTAATAAAGGTCAATATTAATAAGGCCTAGCAATAAGGAATAATAAGTCGAATGTAAGAAGACCTAATAGAAGTTTCCACTTCTAGAAGGATCTTCCTCTAGATGGTTCTTTTGATAGACATATTTAGTATAAATAGGAGTCGAGGGTATGATAACTATTGTCTTGGATATTATTGTAATAGAGCTCTGCTCGAATGGAGGTTGCCCCCTCGAAGAGACAAGTGAACATTGATCTCAGTAAACAAAGTGCTCTTTCTGGTGTTATTCTGTTATCATTTCAGTATTAGTGTGGTGTTGTTCTGGTTATATTGTTGTTCATATGCCATTTCTAGCATTTTATTTATGTTCTGCATACTTTTTATATCTGGAATATTACAAGTGGTATCAGAGAACTTTCCTCGGTAGAAAATTGTGGATAATTTTTTTTTCCAGGGTAGAGACGTATTTCAACATCTTTAAGCTATAGAGATATGTCGTTACAAGCATAAACTCACGGTTGAGGGATTCATACACGCAATAAATACAAGTGGTACTTAAGCGCACATTTGTTGGCCACCCTTGTAACCCCTGTTGGTACCCCTTCGAGTGGTAGCGCATCAGAGTACACTTGTATACAGATCAACCTAGATTTCCTAAAACCCTCTTTAGATAAACCGATCGACCACCTGACTGCTATAGTGTCACCAAGAACAACACTCAGGAAGATACTCTCTAGTACCTGGGTAGTTGGGTAGTATGGCTAAGGGCACTGTCTAGCCTCCTTAGTTGGTGTCCTGAGATATTGGGTCGAGTACTACTGTTGGACCCCACACATATATCAGAGAGCTATAGCACAGGGAAAACCCTTGTCTGTAGAACCCTTGAATACCTAACCCTTGGGGACAGAAAAAAAATAAATAAAACAAATAGGATCTATTGTCGCGCAACTGTGTTCAAGTTGCCAAATCACTACACATTTCTTCCTAGTTAATCATTTGGGAATTTCATCACTGCAGTATTCTTCAGACCGAAGTATAACGTCGTAGGTGTAAAAAAAAAAAAAACTCTAGAAAAATTTTCACCATTATTTGAGACCTATTCCATTGGATTCATCTCTTCTCCCTTATCACATTCATACCTATCATTTTTCAGCAAAATTTTTGACCCCACCCCCCCCTCTTTGGTTCCCTCGTCATCATGGCCCATACTCGTAGCCAAGACTTGGAAGCTCACTTCAATACCTTGCAATCTAATTTCACAGAGACCCAACAAGAAGTGAGACAGCTCAATGCCAATATTGCCACCATCAATAAAACCATGCATTCCTCCATCGTCGCCTCAATCATGAAACTCAAAGAAGACCTCAAACAAGACATGACTACCCAGCTTGAATCTGTCACTTCGATGATTTGCACCAAGTTGCATATCCCTGCAAATCCCCCTTTATCTGACCCACCTTTGCATACCTAAGCTGGAACTTCCTCTCATTACCATAATTTTCAACCCCATCACTTTCGGCGTGACCTATGCCTTATGTGGGTGGATGTGACCAAATTTGATGGCTCAGATCCTACTGGTTGGGTAACTCAAATGGAACATTATTTCTCTTTGTACGTCATTACAAATGATTTGGCCAAACTCTGGTATGGTGTTCTCCATCTAGATCAAGAACGTTGGTAATGGTGGCAATGGAGAAAAATTGTTCGTCAAGGGTACGTTGCTTGGACACACTTTGTGGAAGAGATTTATGAATGCTTTGACACTGACACCAACCATTTAGGCCATTTGAAAAAGTTGAAACAATCTGACACAATGGAAGACTTTATAGCTGCTTTTGAGCGACTGGATTCTTGTACAGAGGGCATATCTAATGCCTTTTTCTGAGAATGTTTTATCAGTGGCCTCAAGGATGAGATTCGTGCCCATGTTCTCATGGCTCGGCCTCAGAGTTGAGTGGAGGCTACTAAACGAGCTAAGGAAGCACAATAGGTTGTCTCTTCTCAAAACCGAAAACCCTCCTTTATTCCTCGCACTAAACCAGTAAATCCCACTCCTCCTGCTACTCCACTAAAGATCCAAAAATTGACCAGGGCCAAAATGGATGAACGCCAACTCAAAGGCCTTTGTTATAACTGTGATGAAAAATATTTTTCGGGACACAAGTGTAAGGAACAAAATATTTTTATGGCCATCTCGGAGGATGTTTCGAAAGAGGATGTTGAATCTTTTCTTGTGTCTGAGTCACCTGAACCCACTGACATTACCCCTCCCTCAGACCCTCCCGAAGTAGAACCGGTCATTTCCCTAAATGATCTCACAAGCTTCTCTGCCCACCAAACCCTCAAACTAATTGGCTACATCAAGCATAGGAAGGTCATCATTCTTGTTGATAGTGGCAACACCCATAATTTTATTCATCACCGCATTTCCCAAGAGACTAATTGTTATATCCGTGCAGTCAATAATTTCCAAATCATGATTGCCAATGGTGGGTCCATGAAATGTGGAGGGCATTGTGAAAATGTGCATTTCCAAATTGGTGACTACCACCTGAAATCTCATATGTTTGCTATCGACATGGGCAGTTGTGACATTGTGTTGGGTGCAGACTGGCTAAGGACTTTGGGTCCCATTCTCATGGATTTTGAGGAATTAACCATGCAATTCAACCAAGAGGGCCAGACATATAAGTTCCAAGGCATCATCGTCGGTTCCCCTGAGATCATTAGTTCCCATCGCATGGAAAAGATGCTCAAAAAAGGTCATTTAGGCGTTATTGCCCAACTCCATGCCATACAAGCAACTTAGACACCCTATGTTTCGCGGGACCTCCAATCCATCCTCTCTAAACATCAAGTGGTTTTTTCCACTCCCCAGGGACTCCCTCCTTCGTGTGGTGTTCATGATCATTCCATTCCCCTTGTCCTGGGAAGCCTTCCTCCCAATATCCATCCCTATCGTCACCCATTTTCCCAAAAAAAGGAAATTGAGAAAATGGTTCAAGAATTGCTTAACGCAGGTGTTATCCGCCCTAGTACAAGCCCCTACTCTTCTCCTGTGGTCATGGTCATGAAGAAAGAAGGATCTTGGCGCATGTGTCCTAATTTCCGCGCCCTCAACAAACTCACCATTAAAGACAAATTTCCCATTCCTGTCATTGATGACCTCTTGGATGAATTGAGTGGCGCCCAACTCTTTACTAAACTTGATCTTCGTTCTGGCTACCACTAGATCCGTATGAAAGAGGAAGACATTCCTAAGATTTCCTTTAGAACTCATGAGGGCCATTATGAGTTTTTGGTCATGCCCTTTGGTTTGTGTAATGCTCCCTCCACTTTCCAAAGCCTCATGAATCATGTCTTCCGTCCTTTTCTCCATAATTTTGTCTTAGTTTTCTTTGATGATATCCTCATCTATAGAAAAACCTAGACAAACCATCTTGCTCATGTGGATCGAGTTCTCCATCTACTCTCTCAACACCAACTTTTCCTGAAACAATCTAAATGTGCTTTTGGCACCTTAGAAGTCGAGTACTTGGGTCATCTTGTTGGAAAGCACGATGTTAGGGTGGATCCTAAAAATATTGAATCTATGCAAGACTGGCCTCACCCAAAGACTCTCAAAATCTTGCATGGATTTATGGGCTTAACAGGTTATTATCGCAAGTTTGTTAAGAATTATGGAAAGATTGCGACCCCTCTCACTGCACTCCTTAAAAAGAATTCTTTTACCTAGACTCCAGCAGCTGCTCAGGATTTTCAAACCTTGAAGATGGCCATGTGCACCACTCCAGTCCTAACACTTCCTGATTTCACAAAGACCTTTGTCCTAGAATGTGATGCTTCAGGGAAAGGAATTGGCGTTGTCCTTATGCAAGAGGGTCGACCTTCGGCCTTTACCAGCAGACAACTGTCTGAACGAAATTTGGGCAAATCAATCTATGAAAAGGAAATGTTGGCTATGCTGCATGTCGTTGATCTTTGGCACCCTTATCTATTGGGGCAACGTTCCAAATTAAGACAGATCATCAAAGCCTCAAGTATTTTCTGGAACAACGCATCTCCTCCCCAGAACAACAAAAATGGGTGACTAAGCTCTTTGGATATGATTATGATAATATTTACAAGAAAGGAAAAGACAATGTGGTTGTAGATGCACTTTCTTGAAAATATAAAGATGAAGGGTCCCTTTTTTCTCTCTCCTTCATTGTACCAGATTGGCTCTAAGTTGTTCTCTAGGAATGGCTACATGATCCCAAAAGTTTGCATTTGATACAACAATTGTAGTCCAATTCTCCAGTTTCCCCAAGGTACTCTTGGCTCCATGATGAGCTTCGATACAAAGGTCGTTTGTATTTAAGTAAACAATCAAAACTTAAATCCACGGTACTTTCTGAGCTTCATGCTACACCCACAGCTGGGCACTCAGGGTTTACCAAAACCTATGACAGGGTCAAACGTTCTTTTTTCTAAAATGGTATGAAACATGAAGTTCGTAATTTTGTGGCTAAATGCGGTGTGTGCCAATGCAACAAGGGTGAAATAGTCAAATCTCCTGGCACATTAGAATCGCTTTCGATTCCACCTTCTATTTGGTGGGATATCTCTATGGATTTTATTGTAGGCTTACCTAAATCGGGAGTCATCATGGTGGTCATTGATCGCCTTTCCAAGTATACTCATTTATGTGCTCTTCAACACCCATTTACAGCAGTCACTGTGGCTCGACTTTTCATGGATCAGGTCTTCAATCTTCATGGCATGCCGCATTCTATTGTTTATTATCGCGACCCAACTTTCACCAACAATTTTTGGCAAGAATTGTTCAAGCTACAAGGCACCCAATTGAATCTCATCATAGCTTATCATCCCCAGACTGATGGTCAAACTGAAGTTGTCAACAAGTGTTTGGAAACATATTTGAGGTGTTTTGCATCAGAAAATCAAAATCAGTGGGCTCAATGGTTACCACTAGCTGAATGATGGTACAACACTTCATACCATACAACTACCTGCGTGACTCCTTTTGAAGCAATAAATGGAAAAAATCCACCTTCAGTTCTCTCATATTTATCGGGTGTCTCGAAGGTCCAGGCGATTGACCAAATGCTTATAGTTCGAGAGGCTATTCTCCATACCCTCAAAGAGAATTTGGTCATGGCCTAGAATCGCATGAAGCAACAAGTAGATCAAGGTCGCTTTGAACGTCAAATTGTAGAAGGGGATTAGGTGTTTCTTCGACTGCAACCTTACAAGCAAAATTCCCTCAAGGCTGACCATTGTCAAAAGTTGGTGCCCAAATTTTATGGTCCTTATACCGTTCTCAAGCGTGTGGGACAGGTGGCCTATCAGTTAGCTTTGCCCAGTCATTCTAAGCTACATCCTATTTTTCATGTTTCCTTCTTAAAGAAGGTGATTGGAACTAAGTTCCAAACTCAAACCAACCTTCCCGAGTTGGATGAAGAAGGCTCCATTTGGCTACAACCAGAAGCAGTTTTGGACCAGCGTGAGCGTCGCTTGCGTTAACGAGCCATCAATGAAGTGTTAGTCCAGTGGAAAGATACAACCCCAGCAGATGCCACTTGGGAAACAACTGCCATTCTGCAACAATTTCCACATCTCAAGCCTTGAGGACAAGGTTGTTTTCAAGGGGGAGGACATGTTAGGGACCTAACCCGTCACATAGGTAGAATAATATATTCCAATGTAATAAAGGTCAATATTAATAAGGCCTAGCAATAAGGAAGAATAAGTTGAATGTAAGAAGACCTAATAGAAGCTTCCTCTTCTAGAAGGATCTTCCTCTAGATGGTTCTTTTGATAGACATATTTAGTATAAATAGGAGTCGAGGGTATGAGAACTGTTGTCTTGGATATTATTGTAATAGAGCTTTGCTCGACTGGAGGTTGCCCCCTCAAAGAGGCAAGTGAACATTGCTCTCAGTAAACGAAGTGCTCTTTCTAGTGTTATCTTGTTATCATTTCAGTATTAGTGTGGTGTTGTTCTGGTTATATTGTTGTTCATCTGCCATTTCTAGCATTTTATTTATGTTCTGCATACTTTTTATACCTGGAATATTACACAGAATGAATACAATAATACAAAGATACAAAGAACAACAACATATATCTAGTGAACAATAACTTCTATTGAATAAATAAAATAGGCTGAAACTGTAAAATTGCATAACTGAAAACAACTTGCTTGAATGATGGTATCTATCTCTGAGAAGAGATGTGGCTGCTATGCGCATCCGTCTGAGCATAATGATTACAATGAGGCTCCAAAGGCCTTTTTAACATTACTCATGAATTCCAAAACCATAGACATCCAAAAACCTAAACCTAGGAGATGAAACGCCAAAAGTTATGTGGGCCCCGATGGGTAAGTTGGTACCTCAACTTGTCGGGGTCATAACTTTTTCATACAACCTTCGTTTTAGGCACGTCATGGCCCGTTGTAAAGGTATTTTCGAGAAGTACACATTATGCTGTCAAACTTTGATTCAGTATACATTTTGATTGTGGCAAGCCAAAATAAACATTGTTTAGGGCCCCAAAATGACTCTGGAAGTACATAAAGATGTACTGACATGAAAACTTCCAAAATAAGTCAGTTGGATTAGGTGGGCAAAAACCAATCTCCACCTGGCAACTGTGTAGGGTTTCAGACAATGCCGAAAGTATAGAACCCACAATTACAAAGAATTACATAAGAACGTATTGAACTAAAACTATCAAAAGGAACCAGTTGGAATAGGTGGGTGGCCACCAAAATCCACCTGGATCAATGGCCAAGAGGGGTAAAAGGGGGAATTACCCATGTATATCAATTTAACCCATTTTCCTAAACTTTCCAATTGTATATGAACCTTCTGATTTTTGATTGAGTGTTCCCAAATCCAATCATTGAATACATGAAAGAGGGTGGGTGTGAGTGGTCACATCCCAGAGTTATTGGGCACATGGGGGTTGAGTACAATCAGCTTGGGGAAGAGTGTGAGTCAAGAAAGGCAAGCCACGAGAGAGGAAATTTGTATGGGTTGGGACAACAATTTTAGTAAGTCAAGTTTGCGCATGGGAAAAAAGGGAGAACAAGAAAGAGAGGGGGGAGCTGGTGTAGCCATGGAGGGAAAATTATGAAGCGTAATTGGAGCGAATTGGAGCTAGAAAACTGAAGAGTTTGGTTGTCAGGCCTAAAGAGTGAATTCCTGTGTGAGTTGCTTTAAACAACAAGTGTTTTTGTTGGTTTGCTGATAGTTTTCCTAGTAACAAGTTCCCCTGAGTTCCCAACTGAGTGATTCCTAGTTACTTGTACCAGAGAGACCCTAATAAACAAATGGCACGTTCCTTGGGATATCCCTAATAAACAAATGATACATCCCTTGGGTTGACCCTGATAAACAGATGGTACATCCCCTGGGTTACCTTGATAAACGAATGGTACATCCCTTAGGTGATCCCTGATAAACAAATGGTGCATTCCTTGGGTTGGGAAGGTCAAGAGGAAGAGAGTTAGTAGAAAAATCGAGATAGTTGTAGGAGAATATCAGTTGGGTTATGAGCTTTATGAGCTACGAGTTGACTGTGAGAGACCGCCCTCTTTTGTGGATTACTAGCATCAGCTAGGGGTGATTGGTTCTTGAGATTTGGAATAGTCAGTCTATGGTTGGGTGGGACATCCGTCCCAAGCAACTGGTTGCACGATTCTTTTTTAAAGATAAGTGTTTTATCTTGTACTGAGTTATTTACGTATGTTATTGGTGTGCATGAACTCTGCGTGAAGGAGAATGACTTATATGTTGTTGTAATGAGCGATTTAGTTGCATTTCATGTTGATTATTAGCTTGCTTTAGATGCATTTATTTTATAGTTATAGACAATAGCTAAATCTGTCTTAAATTTGTAGTTGTAAGCTACAGGAAATCGACTAATAGTAAAATAATTTCTTTAATTAGTAGAAGTTTCATTTTTATGTGTATTCCGCACGTAATGTTGCTTAGCTGGAGGCTAGGTACGTTACAAAAATGGTATCAGAGTTGATAATGAGAGAGTTTTGCGCGTCGTGGCCCAACCTGGGTGGCTGGGTATGTTACATCAATGCATGGTGTTGTTGCGGCTCCAGGACGACCTGAAAATTCCCCTCTATCCACGGAGGATCATGGACCTCCCTATTGTTGCGGTTGGCGCCTACCTGAATTGAGCTCCATAGAGGGATGATGGGAAGTAGAGGACTGTAAGGAAGGATTGGAGAGACGTCATCGATTGGCCAAGTAACGATAATAAGTGGGTCCCCGCTTGGGTCGACCTCTTTCTCTCGGCATGGTGGTTAGAAGGACGCATATATCCAGGTGAAAAACACAATGGTTAATGGAGGGGAAGGATAAGCTTGAACACACAGAGCAGGAGAACGGAGGAAGGTGCCAAAAAACTAGAATGTTGTTAGGAGGGGAAGGGGAAATTAACCTCTACGCCATTGAATGCGTCATTAAGGTGACAAGAATGTTGAAAACGAACCTGGTACTGCGCTGGCGAGAGGATCACACCCTCCAAATTAACTGAGCTACATTCCCCATGGGCCGAGGACTGGTGCAGAGTCTACGAGTGTTAATGCCTTGCATTGGGAGGTGGTGGAATGGAGAACTGATCACTGGAGATGACATGACTATCGACGCGTGAACAAACATATGACACCCTATCCAAGGGGACTACAACATGCCTTAATCAAACAACTCAATGTAGTTAACAATGATATCAAAATGGCCATTACTATAACAAGTTAAAATTGTAAAAAAAATCACATTATTCTTATGTTTATTGATGCCTCGATAGAGAGAAGTATATACATATTTGGTTTAATATTTTTTATTATTAAAAATGGGAAGATTTGTTTTTGTCCCTTCTTCTATGCTATAGAGTTTTTTTAAATGCCCACCTTTTATTATATGAAAGATAACCAATTATATAATTTAAAATTAATTAACAATTTATTTTAAAAAATTAAATATGATTTTAACATTACATGTTATTTTTTAACAATTAAAAAAAATAAGTATGATTTTAACATTACTTTGAAGTTTAATGTGACGTTTTTGTTGAAAAATACGTATTTACATGTTAAAGACTAAAAATAATAAAAGTGACGGAGTGTGAAAGACAATTAACCAAGAATATCAACGAATCCTGAAAGACAATGAACCAAGAATCTCAACGAAGCCTAGCATGCACTCAAGAATCTACTCTTTACACTTTTTATAAAGTTTCTTCCTCTTTTATCGAGAATATTGAATACAAAAGTAGAAGAGTAAAGATAATGAATTGTTTCTAGTTTCTTCTTCTTCTACATGGTTCTCGGATCGGAAAAAGCTAAGGTTAGATTGGGTCGAGATTAAAAAATGGGTTTATTGTAATAGATTTTTATTAATTTATTGTTTACCACAGTTTTATCATGGATAAAATAATTTTTTTATTTTTATTTTATTTTTATGAAAATATATATATTATATATATAGGTGTTATTTATGTTTTGACTATGATAACATGAATTTGGACGAAATTACAAATTATATTTCTGAATGTATAAATGAATTCAGTTTGTAGAAAAAACCATGAGACACTCAGAAATTTTACCACTCAAATCTAAGATCCAACATTTTTTGGTTGAATTTGGGACAAAATTATACAGAAAAAATCCCCAAAAAATCAAAACTCAAAAAGTTTAGACTACTACTATTATATATATATGAATAACATTTTATTAAACATTAAATCTTATGTATATAAGTTATTTTACATGTAATGTTATATTTTTAGATTCTTACAATATCACATCTTATTATTATTTATAAGAATGTTATTTTTTATGTAATAAAGATTT
>ML787299.1:423575-438485 GCA_009831015.1 Picea engelmannii | reverse complement strand
GACACTCACCTAAAACCCTTCACCCCTCTGCCAAGTTAAGTTGCAACACTCTTGAAAGAGAGGAATATAAATTAGTGTTACTTATGTTTTTTTAATCAAGTCAATAAGGCTCAACCCTATGAATGAACTAGTCAATCCAATTGTGTTAGTCGAATAAATCTTAACCATGCAATTAAGAGAGTCTTTAGTTAGTCAAGTCCAGTGGGACATAGAGGTAGGCGGTTTGAATTTATGAGTTCCTTTTAGTCTTCTAGGGATGCCAAGCACCACCTTTGTGGTTCAGGGGGGGGGGGGTTCTCTTTCTAAATGGTAGAATCATGCCAATATGGGTCATTGAGTCATGTCATCGTGCTATATTGTTGTTGTGAATTACCCAGAAAGAGAAAAGTCAAGTCAGTAGGCATGTTTCCATTAATATCAATCGAGTGCAACTAATGAATTATTTGAGTCATAAATGTGGAAGTGGTGGGAGTTGGGTTAATATTAGGTAAGTGATAGGGTTTAGTTGACAGTTCAGTGAATTATGTGATGGCATAATTCACCCCAGTTATGATGGAGATTCGGTAGTAAATGCACTTAGATATGGTCATGATTGCCACTCGATATATTCATGTTTCAAATTTATGGTGACTAGATCTTCGATATTAAATGCAACGGTCTATATAGGCTAACTTTGCCACCATGTTAAGTCATTCTACAAATTGAAGAGTTGAAGAAGAGACAAATGGTTGAGAGCTAACTAGAACAAGTTGTTTCCTATCTGTCAGAGTGGAGACCAACAAGCATGGATTCAACAGATAATCCAAGGACTACCAGTTGTTTACACAAAAAGGGAGCTAGTAATAGAGAACATGGGAAAAATTAATATTCAAATGACGTTTGAGAGGGGGGAAGTAGTGATCAATGACCCCATTGACCCTTGAGTCCTTAAAGGGGGAGACCTTAAGGGGAAACTAGAATACACCCTGATTGTGAAGCACAACTTCATAGACGTTGAGAAATTCCCTGGCCTATAGCCGATGTACGACATACACGAGGTTCAATTTAGCAATGGAGGAAAAAGGATGGAAGTGGTCGATGAAGTGCGGCCACTTTGGGTCTCATCCCTCCTCAACCTCCTATGTGTACCAATTTTTCGATCATCAACACTAGTGTAGTGTTGCATTAAGATCCTACTTAGCACAATGTACTAAGGTAAGCTTTGGCTAGACAAGACTTACCCTTTCTCACTAGAGCACATTCAAGACCACATAGATCTTTCCATGGAGGGTCTAGAGGTTAGTATAGCCTTCCAACCACATAAGAGAGCCAAGAAAGCTAGAGAGGAAGACTTGTACACGTGCCATGGTACTCATGGAGGTCATAAGGGGGATGATATCACCTCCATTATATAAATTAATGTGATGATGGTGCATGAATACTGGCCCACCACGTAATGAGGAAGCAGAAGAAGGCAGAATGCAATCTTGGCATTCTTTCAGCAACCGAGGCATGTTCAGATGGTAGGTTCCTAAAATAGTGCCATTTTTTCTTGAATGAATTTATTGAGGCCACCATTAAGGCCAACTTGAAGATGTCAGTTTTTAACTATGGGTAATTTTTTTGTTGGCCTTTGTTATGTTTAACTAGGAATCACCCCGCTGATGGTCGAGTGACCCGTTGATACGAGGTTGTCAGCTCAATCAACTGGTGAAAGCATTGATCTAAACAACATTTGCACCCTAGAGGGAAAGAAAATAAATTGACCATGTAGAGTTCAATGACAAGGCATTCACAACATGGTACAAGAGAATGGTGGAGCTCACCAAGTACCTACCACAAAATCCTCACCAAGATTGTCAACCACTATCAAAAGTGGTTAAAATTTGAAGGTACTAGAAGCAACAACTTTGTGAAGCCAATTATGGAGGATGCATAGAGGATTGAGGTAAACCCTTTATCCTTCATCATCATGGCCACAACCATTAGAGAAAAAGTAGAGAGATGGCCAGGAGTTACGACCGACACAACTGAACAGGGGGGTTTCTTCCTTTTCCCAAAGAAGAAGTTGAATGAAGGAGATGAGGAATTTGAAAAAGTTCACATCATGTACACAACTCGCTACCAATCTAGACAACACCAAAACAAAGGAAGAGGAAATAATTGAAGGTAGGCAACTCATCGAGCCAAGCCACTGAATCAGATTAGACATATGGGTTTGCCAACATAGTGAAACCCATCTTCCAAATTCCCCAAATTGTCATTGTTACCCCCCAATGCCTAGGGGTAACTAGAGAAGATCATGTCTCATGGCCCGCAATGGAGACATTGATCCCGACCATGATGATGATCAACATGTCCACAAATGGCAACCCAACATCCCCCCTCATTTGCCTCTATAGATACAAATTAGCCAAGGATCATAACATCTAGATAACCCAATGTATGGGAGATGGTAAGCCAACATCACCATGAGGTATGTTAGTCCTTCTTTCATGTGAAGTGGTGTGCTTAATTTTTTGGGCATGTGGATGAGGATCTTTGGTTGCAGTTGGATAATGGATCACTGGCTTGGGAAATTGTGTTGGTTTCCTTGTTTCACCTTGGTGGTCAGCGTCAATGCCCCAGTCCTGTGTTGTCACTGCCCAGGGAAAAGGGGTACTACTAGGGGGGCCTCACAAGGGAAATGTTTTGTTCCTCACCATACTTAACACTTTCCATCTTAGAACCTCTCATAGTGCACTAAACTTTGGTAATGGGTCATGGTCCATTCTTTCATGAGAAGAAGGGGTTGAAGGCCGAGAGGTTGATGCAGATGCTATGTATGTTATAAATGATAAAGGCCACCATAAAATCCACAAGCCAACTTGAGCTCTACCCCCTGTAATGGTAATCGTCCATGTCCTGATGCGAATGAATGCACAATTATAAAAGACCATAGTTCATTAAAAATGAAAGAATAAAGCTTGAAAGTTGTAAATGGGACTTGCAAATGGTAAATGGGTATCAAAAGGTAGTTAAGGGGTTTGAAATGCAAAAAGTACCAAGGAAAGGGTATCTCAAGCAACAAGCACTCCCACTATAAAGGCACTCATAGAAATGGATTTAATGACACCATAAGCCATCAAGTAATCCCTAATTCATATCACTATCACACTTACTCTTGAAGGGTTTCTTTCTTTCCTGCTTCCCTTGGGACCTATCCCTCTGCTTGGGTCTTTTATTTCCTATCTAGGTTGGCACACCTAATAGGGCTGGATGAAGGCCCTCTCATACTTAAACTTGCCAACTCACATGAGGTCCTAGGTTGGTGTGATGCTTGAAGGGGATACTGAGGTGAATTGTCTACATGGTTTATATCTTAAGTAACAACTTACTTTGCATGATTTAAGGACTAAAATCTCTCATGAACATTGGTTTACCTTGTCTTACACTTTGTTTTGTTTTGCATGGCCCTAGCATGGTTCTTTGAGGGATGTTTTGGGCTTGCATTGAGGATGTTGTACCTTTATTGCAGGGACTTTGGCACGTGTGATGCATAACAATGACTTACCCAGTGACTTACCACCTTCCAACATGATCTCTCACATCTTCAACACCTTGGACGATGGAAAAATGTGCTTGGTTTGAGCAGATAAGGTCATGATAGCACACAAATGGGCTGAAAACCCACAAGTTGGGCATAGTACCGTAGGGATTATTATTCACTGGATCAAGGATGTTGCAGCAACAGACAACTAGACACAATACAGAGACAAGATGCAACTCCCTCCAGCCAGGACGCAGTGCCCTAAACCCTTGACATCACCCTCTATTTGATCATTACATCATCTTCTAGGGTTCGATGTCATTAAGGTTTGACAAACATTTGGGGTATCGATGTCATTAAGGTTTGACGAACATTTGGGGTATCGATGATGATTTGGCATGACTAGGGGAGAGGAGACACACCATTGCCATTTACTCCACCTTGGATGTTGCCACATGGCCTTTGAGGGCCCTCTCCTAGCTTAGGAAGGCATGACAACACCACACATGTGGCCCTTATGATGTATTTTTTGCATTTCAACATTTTGTAAAGGTTAAATGAGGGGTCGACCCAACTTCAAATTAAAGTTATGTTATGTTATGTGGACAAAACACTAGGCCTAGCCTCATATATAAAGCCAAGTGTCATTTTCATTTTGGATGATCACAATTTCCTCACACTTGTGGGGTTACACTCTTAAAACTTTTGTTATTTCAGCCTTCTTGATCTTTTCTCTTATGCGCTATGCTTGAAGGAGGGCCTTTTGTGGATGGTTTGCTCATTTGGATGGATAATTTATGCAATTAGGGTTTTATGCTCTTAAATTTTGGATGAAGTAATTTTCTGCAATTCTATTGTTTCTTATTGATGTAAATGGTTAAATTGTTATCTTGTTGCAAGTATCATTGTTTGATTGAAACCCTAAGAGGGGAACATAAGTGTTTATTTCCCTCATAAAGTTTTATTTGTCCAAGTTTGTGACGCATCGTTGCTAGGGTTAAAATCCTAAGGCCCAAAAGTGTTTGCACTTTAGGGTTTTAACCCTAGACTTTGATCCTTGACCTAAGTGAAACTAGAAAAAGGGAAAAACGACATCTAGGGCCCAAACGTGTTTGCACCCTAGATGCCCTATTCTTTAAAGTCTAAAGCCTAAGGCCCAAACATGCTTGCACCTTAGGGTTTAGACTCTACCTCTTTGGTTTCATCTAGATCAATCTTCAAGTTTAATGCATTTGAGACTCCATAGGCCCTAAAAAGGACAATGACACTAATCTAGTAGTGATATTATGCCTAAAATAGTTGTTAAAACAAATCTTCTAAATCTCTCAAGGATCCTACTAACTTTACTAACCCTAACCCTAACAAAGTTTAAGTATTTATTGCTCCTATTATAAAAGTTTGCTACACCCACTAAAAATTACATTAGATTGTTGCATACACCTAACTAAAAGTGGCTTAACTTGTTCAGAAACTACCTCTAGCAATTGGATAATAATCTATTGGTTTAATGCTTAACTTTTATGATCAAGTGTGGTGTTTCTTAGCATTATTTCTTCTTGTTGTTGCAAATCTTTTATTGTTGTCATATAATTGTTTATTGTTGTAATTTGCAACAACCATAGCAGTTTACTTGTCTAGTGTCTAAATAAGTCATTATTGCATGTTTTAGCTTGGTAATTGTCAATATACTCTGCAAATTGTTCATTGTTCCGAACAGGTACCACAATTACCTTGCAATTCCTCTTTTCTTTCCTAAGACCTAGACCTAACTGACGGTTGATCAATATAGGGGTCAATACACTTGGCTATATCTTGCTATTTGATCCCTTTAGGTCCCCAAGGAAGCCTCCCTTGTGGTGGACCTCTTCCATCACTAAAATGAGGGAAGTCCCTACTTAGGTGACAGTGGCAAGTTCTTCCATAGTTACACAAGATTTGGGGATCTTAAGAAGGGTTTTGCACAAGTACAAATCATGTGATAATTGTCACCACCGTCAAGCACAGTTGGATCGGAGAAGAAAACTGCCATGAGGTTATGCAACTAGTTGAACTATTAACCCAAACCTTGCTTACAAAGAAGCCAATGACTCATCCTCTGAAGCTACAACCCATAAGCTAATGACATAAGCTAACAACAACAATAAAGGTCATTTAGGTTAGGTTTTCACAGAGGCCACAATTAGTAAACACCACAATGACACCTCGTATTCATTTGCTAACCCCATTATAAATTAAGCAATAACCACCTCTTGGAGTTGGGATTGTCTCAAGAAAAACAACCTCTTTCTCCAATAGGGGTGGGGGTGAGGATAAGATATAAATGGACCCTTAAGTAAATAGTTAAGTGGCAACAAACATAAGGGGAAAGTAGGGTGAGAAAAGCCACGACAAGGATGAGGATCACGAGAACAATAACACACTTAGTGGGGCTCTAGCAGCCAAGCCCAAACCCTACTCATTGCAACTAGGGGAGATGAAAAGGACCGAAGAAAGACCCGGCTGGTGGGGTGAACCAACCAGAAGAGCGAGAGGAAAAAGAAGAGCAAGAGAAGCCAATCAAACAGCAGCCAATAATGGTGCGTCCGAGGAGCCTACAGGTCAGAAAACGAGAGATCCACCAGAATCTACGGCGAAGCAAGCCCATGCTACCTGTCACGCAACACAGCTAAGATTCTACCCTAGCCGGCACCGCGTTCTGTTCACCGTGTGCTCAGATCGGACACAATGGAAGCTAAGGGTCACGGCGCAAAAGACAAAACAATAGCCAAGCATGCTGCGTCCGAAGTGCCTATGAGTCACGAAACGACAAATCCCTCAGATTCTACAGCGAAGCAAGCCCATGAAACCTCTTCTGCAAGCAAATTTGTGAAGAAGAAAAACTTCAATCTCTTGTTGAAGAAAAACTCCAATCTCTTGTTGGATATCTTATCCCAGAAGCCCGAATGGAAGGCTATCGTCCTCTTGGAGGGAGCTCTGATAGTTGTCTTATGGCCAAACCCTGTCTCTTTGCAGCAATGGATAGCGAAATCTTGGAAACCTACGCATCATGGATAGCCCTCATTTTTTTTAGCTCGGGGGAGGGGTTACGACGTCTTTTTGTTTCAATCTACAAACGGACGGAGACCTTGTATTCCGATCTGGCCCATATTATGGTGGTGAGAGGAATGTATCTGAATCACTGGTCCCAGGTTTTCAAACCAAATGAAGAAATCACATCATTACCTATCTAGGTCTGCCCCCCCCACCTTCCTCTGGTATTCTGGGACAGTTACATTCTCAAATCCATAGCTGACAGCTTGCTATGGTATTTTGGGACGGTTCCACTCTGAAATCCATAGCTGACAGCTTGAGGAAGTTGATTAAAGCAGCAGAGCGAGAGGGGTCTCAATATTCCTGCGCCCACATCTGCATAGAAGTGCCTTTGGAGAAAGGTCTTTTGCGGGCCATTCTACTCCGTTTGGACAAACGAACCTTCTTCCTTCAAGATCTGGATTATGAAAATTCGCTCTTCAAATGCAATATGCGCCATAAATACGGACACTTTGAAAGGGGTTGTCTGAAATCTCCTGCAGTCCTGACAGATCACTGCATCCCCTAAACAGAAAGTGATCAAAACCAGTTTAGTACTGTGATAAGCAAGCAAAAAACAACCATTACAGCGTCGGAATCAAAAGAATATCAGGGTCAACTCCAACTCAAATCGGCTCCAAACCCCAATTGATATAGAGGCCCATCGAGAAAAGGAAGACGTGGATCCTCAAGACTCGGAGCTAGGAAAGGGAGACCCCCAATCCGCAAGATCTCCATGCAACGAAGCGGCTGTCCACAAAGGATTCATCGAGAATCACATAGCCACAGAAATCTCCTCAGCAGATATTCAAATCTTTGTGGAGAAGCTAGAAAAGGGAGAGCCTCGCTCTACAGTGGCAACCAAAGATGAACCCTTGTCGTCAAAAGCCGCAGATCACCTTAGTTGACTCAGAAATCCCAGTGGGAGAGGAAAAGGAAGAGTGGAATAGTAACGAGAGAGGATTAGTTATCAAAGTTGGAAGTGCCTCTTCCTCAACAGCGCAGAGGCTGCCTCCTCTGAGGTCATCCCTGCTTACCAGAAGAAAGAAATCTAATAAAAAATGACCTCATCCCTGCTTTATGTTCACTGGAGGAAGGAAATCCAATAAAAAACAAAGAAAAAGTAAGTTGAGAAGAATAGAGTCTTGGGAGTTCAGAATTCGTTTTTTAGACTGTAAGTTCAGAATTCGTTTAGGAAATGTTAGATAGCACGACCAAATTAAAAAAATTGAAGTTGATTTGTGTAATTTTTATTTATGTTTGCTTTGTATTCAATACGTGAGGATTTATTTATGTAGTATGAGAAAGAAAGGAGGTATGTAAAAAGAGGAAATACCAATTTTGGAATCCTTATCATTTTGCTTTAGGTGAGAGTTGATTTTGAATATGATTTTTTATAAGGATAATTTTTTTAATTATTATTATATAAATTAAGTTATTATTTTTTAATATTAAAAAATAATATATATAGATAGAATTGAAATAAATATATAAATTAAGTTATTATTTTAGTTGACTTCTAGGTTTTATTAAATTTATTTTTCTTTCTCTCCTCTAGTATTTATTGTTGTTCTTTTCATGTTTATTTTTTTTTGGCTTTTTTGTTTTGAAGATGGATCCTGTTATGAAGATCTAAAACTTCTACAAACAATAGAAAACACTGTGGTTTATCCAAATACTTCTGATAATAAATATATAAGTTAATAATGATGTTATTAACCATTTATCTTCAAAATATAACAATGTTATATTCACACTCAATTTTATTATTTCATAAGATTGCATCAATCTTAACATATGGGACGATAATGAATACAATGAAGAAGATAGTGAAGAAAAAGTCTTCTTTAACACAAGAAAGATAAATTAGATAAAAAGTTGGGTAAAGGTGATGACATTCTTAATGAAGGAAGGACTTCTTTTATTATGGAAAATCCAATCATAGAGCTAGGGATTGACTTCTTTTATTATGGAAAATCCAATCATAGAGCTAGGGATTGTAAAATCCAAGTAATTAATGTGCTTATTAAAGCGAAAATAACAATATATTCAAATGATGAAGATTTAGATGAAGAATAAGATGATATTGAAATTGAAAAACACTGCATTTTTTAATTCACAATTATGGTTAGACTCCATGCAAAGGGTGCATAAGTTCAAATGCTAAGTATGATATAATGTTAAGACAAATGCCCACTAAATCTTGCCTTCAACGGAAATTAGAAGGTTGTCTAGATCTTTTGGTGGAATTCTTCCTTTAAAATGAGGGAGACAATAGTATGATAGAACACCAATGAAGATTTAAATCTGGTTATGAAGAGAAGTTGAAAACACATGTAATTGATTAACATTCCAGGGAGCTTATGAGCATTGCAATTGGTTGCCCAAATGCCTTGATAGTAATCTTCAACAATTTTGCAACCATCTTTATATAAGTATCTAAAAGTATGTATAACTGTAAACTTATATATTATTGATAGTAAATAGTTAAAAAATATTGTTTCAGTGTTAAAAGAGGGTATGTTGGACTATGAAAATTCCACTAATATTAAATATTAGTGTCCATGATAAAAATTTAATAAAATAACATTAATATGTAAGAAAAATTACATAAATACAAAATGACCAACATTAAGTTGGTATGATATAAATTTTTTTAAAATTTTAATTGTTATAATATAAATGTTATAAAAGAGAGAAATAGATAAAAAGGAAAATCAAGAAGAATATGAGTCGCCCAAGGAAGTGAAAGAAGATATGATATGGGAATTTAATGTGTTGTTGTGTATTTTAAATACAAATGTTGATAGTAAACATAAAATGTAAGTGAAGATAAAAGAGAGAAATAGACAAGAGAAGTAACAGAATCTAGAAGAATATGAGTCACTCAAAGAAGTAGAAGAAGATATGATATCTAGATTTGACAAATTGAGTAGGGTGAACAACTATTACAACAATTATATATCTATCTATATAATACAATGTTTGGTGGAAAAAAACATATATATATTGTAATCTGAGAGGGAATTGTATGTTATTATAATATAATTTAAGTTGTTTTCTTCTTTATCATTGTGATTTTGAATATAAATAAAAATTTAAAGTTAAAAAATGAAATTGACGAAAAAAAGTATTTATTTTAAAGAGAAGTGTATAATAAATAAAGGAGGATCACTATAAATGCATTGGAAGAAGTTAGGAACTTTGTTCCTTTATTCTTTGGTTCGTCAAACATTTAATTAGCTTTATTATTTTCTTTGAAATAGATTAGCCTCCTACTTCTATATAGCTTATTACTAGCCTTTATATACTTCTATATTGCTTATTACTAGCCTTTATATATTAGGTTTAGTTGTTCTCATCTTAACTGCTACATATTTTTTTAATACTTTTATTATTTTATTTATGGATTAATAAAATTAATACCTATTTATAAACAAGAAATAACATATTAATATTTCTAAAATGTATTTAGAAGAGCTAATATATAATTGGATTTGTTGACATGGTGGTCTATTTGTAATAGAAATATTTGAATAAATTGACATACATTTATTGTGGTTTTGCTCAAAAGATTTCTAAACAAGGAAAAAGAGACTTTTTTGTTAAGTTTATATGCTTTCAATAAAATAAAATAAGATGAGTGTATTAATTTCCAATAGAACAAATAGTAGAATCAACCATATAATATAATCAACCGTAGAATCAACCATAATCATATAAGGAGTATCTAAAGCTATTCCAAAAACATAAAGTAAACTCAATTAATATATATGTGCATGAGCAAGTAATGTTAGAATAAAGAAAGAAGATGTGTAGGGGCTAGATATAACATCAAGGCAATAGCCCATTATCAACATCATAGCAATGTTATTTGAACCCATAGAATTAGAACCAAATCAAGTTTTTGGTCTAAACTAGTGATTCAAATCAATTTTGACTAGTTTTACCCTACATGAATGAGGACGTGACAAATTTTGTACTAGTACATCCCTATCACAAAAAACCAAAAAAAAAAACCTTACAACTACTCTAAACCCTAATTTTCATCTATTTAAGGATGCCCACCTCTATCATGGATGACTTGCAACCTCTTCCACCACCACAAGGTATGAAAAATTGGTGTCAGACCTTCAAAAGCATCAAGTCAATATGTCAAGCATATCCATGCAGATAAGATGCAGATAAGGTAGAGAATTGAGATTTAAATGATTATGAAATTTGACTCCATTTTAGATAATAATATGGTTCCTTTTGGACTCTATAGAGCATTTATAATCTTAATATTTGTGTATTTTGGTTCAGACATGTATTGTATTTGGCCTCAAGTTCACTTTATTTACTATAACAATGCAATATATATGAGAAAATTTTGCATATTTGATGTTTAATGCAATATATATTTTTTAATCAAAATTTAAATAAAAGAGGCCAAAATTTTACAAATGAATTGACAGCCATTACAAAATCTAGTTTATATATATTTTATAAGATTTTCATCTTGTTACTTCTTCCCATCCAATATCTTATCAAGTTAACTTTTTACTTGGAAAACCTATTCTATATCATCTCATTCAACTTTGTATTTTAGTTTAAATGTTCCAGCATATTTTCTTATCAATTTTGACTCAAGTCAGGTCAAAAATTGTTGGAACTGCAGATTTCAAGATTTCAGTGATTCAATCTATAAAATCCAAGTGTTACATAGATTTTTCAAGGTGTTAAATTCATTTATACATTCAAATACAATTTAAACAACAAAAATTTTGAATTTCACACAGATTTAAATCACCAAATGCCAATAAAAAAATACCAAAATATAAAATGTTTAAACAACCCCTTTATTAACTCTCAACACACTGATATGACATTCGGTAACTCACAGCGTTCATTTCGGTTTTTTTCTTTTTGGTATTTCCAAAGCAATAAGCTATTGTATGCAAGTCTTTTTTAAAATGATTGATAAATTTTAACTTCGCAGTAACTTTGATGTGCCCTCTAACATCAGAACGCTTTGTGATGCTATAGAACAATGACAGTGATATCTGGAGTGGCCACTCTTCGGTTCTTGAATGCAGTGATGTTGATGTACAGTTCCATTATTGATCCAATTTATAATGTCCAGCCTCTTTCGTCTATATAAAATGTAGGAGCTTTACTTCTTTTATAAAGAAATAACCACAAATAGATTGCTACCAAAAATAGTAGGTTCTGTGCAGTATGTTGCCGATGAGATGAACCCACCCTTGAACAGTTCTGAGGTCTACATGGTAACACTAACTCTAAAATTATGTTGACTAAATATTTGTGTTCGGAATCCTGATGATGTTAAAACTTTTGTCGCCCAGGTTGGTGGTGGAAGGCCTAAGTACCGTAGATAACACATGCCTCCTCTTCATCCATTCACATTCTTCTGTAACCCTTTTTTCCCCTTGGAATACCCTTTCCTGGCTGTGACAGCAGGACTGTCCTGAGTATGAACTTAAGACAGGTTTTTTTAATAATATCAATTGAGAATAAATAACCTAGAGAATTTATTATGATAATTAGGTGTCAATAACATTATTATTTTTTTGGTTTTGAAAGTGCAGATTAGTTGGTAATAAAGTGCATTATTAAGTTACTCCTTGTGAAATTGCAGGAATGCACCTGAAAGTTATAGTAATAATGGTTGGAATCGATCCGCCCAGTTGCCCATTCCAGAAAAAAAACACTACTAATTTTTTTTGCTTTTAACTTTCCATGAAAACACTACTAAATTTTTTTGCTTTTAACTTTCCATGAAAACACTGTAAAGTTAGCCGAAGGGAACAATAACAGAGTAAAACTGCATTTCTGGTGTAAAGATGAAAAGCTTGGCGTTCAATGAGCTAACAAAAGAAATCAATGTCACAATTGCTCTTAATTGCGGTACAGAAAAAAAAACATCATTTTCTATCCAGCAAACCTAAAATAACTGAGAAGAGATGTTACCCAATTCCACAGTTAAATAACAACGTTCTGTTGTGGTCCATAAGTAAGGTTGCTAAGAGTGAAGGAGGACCTGATCAACGGTTTCATACTGATCTGGAATTAACGCATATTTCTCTCTGAGTGGTCTTTCAGTAACCGGTTGCGTGTGTTCCAACTGCTGTAGAGTCTGATGTCTTTGTGTGTGAGACCTTCTACGAACCCGCTCCCTGTTTGTTGGTTGTGGCTGAAGGGAGTGCCTCCTTGACAGCATGGTACCCATCCCCTGCAATCCAAATGATAAAAAATTATAAATGGGAAAATAAAAGGCATAAGGTAAAAGATGAAAACTAATATCATTCAAAACTGTTTTGGGGAACAAGATAACGAGGCAAAAGATTGTAAGCAGCCCATCTAAAGAGACATGTATAATCGATATTGCTGTGGTAAACAGACACGTATAATCGATATTGCTGTGGTTTGGTCGTTAGGATGAGCTTATGTATACAGGGTAAATTCAAATGTTAGTCAGTGAAAATTTCTTTAGGATGAGCTTATGTATACAGGGTAAATTCAAATTTTAGTCAGTGAAAATTTCTTTTACATGTTTGAAGACATTTCATATTTTTGGAGTTCGTTATTTTTCGTTGTTAAAAAATGAAAAAACTTAACAAATGTGTAATTATTAATAAGTGAAATCTTTTTAAGTGGATTTTAATAAAATATAAAAATTGTTGATCATAAGGTGGATATGGGTGGTTTTGATTTATTTATATGTGTATAAATATTTAAATGGATCTTAATAAAATATAAAAATCGTTGATCATAAAGTGAACATGGATGGTCTTTGATCCACTTATATGTGTACAAAGAGTATAATGCAAGCTTTACAAATTCAACCACTAAGAGGCTCCATGGTACTTTTTATGAAAACTTCTTACTTTCCTATTATTATTATTATTATTACCAAGAAAGTATTTTATTATTTAGTTCTTAGAGTAGACAACATAAGTGATAAGGATCAAATCCACCAAGATTTGAATCTGTATCATGTATCATGTTTATAACAGCCATTCCAAGTTGCTATCAAACCTCAACAAACACACACACACACACACACACACACATATATATATATATATATATATATATATATTCAACTGAGGAGGGATAATTTTATAGTCAATTGGGAGGATAATTTTAAAGATGGATACTTTGAAGTTTAAAGTGTAAATTTTTTGGCAAATCTTACTAATTCTTAAAATGCCAACCTTAATTTTGGCATCTCTTTGTAAAAACATTCAATTTCTAATAATTGTATATAGTTTCAGAAAATTTTGGCAATTTTAAATGTTTGGCATCGCTTTGTAAACATATTCAATTTCTAAGAATTGTATATAGTTTTAGAAAATTTTGACAATTTTTTAAGTAAAATATTTTATCATATAGAATTTGGGCTAATCATTTTATTTAAGAATGGAAATTTAAGATTTTATTTTGGAAAATTAGTCCATGGAGAAATTTAGGAGCTCAAGGAGTTAGCTATACTAATTGTTGTGAATGTTGTTGGGCATCTGTCTAGTTTCATAGCAAATGCCCACTTCAAATCCCCTTGGGTGAGGCTCACTAGTGTACAAGAACTAGTGCCTAATTCAAATCCCCTTAAATGAGGCTCACTAGTTTTTCTTTGATATATATATATATTCAGATGGATCTAGCTTGGGTGGTTAAGAGGAGAAGTTGTTATCCACTCTATCCAAGTTAAAATCTAGCTTAGTCCCGTGAGTCCAGCGCGATTGGTAAAGACAGGACCTTCCTCCAAGTGTTGGGAGGAGGTCTCGAGGTCAAACCCTGCTGGGTCTCCGGGACGAAATTTGTAATGGCTGCTGTGCTAGACTGTTAAAATCTAGCTTGTGACATGTTTGCCCCTAGTGCAATGATTGGGGCTGAGATGCCTCCAAACATTATAGCCCAAGGGGTTAGTTCAACTAGTTGCTGCCGATCTCATTGGGCATTTAGCGAGTTCATTGCTAATGTATGGTTTGAATCCCCCTAAGTTAGGGTTACTAGGGATTCCATCCATAATATGGGGAAGCATCCATTGAGTTTTCTTGTAAGGTTTTCTTTAGATGGTTGTCACTAATTCTGTGACTACTAGTGTTTGGTTCAAATCCCCTTATATTAAACACACTAATCTATGCTAATGGATTTACTAAAATACCATCATAAATATGGAAAAGCATCCCTTAAATTTTTTAGTGAAATTTTCCTATATATATATATAGGAAACACACGGCTCTATGTTGACCGACTATCTACTCGCACAAGTACATGTGATCTTGAGGATCTTTTCAACAAAATATATATATATATATATATATATA
>ML787299.1:405947-419844 GCA_009831015.1 Picea engelmannii | reverse complement strand
AAATCTTTATTACATAAAAAATAACATTCTTATAAATAATAATAAGATGTGATATTGTAAGAATCTAAAAATATAACATTACATGTAAAATAACTTATATACATAAGATTTAATGTTTAATAAAATGTTATTCATATATATATTATAGTAGTAGTCTAAACGTTTTGAGTTTTGATTTTTTGGAGATTTTTTGGGGATTATTTGGGGATTTTTTGGGGATTTTTTCTGTTTAATTTTGTCTCAAATTCAATCAAAAAATGTTGGATCTTAGATTTGAGTGGTAAAGTTTGTGAGTGTCTCATGATTTTTTCTACAAACTGAATTCATTTATGCATTCAGAAATACAATTTGTAATTTCGTCCAAATTCATATTGTCATAGTCAAAACATAAATAACACCTATATGTAATATATATATTTTCATAAAAATAAAAAAATTATTTTATTCATGATAAAACTGTGGTAAACAATAAATTAATAAAAATCTATTACAATAAACCCATTTTTTAATCTCGACCCAATCTAACCTTAGCTTTTTCCGATCCGAGAACCATGTAGAAGAAGAAGAAACTAGAAACAATTCATTATCTTTACTCTTCTACTTTTGTATTCAATATTCTCGATAAAAGAGGAAGAAACTTTATAAAAAGTGTAAAAAGTAGATTCTTGAGTGCATGCTAGGCTTCGTTGAGATTCTTGGTTCATTGTCTTTCTGGATTCGTTGATATTCTTGGTTAATTGTCTTTCACACTCCGTCACTTTTACTATTTTTAGTCTTTAACATGTAAATACTTATTTTTCAACAAAAACGTCACATTAAACTTCAAAGTAAGGTTAAAATCATACTTATTTTTTTTAATTGTTAAAAAATAACATTAAAGTAATGTTAAAATCATATTTAATTTTTTAAAATAAATTGTTAATTAATTTTAAATTATATAATTGGTTATCTTTCATATAACAAAAGGTGGGCATTTAAAAAAACTGTATAGTATAGAAGAAGGGACAAAAACAAATCTCCCCATTTTTAATAATAAAAAATATTAAACCAAATATGTATATACTTCTCTCTATTGAGACATCAACAAACATAAGAATAATGTGATTTTTTTTACAATTTTAACTTGTTATAGTAATGGTCATTTTGATATCATTGTTAACTACATTGAGTTGTTTGATTAAGGCATGTTGTAGTCCCCTTGGATAGGGTGTCATCTGTTTGTTCACGCGTCGATAGTCATGTCATCTCCAGCGATCAGTTCTCCATTCCACCACCTCCCAATGCAAGGCATTAACACTCGCACACTCTGCACTAGTCCTCGGCCCATGGGGAATGTAGCTCAGTTAATTTGGAGGGTGTGAACCTCTCGCCAGCGCAGTACCAGGTCCGTTTTCAACATTCTTGTCACCTTAATGACACATTCAATGGCATAGAGGTTAATTTCCCCTTCCCCTCCTAATGACATTCCAGTTTTTTGGCACCTTCCTCCTTTCTCCTGTTCTGTGTGTTCAAGCTTATCCTTCCCCTCCATTAACCATTGTGTTTTTCACCCGGATATCTGCGTCCTTCTGACCACCATGCCGAGAGAAAGAGGTTGACCCAAGCAGGGACCCACTTATTATCGTTACTTGGCCAATCGAGGACGTCTCTCCAATCCTTCCTTACAGTCCTCTACTTCCCATCATCCCTCTATGGAGCTCAATTTGGGCAGGCGCTAACCGCAACAACAGGGAGGTCCATGACCCTCTGTGGATAGAGGGGAATTTGCAGGTCGTCCTGGAGCTGCAACAACACCATGCATTGATGTAACATACCCAACCACCCAAGTTAGGCCACGACGCGCAAAACTCTCTCATTATCAACTCTTATACCATTTTTGTAACGTACCTAGCCTCCAGCTAAGCAACATTACGTGCGGAATACACATAAAAATGAAACTTCTGCTAATTAAAGAAATTATTTTACTATTAATCGATTTCCCGTAGCTTACAACTACAAATTTAAGACAGATTTAGCTATTGTCTATAACTATAAAACAAATGCATCTAAAGCAAGCTAATAATCAACATGAAATGCAGCTAGATCGCTCATTACAATAGCATATAAGTCATTCTCCTTCACGCAGAGTTCATGCACACCAATAACATACGTAAATAACTCAGTACAAGATAAAACACTTATCTTTAAACAAGAATCGTGCAACCAGTTGCTTGGGACAGACGTCCCACCCAACCATAGACTGACTATTCCAAATCTCAAGAACCAGTCACCCCTAGTTGATGCTAGTAATCCACAAAAGAGGGCGGTCTATCACAGTCCACTCGTAGCTCATAAAGCTCATAACCCAGCTGATATTATCCTACAACTATCTCAATCTTTCTACTAACTCTCTTCCTCTTGACCTTCCCAACCCAAGGAATGCACCATTCATTTATCAGGGATCACCCAAGGGATGTACCATTCATTTATCAAGGTAACCCAAGGGATGTACCATCTATTTATCAGGGTCAACCCAAGGGATGTATCATCTGTTTATCAGGGATATCCCAAGGAATGTGCTGTTTGTTTATCAGGGTCTCTCTGGTACAAGTAACTAGGAATCACTCAGTTGGGAACTCAGGGGAACTTATTACTAGGAAAACTATCAACAAACCAACAAAAACACTTGTTGTTTAAAGCAACTCACACAGGAGTTCACTCTTTAAGCCTGACAACCCGACTCTTCAGTTTTCTAGCTCCAATTCGCTCCAATTACGCTTCAAAATTTTCCTTCCATGGCTACACCAGCTCCCCTCTCTCTTTCTTGTTCTCCCTTTTTTCCCATGTGCAAACTTGACTTACTAAAATTGTTGTCCCAACCCATACAAATTTCCTCTCTTGTGGCTTGCCTTTCTTGACTCACACTCTTCCCCAAGCTGATTGTACTCAACCCCCATGTGCCCAACAACTCTGGGATGTGACCACTCACACCCACCCTCTTTCATGTATTCAATGATTGGATTTGGGAACACTCAATCAAAAATCAGAAGGTTCATATACAATTGGAAAGTTTAGGAAAATGGGTTAAACTGATATACATGGGTAATTCCCCCTTTTACCCCTCTTGGCCATTGATCCAGGTGGATATTGGTGGCCACCCACCTATTCCAACTAGCTCCTTTTGACAGTTTTAGTTCAATACGTTCTTCTGTAATTCTTTGTAATTGTGGGTTCTATACTTTCAGCATTATCTGAAGCCCTACACAGTTTCCAGGTGGAGATTGGTGGTCACCCACCTAATCCAACTAACTTATTTTGGAAGTTTTCATGTCAGTACATCTTTATGTACTTCCAAAGTCGTTTTGGGGCCCTAAACAATGTTTTTTTTGGCTTGCCACAATCAAAATGTATACTGAGTTAAAGTTTGATAGCATAATGTGTACTTCTCGAAAATACCTTTCCAACGGGCTATCACGTGCCTAAAACGAAGGTTGTATGCAAAAGTTACGACCCCGACAAGTTGAGGTACCAACTTACCCATCGGGGCCCACATAACTTTTGGTGTTACATCTCCTAGGGTTAGGTTTTTGGATGTCTATGGTTTTGGAATTCATGAGTAATGTTAAAAAGGCCTTTGGAGCCTCATTGTAATCATTATGCTCAGACGGATGCGCATAGCAACCACATCTCTTCTCAGAGATAGATACCATCATTCAAGCAAGTTGTTTTCAGTTCTGCAATTTTACAGTTTCAACCTATTTTATTTATTCAATAGAAATTATTGTTCACTAGATATATGTTGTTGTTCTGCGTATCTCTGTATTATTGTATTCATTCTATGTAATATTCCAGGTATAAAAAGTATGTAGAACATAAATAAAATGCTAGAAATGGCAGATGAACAACAATATAACCAGAACAACACCACACTAATACTGAAATGATAACAAAATAACACTAGAAAGAGCACTTCGTTTACTGAGAGCAATGTTCACTTGCCTCTTTGAGGGGGCAACCTCCGGTCGAGCAGAGCTCTATTACAATAATATCCAAGACAACAGTTCTCATACCCTCGACTCCTATTTATACTAAATATGTCTATCAAAAGAACCATCTAGAGGAAGATCCTTCTAGAAGCGGAAACTTCTATTAGGTCTTCGTACATTCAACTTATTCGTCCTTATTGCTAGGCCTTATTAATATTGACCTTTATTACATCGAAATATATTATTCTACCTACGTGAGGGGTTAGGTCCCTAACATGTCCTCCCCATTAAAAACAACCTTGTCCTCAAGGCTTGAGATGTGGAAATTGTTACAGAATGGCAGTTGGTTCCCAAGTGGCATCTGCTGGGGTTGTATCTTTCCACTAGACTAACACTTCATTGATGGTTCGTTAACGCAGGCGACGCTCATGCTGGTCCAAAACTGCTTTTGGTTGTAGCCAAATGGAGCCTTCTTCATCCAACTTGGGAAGGTTGGTTTGAGTTTGGAACTTAGTTCCAATCACCTTCTTTAAGCAGGAAACATGAAAAATAGGATGTAGCTTAGAATGACTGGGCAAAGCTAACTGATAGGCCACCTGTCCCACACGCTTGAGAATGGTATAAGAACCATAAAATTTGGGCACCATTTTTTGACAATGGTCAGCCTTGAGGAAATTTTGCTTGTAAGGTTGCAGTCGAAGAAACACCTGATCCCCTTCTACAAATTGACATTCAAAGCGACCTTGATATGCTTGTTGCTTCATGCGATTTTGGGCCATGACCAAATTCTCTTTGAGGGTACGGAAAATAGCTTCTCGAACTATAAGCGTTTGGTCAATCACCTGGACCTTCGAGACACCCGATAAATATGAGAGAGCGGAAGGTGGATTTTTTCCATATACTGCTTCAAAAGGAGTCACACAGGTAGTTATATGGTATGAAGTGTTGTACCACCATTCAGCTAGTGGTAACCATTGAGCCCACTATTTTTTATTTTCTGATGCAAAACACCTCAAATATGTTTCCAAACACTTGTTGACAACTTCAGTTTGACCATCAGTCTGGGGATGATAAGCTATGCTGAGATGCAATTGAGTGCCTTGTAGCTTGAACAGTTATTGCCAAAAATTGTTGGTGAAAGTTGGGTCGTGATCATAAACAATAGAATGCGGCATGCCATGAAGCTTGAAGACCTGATCCATGAAAAGTTGAGCCACAGTGGCTGTTGTAAATGGGTGTTGAAGAGCACATAAATGAGCATACTTGGAAAGGCGATCAATGACCACCATGATGACTAATTTATTTCTTGATTTAGGTAAGCCTACAATAAAATCCATAGAGATATCCCGCCAAATAGAAGGTGGAATCGAAAGCGGTTGTAGTGTGCCAGGAGATTTGATTGTTTCACCCTTGTTGCATTGGCACACACCGCATTCAGCCATAAAATTACGAACTTCATGTTTCATACCATCCTAGAAAAAAGAACGTTTGACCCTGTCATAGGTTTTGGTAAACCTTGAGTGCCCAACTGTGGGTGTAGCATGAAGCTCAGAAAGTACCGTGGATTTAAGTTTTGACTGTTTACTTAAATACAAACAGCCTTTGTATCGAAGCTCATCATGGAGCCAAGAGTACCCTGGGGAAACTGGAGAATTGGACTGCAATTGTTGTATCAGATGCGAACTTTTGGGATCGTGTATCCATTCCTAGAGAACGACTTGGAGCCAATCTGGTACAATGAAGGAGAGAGAAAAAAGGGACCCTTCATCTTCATATTTTCAGGAAAGTGCATCCACAACCACATTGTCTTTTCCTTTCTTGTAAATAATATCATAATCATATCCAAAGAGTTTAGTCACCCATTTTTGTTGCTCTGGGGAGGAGATACGTTGTTCTAGAAAATAGTTGAGGCTTTGATGATCTGTCTTAATTTGGAAGCGTTGCCCCAATAGATAAGGGCGCCAAAGATCAACGACATGCAAAATAGCGAACATTTCCTTTTCATAGATTGATTTGCCCAAATTTCGTTCAAACATATGTCTGCTGGTAAAGGCCGAAGGCCAACCCTCTTGCATAAGGACAACGCCAATTCATTTCCCTGAAGCATCACATTCCAGGACAAAGGTCTTTGTGAAATCAGGAAGTGCTAGGACTGGAGTGGTGCACATGGCCATATTCAAGGTTTGAAAAGCCTGAGCAACTGATGGAGTCCAGGTGAAAGAATTCTTTTTAAGGAGTGCAGTGAGAGGGGTCGTAATCTTTCCATAATTCTTAACAAACTTGCGATAATAACCTATTAAGCCCAGAAATCCATGCAATATTTTGAGAGTCTTTGGGTGAGGCCAGTCTTGCATAGATTCAATATTTTTAGGATCCACCCTAACATCGTGCTTTCCAATAAGATGACCCAAGTACTTGACTTCTGAGGTGCCAAAAGCACATTTAGATTGTTTCAGGAAAAATTGGTGTTGAGAGAGTAGATGGAGAACTCGATCCACATGAGCAAGATGGTTTGTCCAGGTTTTACTATAGATGAGGATATCATCAAAGAAAACTAAGACAAAATTACGGAGAAAAGGACAGAAGACATGATTCACGAGGCTTTGGAAAGTGGAGGGAGCATTACACAAACCAAAGGGCATGACCAAAAACTCATAGTGGCCCTCATGAGTTCTAAAGGCAGTCTTAGGAATGTCTTCCTCTTTCATACGGATCTGGTGGTAACCAGAACGAAGATCAAGTTTGGTAAAGAGTTGGGCACCACTCAATTCATCCAAGAGGTCATCAATGACAGGAATGGGAAATTTGTCTTTAATGGTGAGTTTGTTGAGGGTGCGGAAATCAAGACACATGCGCCAAGATCCTTCTTTCTTCATGACCATGACCACAGGAGAAGAGTAGTGGTTCATACTAGGGCGGATAACACCTATGTTAAGCAGTTCTTGAACCATTTTCTCAATTTCCTTCTTTTGGGAAAAGGGGTGACGATAGGGACGGATATTGGGAGGAAGGCTTCCTGGGACAAGGGGAATGGAATGATCATGAACACCACGGGAAGGAGGGAGTCCCTGGGGAATGGAAAAAACCACTTGATGTTTAGAGAGGATGGATTGGAGGTCCTGCGACACATAGGGTGTCTAAGTTGCTTGTATGGCATGGAGTTGGGCAATAACACATGAATGACCTTTTTTGAGTAGCTTTTCCATGCAATGGGAGCTAATGATCTCAGGGGAACCAACGGTGATGCCTTGGAACTTATATTTCTATCCCTTTTGGTCGAATTGCATGGTTAATTCCTCAAAATCCATGAGAATGGGACCCAAATTCCTTAGCCAGTCTACACCCAACACAATGTCACAACCACCCATGTCGATAGCAAACATATGAGATTTCAGGTGGTAGTCACCAATTTGGAGATGCACATTTTCACAATGCCCTCCACATTTCATGGACCCACCATTGGCAATCATGATTTGGAAATTATTGACTGCACGGATATAACAATTAGTCTCTTGGGAAATGCGGCGATGAATAAAATTATGGGTGCTGCCACTATCAACAAGAATGATGACCATCCTATGCTTGATGTAGCCAATTAGTTTGAGGGTTTGGGGAGCAGAGAAGTCCGTGAGAGCATTTAGGGAAATGACCGGTTCTACTTCGGGAGGGTCTGAGGGAGGGGTAATGTCGATGGGTTCAGGTGACTCAAACACAAGGGGAGATTCAACATCCTCTGAGATGGCCATAAAAAGATTTTGTTCCTTACACTTGTGTCCCGGAAAATATTTGTCATCACAGTTATAACAAAGGCCTTTGAGTTGGCATTCATCCATTTCAGTCCTGGTCAATTTTTGGATCTTTAGTGGAGTAGCAGGAGGAGTGGGATTTACTGGTTTAGTGCGAGGAATAAAGGAGGGTTTTCGGTTTTGAGAAGAGACAACCTGTTGTGCTTCCTTAGCTCGTTTAGTAGCCTCCACCCAACTCTGAGGCCGAGCCATGAGGACATGGGCACGAATCTCATCCTTGAGGTCACTAATAAAACATTCTAAAAAAAAAAGCATCAGACATGCCCTCTGTACGAAAATCTAGTCGCTCAAAAGTAGCTATAAAGTCTTCCATTGTGTCAGATTGTTTCAACTTTTTCAAACGGCCTAAATGGTCAGTGTCAGTGTCAAAGCATTCATAAATCTCTTCCACAAAGTGTGTCCAAGCAACGTACCCTTGACGAGCAGTTTTTCTCCATTGCCACCATTGCCAACGTTCTTGATCTAGATGGAGAACACCATACCGGAGTTTGGCCAAATCATCTGTAATGACGTACAAAGAGAAATAATGTTCCATTTGAGTTACCCAACCAGTGGGATCCAAGCCATCAAATTTGGTCACATCCACCCGCAGAAGGCGTAGGTCACGTTGAAAGTGATGGGGTTGAAAATTATTGGAATGAGAGGAAGTTTCAACTTAGGTATGCAAAGGTGGGTCAGATAAAGGGGGATCTGCAGGGATATGCAGCTTGGTGCAAATCATCGAAGTGATAGATTCAAGCTGGGTAGTCATGTCTTGTTTGAAGTCTTCTTTGAGTTTCGCGATTGAGGCGGTGATGGAGGAATGCATGGTTTTATTGATGGTGGCAATATTGGCATTGAGCTGTCTCACTTCTTGTTGGGTCTCTGTGAAATTAGATTGCAAGGTATTGAAGTGAGCTTCCAAATCTTGGCTAGGGGTATGGGCCATGATGACGAGGGAACCGAAGAGGGGTGGGTGGGGTCAAATTTTTTTTTCTGAAAAATGATAGGTATGAATGTGATAAGGGCGAAGAGATGAATCCAATGGAATAGGTCTCAAATAATGGTGCAAAAATTTTCAGAGTTTTTTTTTTTTTTTACACCTGCGATGTTATACTCTGGTTTGAAGAATACTGCAGTGATGAAATGCCCAAATGATTAACCAGGAAGAAATGTGTAGTGATTTGGCAACTCGAACACAGTTGCGCAACAATAGATCCTGTTTGTTTTATTTTTTGTTTCTGTCCCCAAGGGTTAGGTATTCAAGGGTTCTACAGACAAGGGTTTGCCCTGTGCTATAACAATCTGATATATGTGTGGGGTCCAACAGTAGTACTTGACCCAATATCTCAGGGCACCAACTAAGGAGGCTAGACCGTTCCCTTAGCCATACTACCCGACTACCCAGGTACTAGAGAGTATCTTCCTGAGTGTTGCTCTTGGTGAAACTATAACAGTCAGGTGGCCGATCGGTTTATCTAAAGAGGGCTTTAGGAAATTTAGGTCAATCTGTATACAAGTGTACTCTGATGCGCTACCACTCGAAGGGGTACCAAGAGGGGTTACAAGGGTGGCCAACAAATGTGCACTTAAGTACCAATTGTATTTATTGCATGTATGAATCCCTCAACCGCGAGTTTATGCTTGTAACGATAGATCTCTATAGCTTAAAGACGTTGAAATACGTCTCTACCCTGGAAAAAAAAATTACCCACAATTTTCTGCCGAGAAAAGTGCTCTGATACCACTTGTAATATTCCAGATATAAAAAGTATGCAGAACATAAATAAAATGCTAGAAATGGCATATGAACAACAATATAACCAGAACAACACCACACTAATACTGAAATGATAACAGAATAACACTAGAAATAGCACTTTGTTTACTGAGAGCAATGTTCACTTGCCTCTTTGAGGGGGCAACCTCCATTCGAGCAGAGCTCTATTACAATAATATCCAAGACAACTGTTATCATACCCTCGACTCCTATTTATACTAAATATGTCTATCAAAAGAACCATCTAGAGGAAGATCCTTTTAGAAGTGGAAGCTTCTATTAGGTCTTCTTACATTCGACTTATTATTCCTTATTGCTAGGCCTTATTAATATTGACCTTTATTACATTAGAATATATTATTCTACCTATGTGAGGGGTTAGGTCCCTAACAGTCTGTTATTCATTTCATTTCGCTCATAAATATGGATCAGTGGTATCAGAGTGGTATGTTCATTTATTTTTCTTTGTGCATGTCCCCGATAAGATCTGGGTACAAGAAGTTGGGACTTGAACTAGTCGAGCCTTTGCAAGATCGGTTGTGCCGAGCCCAAAAAAATCCCATGGGGGACAAAAAGAAAGATGACGGAGTAGGAGATCCTTTTAAAATGTTGCTTGAGGAAGCCCTTACGTGATAAATGAATGAAATGATGGACAACTTTGCATAGATCATTGGACGACTAGCCACAAGAGACACATCTTCATCAAGCGGAAATGCAACCCCCTTCAAGGTAGAAGTAAATTTTGATATTCCATTATTTGAAGGACTGATAGATGCATATGTTGTAGATAAATAGTTGAATCTGATCGAAGGGTATTTTTTGGTCCACAATTTTTTCGATAGGGAAAAGATTACTTTTTCACTCCTTGAGGCCGTCCCCAATGTTAAGGATTGGTGGGATACTTACTCTTAGCAAAGGGATATAGATAAATCTGCAATATTTGTAGTCTCCCCCACATGGGATTCCTTCAGGAATGTCATTAAATAACAATACTACCCTGTTGGAAGCTATAAGGACCAATACACAAGATGGACCACCCTGCGTCAGAAAAGGGACCATACAGTACCAAATTTCACCAATATTTTCCATACCCTGTGCACCAAATTGGGTATCAAAGACTCTGAATGACATCTGGTGCTCAAATACCGCAACTGTCTGCATAGATACGTTCAAACATAAATGGAGTTTCTGGACATTGCATCATTGGGTATGGCTTATAGATATGCTGTCAAGATCGAACAAAAATTTAAGCAGAAGAGGCGAGAGTTTGGATCTGCAAACTCCTCACAACTGAAGCAGAGCAAAGGCTGCCCCAAACCACAAAAAAAGGGACAAAGCAAAGATGGCCACTCTTAGGACAATCAATCCAAGCTGCAACACAAGAAGGGTAATGAGAAGTCGAAGAAGGACACAAGAAAGTGGTGTGAATACCATAAAATCCCTTGGGACAACACCAAAGAATGTTGCTCCAAGTAGTCACTGGTGGCCGAGCTGAAATATTCCGAGTCAGAGGCAGATTCTTACTCCGAATCAAATCCAGAAGGAAGGAAGCAGATTATTGATGTCAAACCCAATGCCACTGTTGCTACCACCAAATTTCAACCAAGCAAACTAGAAGAACCAGAGGAAGGGGAACACCTCTTTCACTCAAAGATGTGGGTAAAGGGGGCTCTGCTTCATTTCATCATCGATAGCGACATTCAGAATAACCTGATCTCAGTAGAGTTCGTCAAGAAGTTGGACCTGCCGATGATGCCGCACCCGCAACCCTACACCATCGGCTAGCTTCGCCAAGGAAGAGATCTATGCGTCAGCCAACAATGTCATCTTCCCTATGACATCGAGCCCTTCAAAGATGAGGTATTGTGTGATATTACTCCCCTTGAAGTTTGTGATGTTCTTTTAGGACATCCATATTTGTGAAAGTGACATGTTGTGTATGAGTCTATACCCCACAGTGTTATTATTACTTTGGATAGACAATTGCACAGGATACCAAAGGTAGCATCGCCTGCCGCTATTTCTTTAACCTCTGCTAAGCAATGAAGTAAGGTCATTTCACAGACCAGGAAGTTTGTCTTCTTTGTGATCCGTGCTCATAGTAATCAGAAGGTCGTTGCCACATCTGTGACCTCTACACAAAACCTCTCTTTGCAGCAGAAGCAAGTGGACAGAATCATGGAAGAGTATAGAGACATCTTCTCCTCACCCACCGGGGTACCAATGCACTGCCAATTCAAGCATCCAGTTGATCTAACCCCCAGTGCACCTCTGCCTAATGGACAAGTTTATCATTGCTTGTTGATGGAAAATGACAAAATCAAGCATTAAATCCAAGAGTTTCTTCAAAAGGGCCACATCAAACCCATCTCCTCCCCTTGCGGAAGCCCAATTGTACTGGTGCAGAAGAAAGACAGGACCTAGCAGCTCTGCATTGATTACAGAGCATTAAACAAAATCACAGTCAGGATGTTAGGAACCAAATATCAAGATAGCATAGAAAAAGCTCAGAATAAGTACACAACGCCTTGAAAAAGAGAGAATTTGAAATAATAAGCCTCTTTGAGGGGGCAACCTCCTTATACACCACATAAATTTCCAAATCAATATGATTCCAAATGAAAGGTCTCCTTGGTATATATAGGAGACTAGGAGGTACAATTACAACTAATGGACCCAAGCCGACATAAATAAAATAACATTACTAATGTAATATTCTATAATTAAAGGGTAATGTACCACTATTTAGGGCTTAACATGCCCCTCCCCTTCAGACAAGTGTTGTCCACAATGCTTGAGTAATTCTAGATGCTTCTGTATAAAATACCCGTCTTCCCAAGTGGAATGTTCAGCAGGTAGTTTCCTCCACTTAATGAGATACTTTGAAATGGATCTATTCCTTAACTGGTGAATTCTTGTGTCAGTGATAACTTCAAGCTCCAATATGATTTTTCCTTCCTCATCAAGTTCTGGCAATATAGTTTGAACTGGGATCTTGTCACCTATAACCTTCTTTAAGCATGAAACGTGGAAAACTAGGTGTACTCGTGAAGATGCAGGCAACTCCAATTTGTATGCCATAGTACCAATCTTTTGCAACACCTTATAAGGGCCATAGTACTTTGGTGATAGTTTATTATCCTTCTTGGCTTGCTTGAGGGAAATCTGTTTGTATGGTTGTAGTCTTAAAAACACCCAATCCCCTACTTCAAAACTTATTTCACTATAATGTTGATCTTCTTGTTGTTTCATGCGATTATGTGCCATGGTTAGGTTGTCCTTTGAGATTTGGATAACTTGTTGTTGATGCTCGATGTGATCTTCCACTGCTTGAATCTTAGATTTTTATTTTAGAGAAGAAGTGATGGAAGGAGGGTGGTATCCATAGAGTGCCATAAATGGTGTCATTTTTGTTGCAATATGAAAGGAAGTGTTAAACCACCATTCTGCCAAGGGTAACCATTTGAACCATTGTGTTTTTTTATCAAAGACAAAGCAACGAAGGTATCCTTCCAAACATTTGTTCACTAGCTCAGTTTTTCCATCAAATTGAAGATGATAGGGTGAGCTATGATCCAATTGAGTACCCAAACAAGAAAATAATTATGTCCAAAAATGTCCAGTGAAGATGGGATCTCTGTCACTTACAATAATCTTTGGGCTTCCATGAATGCAGTAGCAACTATACTAGCTTTGAAGGAATGAGAGAGTGCACAAAAGTGTGCGTACTTGGTCAGTCTATCAACAATCACCATGATGACACTCTTTCCTTCAGACTTCAGTAACCCTATGATGAAATCCATGGAAACCTCCTCCCAATGCTAACTTGGGATGGATAATGGTTGTAAAAGACATGAGGTCTTAATTGTTTCCACCTTATTTTGTTCGAAAACCAAACATTCAGCCACAAACCTTTGAACATCAGTTTTAAGGCCATCCCAAAAAAATTCCTTCTTGACCCTATGGTAGGTTTTCAAAAATCCCAAGTTCCCTCCTACTGGAGAGGTGTGCAATTCCAATAGTACCTTTTGTTTGAGTTGGGAGTTCTTACATAGATATAAGCGATCTTTGTACCATAAAGAATCATTTTTCCATGTAAATGTATCTGATGCACTGGAATCCTGTTGCAACCTTTGAATGAGAGTCCACACTTTTTCTTCATTATTCCATTCATCCCTTGCTTCTGTTATCCAATCGGGTTGGATGATTGAGATAGCACAGAGAAATGCCTCAACATCTTCATCCTTTCTTTAGAGTGCATCTGCCGCAACATTTTGCTTCCCTTTTTTATATATGATTTACAAATCATAACCCAATATCTTGGTCACCCATTTTTATTGTTCTTCTGAAGATAGTCTTTGTTCCAA